>CM023956.1:8819739-8894103 GCA_013407115.1 Glycine latifolia | reverse complement strand
AGTGCTATTCTAATTAAATGGGATCTCTTATGTGTGTGCGCCAGCTTAAATTTTTTAATATATATATTCCATAAAGAATTGGTGTGTAAGCATTGAATGAAAAAAATACAATTTGATTTTTTTTTTAAAAGACATTCTAAAACGGTTATTTTAAAAACTGTCTTAGAAGGTGTCGATGCGTGTATTTCCGACGGATTTATCTGTCAGAAATTTCCCACGGGTGATTACCGACGGATATATCCGTCGGAAATTACCGACGGACAAAAAAAATTACCGACAAAAATCATTTCCTACGAGCGTTTTACCGACGGATTTTTGTCCGTCGGAATTCCATCGGAAATTCCGTTTTTCCGACGGATTTTCGGATTTAGCGACGGATTTTGTCCGTCGGAAATGAACGATTTTTTTGTAGTGTCATATAATAAGGTCCATCAATAACCCTTATATATGCACTTCTTTAATTGAAAGGTTGGGGTTGGTAATTGAAAAAAACTATGACAGAAAAATTATACAGTGAACTTGAGCTGCTTAAAAGTCGTACAAAACTAAAAATCATCAATGGAATTCCAAAAGGTAAACGAATTGGAAAATGAGCAGCCGAAGAAATTTACACCCTCTATAATATATATATATATATATATATATATATATATATACTGCTTTGAGGGAAAAATCAGTTATAGACTTAATAGTTCTTGCACTCGCACGGACTGTAAATGTGATTTATGAACCATTAAGGATGGGGAAATTAATTTATTATTTATTTTTAAAACTCTAATATAGCTGGCAAAAGAAAACACTGGAAATGCCGATTTATACCATAATGAAATGAAATATAAAGGGAAAATAAAAAGAGAAAAAAGAAAGTCCTTGCCAATCTTAAAATATTGATGAAAAAATCTTCTTTAGTCATTTTTAAAGTACTCACCCTATAAATTTTTATGCCATTCTTAAACACTGATGAAGAAATCTTCTTTAGTTATTTATAAAGTAATCACCCTATAAATTAAAATTTGATACAACTATTAAAAAAATTCTTAAATACTCTTTTTTTACTGGAAATTATTAAAAAAATACATTAAATACTCTTAAATCTTAATTTACATAACATCAATAAAATCTTCCGCTTTATCAGTTCTTTCTCATTTTATTTGTTGGAAATCTGAACAGACCATAAAAAAAAGTATAATATAGTTTTTCATCTGTTAAAGTGACAAAAAGGTATGTGTGAATTTACCTGGCTTGGGATATTGCGGCCATGAAACACAGCTTTCAGGCACTGTTTCATTGAAAGAAGGATGGGAATGGACGTAGATAGAATACAGCCTTTCATTTCCTTTGAAGAATCTCTGCCATAGAGGAGCCAATAGCACAGGACCTTTTGTCAAAAACATAAATGCAACCTTAGGGGTTGGTTTGAATGGGAGTTTATGAACCATAGGAACCATGGAGGCTCTCCACAACAACTCTTCATCACTCATATCATGCATGGCCATTGGGGACTTCAAGAATTCCCTCAACCCTACTCTGGTGAAGTTCATAAACCTTTTTTTGTTGATCGAGGACGAATTGGAAGAAGAAGGTTTGGTTTGGTCGTTTCTTAACCGAGAGTCAAAGACTAATTCCTCTAAGTACTAAAATTTGTTTTTTGTTTGGTTATTTGATGTTAATAATGAGATGTTGGAGGAGTATGGAAGAGAGGGAGACAAAGAAGGTGGTGGTTTCATGAGGCTATTGGATGAGAGGGAGAATTGTTGGATTTGAAAGTTGATGAAGGAGAAGTTCTTGAGAAAGAAAGTGAGTGTGATACCAATGAGTAAACCAATGCCAAAAACTAGAGCATGAGAGAAGAAAAATTGAGAAGGTCGAGTTGAGCAATGAAGAGTTTCAGATATGAGGTTGCACCTTAATTTGCTTTGTTGCTCATTATTATTCTTCATGGTGAAGGCAAAGATTTAAAGAGTTGCTGTTGTTGCTGATTGGCTTGTAGTACTTAGTAGTCTCTATTAATATGTATTGATGAATTTTTATACAGTGAGAGAGAGAGAAAGAGAATCCATGATGCTTGATTCCAGACTCCAAGAGATACTTAAATTGATCCAAAAACAATACCTATATTCATTTTCTGTAGTTTATATGAGCTGATGACGCTAAAAAGTTGTATTTTTTTACAGTTTATGAATGGTTATGAACTGTATACACGCAGAGCATTAAAATACTAGTAAAAAAAATGTGCGTTTTTTGTTGCTGAATAAAGGAATTGTTATGAAATATGCATTAAAGTCTGTCCGCAATTAAACTTTACTTTAATGCTTTAATATGTGTGTATAATCTGTAGTATATGAATTGGCACCAAATTCTGTACGGCTTTAATTCTGAGGTTGGGATATAGATATGGAATGCATATTCCAAGTTTGGGAAAACAAATTATTTTCCTTTTTGGTACATAATGAAATAGATTAGTTTCTAGCTAATAGCATCGAGTAATGCCTCCACGATAAAAAATGAAAAAAGCTTCAAGTAATGATTTAATTTTTTGTATAAAAAGTTAATTCATGAAATTATGCGATTTGGTAAAGGAAATATTATAGTTTAATTTTATTGCATTGTGTAAAAAAAAAATAGAAAAATCCTTTTTCATTTTCTCCTTCTTTTTACTTGATAGATCACAATTAATTTCTTATAAAAAAAATCACAATTTTTTTATATATGTTTATTATTTTTTGAATAAATTATACTCATACCATTTTTTTTTCAAATTGCACTTGATACTCCTATTTTATTGTACCCTAAAAAAAACTCTTTAATAGTTTATCTCACATTAAACTTAGACTCTCTTTCTTCTAAACATTTTTTAATAATTTAACATAAAGTAAACACATGTTTATCACATGACTTTTAATTAAAAAAAATTATGTCTAAAATACTCACATCTTCTTCAACAAACTTACCACCACCATCTCCTTCTCATCTTCCCTCTCCCACGGCAGCATCATCTCTTTCTCCTCATCATCGTTCTTGCTCACTAACATGGCGTTCGGGTGCACCCACTCCAGCCAGAGCAACCACCACCATAATCACTGCCTCCACTGTAGCCATCGCCACCATCGTAGTCACCACTGTCACCACAGCCATATCTACCTCCACCATCTCCTTTTCCCTGCCATAACTTCGACCACCATCATCGTTGCGTCTGGTTCCCTGGACATTGACTCTGTCAGGTAAAAGTAATGTATAAAAATGGAGGGGTATCGGGTGCAATTTGAGAAATATACAAGGGTGCGAGTATAATTTATTCCAACGGGCAATTTCGTCTACTCAGATATTTCAATTGATGTGAGTTGACGACATTAACAAAAGGGAGTAAAAGTAATATATAAAAAGAAAGGAATATCGAGTACAATTTAAAAAATAAAAACACCGGAAATACAAGTATAATTTACACTATTTTTTGTGTGTGTAACCATAAGGTATTTGAGGTTACTATTTGACATGCAATTAATCCCCAAATGATAACTTCAGAATTCATATAATAAACAATTCACCGAAAAAATGAAAAAAAAAATCATAACTTAAGATTTTTTTTAGTTTGATTTTTTATATAGTTATCTTCTTTACATTTTTTTCCATAATGATATTTTTTTTATGTTTTCTATTATTATATATCCTTTTCACGGAAACCCGATTCTCCCACCCATAAGGTAACAAAAATATCAGTGGTACTATGTCTAACAAAAACAATAGAGTAAATTATATTTGCAATCCCTAATTTTTCTCAAATTGCATCTGACATCCCTCTCTTTTCAAATATTACTTTTACCTAATTCTGTTAGCATCGTTAATTAACGTCAATTGAAATATTTCAGTAGACAAAATTTACCATTAGAGTAAATTATAGTCACACCCCCTATGTTTTCTCAAATTGCATATGATACTTCTTTTGTTTGGGTTTAATGTAATTGATCATACTTTGATATAATTCCTACATTGTTTCTATTTAATAAAGCATTGTTATTGTTCTTCTCTTAATGTTTTTTTTGCCTGATCAACCTATTTACATGATTTTATGCTTCCAATTGTAATGGGAAATTTTCTTTGGATTGCGAACCGAAGAAAACAATTAACTTTATTTAAGCATAGGGATAGGGTAAAGAGGATTAGTCATCAATAAATCTTTTTTCTTAATGCAAACTGTTTGGTTATACTAACTCAAAGGATTGATAGTATAATCAAGAGATTTAGGTCCTATCGCTTAAAAAATTAAAGTTGGGATAAAGTTTTGGGTTGATGATAACATAAGTTTAATTGAGTAGAAATATGTAATGACTACATGTTAGGAAGTCCAATGAAATTAAACCTTGACAATTTTTCTCATTAAAATTATTCCAATTTTATGCGTATACCAAGTGTTCTACAAAATTTCTCAACCAATTTTCTCTTTTCTTTTTTATTTGTTATGCAATTTTCTTTTATTTTAGTTACTTTAATTCTCCCAATATTCATAATTTAGAAATTATATTATTAATTATCTAATTGTTGCACAAGTCCTTGTGCACACAATATTTATCACTTTATTATTTGCGTGATTTGGTACTTTGCCAAAATCTTAACACTGATCCATTTTTTTGACACACCAAACATGATGAAGTTATCAAAAAAGAGGATAACGTGGTGCTGAAGTGAAATTGATAGGATTGTGTTCATGTTTTACAGGTTGGTTCATGGATGAATTCAATCATATTTCTCAGTTGAATTTGACAGTGTAAGTTAGTACTTTGACAAATTCACCACTCATCTTCTGCATACATCTTGCATTTAATAGATATATTCATCTCTTATTAACTCAAGTTGTTTTGGAAAATTATGGGGATGTCAAACAAAATGAGAATGCAATGAGGCTTTCTATCATTAGCTTTTTAAAACTAGTTTTTTTTTAAGTCCTTCTGTTTCGAATGTTGACAATTTTCTAATTCGTTGTTTGTCATGGAGATAATAATTACTGCAGAATTTACTATCTCCATGAAATCATAGGAGTGTAAGTAACTTGATTGGCTTGTTCTATTTGGTAATATAGGATCAACTCATTCTGTCCAATAATAATTGCTTTGACTTGATAAACCAATTATTTTTTCAGAATCTAAGATTTGTAGCTTCTGATCAAAAAACTCCCATTCCAGAGGCTGGTGAGAGAACTAAGCGGATATTTTTTAAGTCACTGCACAGAACTAAGTGTTACGATAATTTCCCTTGGCCCAAGATAAAGGCCCAGTAAAACAGAATCAATTCAAATCTCTCAACAACCCAATATTGCAACCACCAGAGAACAGAAAAAGATATAACAACCACCACTAAGATAGTCAGTTAACCTAAGATCTCGGCCAAAGATCATGGGCTTTAACCATCACTCCACCAGGGTCCAGGTCAGTATCCTATAAATAGGAATCTCCTCCATGAAGAAAGGTATACACATTCTGACTCTCTTTTCTCTTCACACAGAGCACACATTGCACGCCAACTATGTTGTGTATTCATTCTGTAGTGATATTCTTCCTTGAGGTGTTTCATCATCATAAGCACCCTCAGAGAGAGAGCCTGATCTCATATCAATCACCCAACAATCCTTGTTGGACATTTCTGTTCGCCTAGAGCAGAACAGTGGCGCCATCTGTGGGGAATGATAAACTTCGATTCCCATAAAATCACAATGGTTAATACAAGAAGCCACCAGATTGAAGGATGAGACGAACCACCAAGAAACATAATTCAGGAGAATGTGGTGGTAGAAGATGCTGTCTCAGATACCGCTTTGTCCCCAGCTATACCAGCACTGCGTTTGCCTGCCAATCCACCACCAGTTGGCGAGGCAGAACCAGCGACAACTCAGCACTTCATTCATGCTGCTCTGGACTCAATTTTATCTCGGATTGAGAATCTAGAGAAACGATATGAGCTTCAACGACAGGAAGACGCCCAGAACCTGCTTGCACAGCTGGACGAGTGTAGTGCCAAACGGAGACATGATGAAAACCGTCGCATCCAACACATAGAGCAGCGGATTAGAAGTATGGAGAAACCAGGAGAAGAAAATCACGGACAACCTCATCTTACAGCAAGAAGGCGCGGTTAGGCGACCTCGATTCCCACTGCTAAGGCTGGGAATGAGGAACTGGTCAGTCATTCCGAGCCGGGTGGATTGTCTTATTCCCGGCCACGTAATGACCAAAGATTCCGCATCTCCCCAACCGAAATCGCAGACCATACCGCAATAGAGAGCCCAACAGCAGAAATCATACCCCGGCCCAGGAGAGAAGATGGCACGTACCGAAGGAAATACCGTCGGGGTCAGCAGAATAACAGCCCATTCGTCGATGAAATAGTAGATGCTCAATTCCTAGAGGACTTTGATGGAGCGTTCTTATCAAAATATGATGGGAGTCAGGATCCCCAGGTGCACATTGATGAGTTCGACATGCAAATGTGCATTAGGGGTATTGATGAGCCAATAATCTCACAGATTTTCGTTACCACTTTAACTGGAGCTGCGCAAACATGGTTTCACACTTTGCCACCGCTGTCTATTCAAAATTTTGAAGATTTTGGACAAAGATTCTTATTGAATTTTGCGACCAGTAAGAAACAACCTAAGTCCGAGTTCGCTCTGGGTAAGATACGCCAACAACCCGGAGAAACTTTGCAAAGTTACTTGGATCGCTTCAAGGAAGTCGTCCTACAAGTACAAGGTCTGGAAGAAAAAGTACACGTACATCTCATATCAGCCGGGCTCAATTTGCCAAGTCGATTTACAAAGACCCTGTAAAATCCCTCATGGAATTCAGGATGTGGTCAAAAAAGTATTTGGAATTGGAGCAGATGGAGATTGCCAACTCGGCTCCCAAGGAAAATAGAAGAAAACCTTCTCCACCGAGGAACCGACATCAGGAAAATGCACATGCCAGTCGACATCCTACGAATATCCACATTGGCCGACCTCCGAGAAATGTTCCTGACCCCGGTTTCAGGCCTAGGAAGTATGAAACTAAGTTCGATAAATACGCTCCATTGAATACTTCCCGGGTGGGCCCAAATATGGAGAAAAGTTGCCTTAATGGAAATGAGGAAAGTAGATTGACCGCGTCCAGTTTTCAAAAAGGAGGGACTAGACTACTCTCGGTTCTGCGAATTTCACAACGGACCGGGACATACGACTGATTAATGTTGGGATCTCCGGGATGCAATAGAAAAGTTTATCCGCGAAGGTAAACTGAGACAGTATGTCATCAAGACCCAGGGGCAACAAGGCAAGCGAAAAGGCCTTCAATACGAACACAAAGGCCGAGATTAAAAGAAGAACAAGAAGGATGACTATTTCCCAGAACCCGAATTTGAATGCAACGTGATTTCAAGAGCCATGGGAGGAGGAGGCGACACTGCTAACCAGCGAAGGAAATATCTCAAAGAAGTCATGTCGGTAAGAGCTCAACCGAAATTCAAGGAGAACAGTAAGAAAACCACACCCCCGCTAATTTATTTTACCGAGGAAGACATGAGAGGGGTGGTTCCCGGTCATGAGGACGATCTCGTGATAACGGGGACAGTAGCTAATTGCCGAGTTAAAAGAATATTTGTCGATAATGGTAGTTCAGCCGATATCATTACTTGAAGTGCATTCAAAAAGATGAACTTGGATGAAGAAGACTTGAAACCATGTAAAACTATGTTGATAGGTTTCAATGGTGGAAGCACCAGCCTCAAAGGTTCCATTGACCTCCGACTCACACTGGGAACAAAGAAGGGTTTTAGGTCAGAAAGAGTCACATTCACCGTCGCCGAGTTCTCTTCACCATACAATATCATCCTGGGCAGACCGACTCTTCACAAGTGGGACATATTGATGTCCACCAAACATCAAAAGATGAAGATGGTTGGAAACAACGGCCAAGTCATCACCATATGTGGCGATCAAAAGGAATCCAGGCAATGTTATTATAATATAGTAAGAGAATGTGAAGGCGGCCCCTCTTCACCACCTCGGATAAGACAAGGAGACCCGGCGGAACAAAAAATTGAGAAACGTTCATTCCGAAAGCCGGTCAACCTGGTGGAGCTAGATATGTGGGATGTTGAAGAATGGAGACCAGAACCGGTAGATGAACTTGAAGATGTTCAGATCAGAAGTTCCCCGGAGCAAATCACAAAGATAAGTAAGCAGAACGATCCAGAAACCAAAGGCAAATTAATCCAATGCCTCCGAGAAAACCAAGATGTGTTTGCTTGGAAAGCTTCCGAGATTCCCGGAATCAAGCCTACCTTCTGTTGTCACAAATTAGCTATGTACCCCGGTTCTAAGCCAGTGGCACAGAAGAATAGAAAGCTCGGCCTAGACAGAAGGCAAGCTTTGGAGAAGCATATCAAGGAGCTATTGGAGGCTGGATTCATAAGAGAAATACAATACACCACGTGGCTCTCCAATGTGGTAATGGTAAAAAAGTCCAATGGGAAATGGCGAGTTTGTGTTGATTACACGGACTTAAACAAAGTTTGTCCCAAGGACTCATACCCAATGTCGAGTATAGACCAACTTGTAGATAACTTCGTCGGGTTCCAACTGCTATCATTCATGGACGCCTACTTCGAATACAATCAGATACCCATGCACCCGGATGATCAAGAAAAGATGGCATTCCGGGGTGTTGAAGCGAATTACTGCTACAACGTAATGCCGTTCAGATTGAAAAATGTCGGGGCTACTTATCAAAGGATGATGAACAAAGTCTTCGCCAATCAGTTGGGACGCTATATTGAGGTATACATCGACGACATGATAACAAAAATAGCTATGAGTGGGGATCATATCCGGGATCTAGAAGAGACTTTTCGTAAACTAAGGCAGCACAACATACGCTTAAATCCGTTGAAGTGCGCCTTTGGAGTAAAAGCCGGGAAGTTCTTAGGATTCATGCTTACTCACAGGGGAATAGAAGCAAACCCGGACAAATGCAAGGCTATTTTGGACATGCAATTCCCATCCAACAAGCGAGAAGTCCAACAGTTGACGGGAAAAATGGCTGCCCTAACACGATTTCTCCCAAAATCCGCGGAAAAAGCACTTCCCTTCTTCAAATTGTTGAAAAAGGAGGTTAACGTAGGATGGAACCCAGCATGTGAAGCGACCTTTCAGGAGATTAAAAGATGTCTGGCTTCGCCCCCAGTACTTTCAAAACCAGATCCCGGAGAAACACTAATCTTGTATCTCTCGATCGGAGAAAAAGCCATAAGTGCCGTACTAGTCAGAGAAGTTGGCAAGTCCTAGTCGCTGGTCTATTTTGTGAGCCGAGCCCTCAAGAACTCGGAGTTACGATACCAAAAGCTCGAAAAGGTGGCTTTTGCTCTCCTTACAACGGCGAAAAGGCTTCGTCCATACTTCCAAAGCCATACCGTTGTCGTCAGAACAAATCAACCTATCCGGCAAGTATTACACAAGCCGGATTTAGCTGGAAGAATGATGAATTGGGCCATCCAACTATTTGAGTTTGATATTAAATATGAAGCCCGGCATGCCATCAAGTCTCAAGCTTTAGCTGATTTTCTAGTAGAGCTAACCCCGGTGTCCCTAAACCAACAGAAAAATTTAGTATGGAAACTGTATGTTGAAGGCTCGTCTAATTCCAAGGGAAGTGGAGCCGGAATCATCGTAGAGAACCCAGAAGGAATATCACTCGAACACTCATTATAGCTAAATTTTCCAACATCCAATAATCAAGCAGAATACGAAGCACTAATTGTCGGGCTAAGGCAGATCAGGGAATAGGGAGCCCAAAAAGTCAACGTCTTCACTGATTCACAACTTGTCTCTGCGCAGATTGAAGGAAGATATCAAACTAAAGGACCTTTATTAGCTAAATATTTGGCTAAAGTAAAGGAAATAATAGCAGAATTCGATGAAGTCATAATCGCCCACATCCCGAGAGAAGAAAATGTCCGAGCTGACATCTTGTCAAAACTGGCAAGCACGAAAGGTATGGGCAACCATCGAACGGTCGTTCAACAAGAAGTTACCCAACCTGCATGCGTCATGGTAATCTCAATCGTCGAGGACTGGAGGAAGCCTATTATCAACTATCTACAACAAAGGATAATACCAGATGACGGAATAGAAGCGAGGAAGCTAATTCGAGATGCTGCTATGTACACAATAGTGGATGGCGAATTATACCGAAGAGGTCTCCATACTCCAATGCTATTATGTTTGAACCCGGACCAAGCCGAGTACATGCTTACCGAAATACATGAAGGCATTAATGGTCAGCATATGGGTGCAAGATCTTTAGCATTGAAAGCTCTTCGTGCCGGATATTTCTGGCCGACAATGAAGGAAGACGTAGCAGACCATGTCACGAAATACGACAGTTGCCAGAAGCACGCAAAGATATTATGGTCTCCACCAGCCAACTTAACTTCGATCACGGCATTATGGCCTTTCTACAAGTGGGGAATGGACCTTTTAGGACCATTTAAGGCAACGGAGGATCAAATGAAATGGCTAATAGTAGCCGTCGACTACTTTACAAAATGCATCGAGGCCGAGCCCTTAGCCACCATCACCTCGGCCCGAGTTCAAAAGTTCTTTGAGCGCAACATAATGGCAAGATTTGGGATTCCGGCAGAAGTCGTCATAGATAATAGGACACAAATCACGAATAAGAAGTTTCATGAAATGATGGTCGGGTTCCGTATAAAACATCACTTCTCGTCAGTGGAACATTCGCAGTTCAACGGCCAGGCAGAAGCAGCAAACAAAATCATCCTGGATGGGTTGAAAAAGCGAATGCATAAAGCCGGCCCAAACTGGGTCGAGCAGTTGTATTATGTCTTATGGGCACATAGAACCACAGCCCAAACAGCCACACAAGAGACCCCATTCAGAATGACGTATGGCTGCGAAGCAATGATACCCGTAGAGATCGGCCAACCATCATGAAAAAGGCAACATATGTCTAATGAAGGAGATAACAACGCAGCATTAGCTGCCGAGCTAGACTTGATAGAAGAAGTCTGGACTATGGCTCATCATCGAGATCTACATATGAAGCAGATAACGGCCCGTAAGTTCGACAGAAAGGTAAAGCCGAGGTCCTTTGAAAAGGGTGATCTCGTATTACGTCGAGCGGATATCGGAAACAAGAATGCCCAAGATGGGAAGTTAGCATCCAACTGGGAAGAACCATACCGAGTCACACAAAATCTCGGACAGGGAGCATACACGCTAGAGACCCTTGCCGGAAAGGACGTGAAGCGCACTTGGAATGCTGACAAACTAAAAATTTATTATAGCTAAAAAATTTTAGCCGCAGTAACCATTCATGTGTTTTTCCTTAATTAATTTTATAAGCCGGGATCCGATATGCCGACCCGCGTAAATCTTTCATGGAAATCATGGATTAATATTTGAAGCTCTCATTCGTGTGTTTTTCCTTAATTGATTTTATAAGCTGGGATCCGATATGCCGACCCGCGTAAATCTTTCACGGAGATCATGAAATAATATTTGAAGCTTCTATTCATGTGTTTCTCATTAATTGATTTTGTAAGCCGGGAATATAATGCCCATGTAAATCTATCATTGAGATCATGAACTTATGTAATTATCTTCGAAGAATATGAATAAAAGTCCTTATCACAAGGAAGTTATAAATATATCGTGCACAAATTCTATTGACCTAGCAACTGTTCGATGTGTTAAATCGACCATGATCAAGCCGATATTATCGTTTATTAGTGGATGAGTGATTAAAGAATCGCATTTATTGATTAAAGGTTTAACACATTGATTGTTAGGATTGGAATCCGGTTTCATAAAACTGGGATCCAAAATCCGATATTAAACTCCCGATTACTAATTCGGGCAATGTGATACTTGGCCGTTGGAGCCAAATTAAATATTCAAGCATGCACGAGTCGGCTACAGAAAAATATAGATAGCAAATCAAATATTGTACGACAATAAACAAAAGATGTTTGAAAAACAAAGAATTACATATGGAACCGGCATTCCGGCCCTTCAAAGTGGCGCATCTCTTTCACCGGCGGCGGCAATCTCGGAGTCTTCGGCCGGGAAATCAATCTTGGGAGGAACATAGGGACCAACGCGCCATCTTCAACATATGCTCGACAATGAGTCCCCTGCAAGTTTAAGATTACCCCCGGGTTTAAACACTGGACTTGATCCAATGCATTCGAAAAGGCCTCCTTCGCCACCGACCCCAATACTTCTTGGAGCTCGGCCATTTCTTTACGAATCAGCTCGGTTTGGGACTTAGCTTCTTCAGCCTCCCTTTGAGATTGCTCATATAGAACCCTCAAATGGGCAAGTTCCTGAGCCAAAGAAGTAGCCTCATCCCGGGCCTTGTTTGCATATGCTGCAGCGGCATCATAAGAAGTTTTAAAGAAGTTGGCATCTTTCTTCACCACTTGGAGTTCATCACGAGCAGAGGTGAGACCTTCATTCGTGGTAGCTAACTCCTCGCGGGAAGCAACAAGCTCCTCCATTAGCTTCATATTTTCATCCTTAAGCTTGATATGCCGAGACTTCAATGATACCAAACTCAGCACCAAAGAAGCACACTTAAACGCCTGCAGATGAAGTTGGTTGAGCTCCCGGATATCATCGTTGGAAAAGGGACTCGAATCCGAGAAATGCCTGGGGGCCTTGGTAAACGGGAAAAGGTCTTCAACTCCCCTTTCCCAGAGGCATCCCAGCGCCAACGAAGAAGCAGTCGGAGTAGTAGTAACGACAATGGTGGTGGAAGGGTCAGCCGCCAAGTTTTCCGTGGTACCCGTGATAGGGTCAAGATGGTTATCGCGGTCCACATGCTCGGCTGCAGATGCAACTTCGCCCGTTTCAATAGGAATCGTCTCTTGAAGACCACGGGTGGCTGTAACATCAGTTCGACGTCTCTTGACAAAACTCTCCGTCGACATTCTTTGAATGTAGCGAAGACGTCGGCCACCAGCAGCCTTCTTCCCGGGGCGATGTACGAGGTCTGTAGTTGGGTCTTCCATCGCGGCAGCTGCAAAACAGATAGTTAAAGACAAATTCCGGAAAAGGTAAAATACAATACAACTTTAAAACATTCAATAAACCTTGAGCTTCCCGATGCAAGTTAACTCGAATGAGCGTCGACGCCTTTATGTCGGAGAGGCTTGACTCGTCAAAGCGGTAGGAGGTCGAGGTACATGTATGATGATCTTGGGTCCAATAGAGCGGGAACTTCCACTCAACACCAGGTGACTCTGGACCCCGGAGGAAGAACGGTTGTTTGCCGGTTTCGGCTACAACCTTGAAGAAATTATTTTTGAAGTTTTTGAAAGAATCAGTGAAAATAGATAAAAGATGGCGGCCAGAGCGTCTTCGGAGAGAAGTCCATCCCTTCCAAGTTGGAGGTTCCTGGCCAGTATGGCCGGTATGAACAAACGAAATAATCCTTTAATTTTTGGAAGTCCCCTTTTCTTTTACTTGCACAAAAAAGACTAGGATAAGAACGGAAAAAAAAAAAAGAGATCACCCTTTTCTTCTAAAGACAAAGAGGTGGTTACAGAATGATTTAGATTTAAACTCGTCGCCAATAAAGAAGTAAAAGAAGAGAGGGACGATGCAAGGAATACCTAATTCCACGCACAAATCCTCGAAAGATTTCACAAAAGCCCAACTGTTTGGATGTAATTGGGAGGGGGCCAAGTGAAGATGGTTTAGAAGCTGCATTTCGAAATCCGACAAAGGAAATCGGATTCCTAGATGTGTGACCACGTCCCTACAAAAGAAAAAATAATTGGGCTCATCTTCCCCGGCACACGAGCAAATGGGCTCATCCGGGTCAAAGGGTCGGATTGAAAACCCATCCTGATTGCCAATAGGGAGCGCTGCAATGCTCCCCGGGTTCGAAATGGAAGAAGTACGAAGTACTTCGTAGGTAACCCAAGGAAATTTAGAAATTAGAAGGGGGGAGGGACAATCGGATTAAGATCTTGTTGAATGGGACTCGTCAATCATTTTCACCGACGGAATATCCATAACAACCTACGACAAAATAAAAAGAAGAAATTAGTAATGAATACCTGGAGGTGTAGTTGAGAGATGAAGAGTCGGAGAAACGATCGTCGCCGAGCTAATATAAGAGGAAGTCGGCATTCTGGTCTCGGCATCCAACAAGAATGATCGAGAAACCCTGGCCCCGCAAGAATGGCCCTTCGGACTGGATTGTGACGACATGATGCAAGGATCTCACCAGTTCGTTCATACTATCTGATTTGGGCACAATAATGGAATTCATCCATACACTTCGAACAGGGCTCGAAGTGAACCTCAAAAGTGGTTTCTAAAGGATCCTGGTTTACATTATGAGAAGAGTTTGTACTATTCGCTGAAGATGAACATGGATTTTCGAACACATTTCTAGAAGACCCTATTGTCCTAGAAGAATGAAAACTCTCAGAAGGGTTTCTAATCCCAACAGCCCTAATGGAGGAAGTCTGTTCAAGAGCCCTTTCAGTCAAAATCTCTGATGGACTCATATTACTATAATCTGTACTTATGTGAATACCCCTATGAGTGGATGAAAATCTGGAACGGGACTTTTTCAAAAGCCCTGAACCCCCAGAAGAAACTTTTAACAAATCCTTTTTCTTTTCTTCATCAGAAAGGGGGATACCCCAAAACCAAAATGCAGATTTAGGGGGGACAGTCTTGCAGATGTGTGCTTCCACCTCAGGAGTAAGCTTCATCTTAAGAAATCAAAAGGAAAGAGGGAAAGAAGAACCCTAGAGTGAAACAACCAACCTAGAGAAGCAAAAGTACTTATGTATAGGATAGGGAAAACATGCAAAGAAGAACACAAAGCAAATGCAAGAATCAAAGGAAAAGAACAATACAATCGATTATAATAATGTAGATAGCAGTAAATACCTGGGGATGGTGAAAGCCTTTGAATGTCAGAAGGTGATGGGTTGGAGAGGATTCAATAAAGGGAAGAAACACAGAAATGCCAGAGAAGAGAAAATGATGACAAAGAAAAAAGCCTAGGGGAATTAAAACGCAAGTAACCGCCAAAACCCACATACGAAACGTCTGAGAAAAGTAACCTCCAAAATATGAGAAGTCACTAAGGGTATAAATGACTTTTTCCACACTAGATTGGGTGCAAAACAGGAAGAAATTCAGAAGCTCATGATTAAGGCATCAAAAAGTGCAACGACACATTAAATGAGGTGAGCAGATATTGTCGCCAAGAGAAAATGAAAAGATGACCTTTCGTTTCCCCCATACAAAAGAGCCTGGAAGCGTCCCAAGGAATTCAAAGCCAGGATCACCTCCACACATCTCGGACGGTTCAGGACATGTATCTCGGTAGATCAAGTAACTGGACATGAGATGAATCTCGACCTCCTCGTGGAACTCGGATCAATGTCAATCCACTTCGAAGGTCATGAAACTCAGCAATCAACGAAAGAATCCTCATCAACCTCAGTTTAACGATGCTTGCTAGCATAGCTCGGCAGGTCAGAGTGCTGACCAATCGAGCTGGGGGCATCTGTTACGATAATTTCCCTTGACCCAAGATAAAGGCCCAGTAAAACAGAATCAATTCAAATCTCTCAAAAACCCAATAGTGCAACCACCAAAGAACAGAAAAAGATATAACAACCATCACTAAGATAGTCAGTTAACCTAAGATCTTGGTCAAAGATCATGGGCTTTAACCATCACTCCACCAGGGTCCAGGTCAGTAACCTATAAATAGGAATCTCCTCCATGAAGAAAGGTACACACATTCTGACTTTCTTTTCTCTTCACACAGAGCACACACTGCACGCCAACTATGTTGTGTATTCATTCTGTAGTGATCTTCTTCCTTGAGGTATTTCATCATCATAAGCACCATCAGAGAGAGAGAGTCTGATCTCATATCAATCACCCAACAATCCTTGTTGGACATTTCTGTTCGCCTAGAGAAGAACACTAAGTATATTATCTGCTGATCATAACAACTTCACAAGAATAATTCCAGCATGAATAGAAAACCTTTCTTCTTTGTCTCTTATGAACTTTTTGAACAGAGGCAAACGCTATACAATTAATTTATAGTTAAATAAAACATAACTTCATTAACACGCACAGGGATTTTAAAAAACTGTCCCTGACCATGGTTTGGACTGCAACATCAAAGTTTTAAACTGTTTGCAACCGCATCGAGTGTATTTGCCCATGGTTTACCACAATATCAATAAACGCAACAAAACTGCAACAAGACCGCAATCGATATTTAAAACCTTCAATTGGGGTAATAGATTGGGTTATTAGTCTCTGATATTTATTTAGGATTTTTAATTTTGTAAGTAAAGTTTACTGATTTACAGGCAAGTTTCCACACCTACACATGCACAACTATTTATGGACAATTCCTCAGGCTTGAACTAAAAAATAAAAACCATTTAATTGATACGTCTAAAACCAATATTATAGTTACAATTTCAAATATAATTAAGATAATCAGAGGAAAAATAAATAAATAAAACAATAAAACTTAAGGTTGTGTTCTGATGGAGAGTTTCTGGAAATTCGAAATACAAAGTTACTTATTTATTTACTGTCCAAAAAGTAATTCAAGTGAAGCTATTAAAAGCATTTCATTCGTGAAATTTATCGTTCAGGTGAAAGCTCCTGCAGTCCTGCTCAAGCCTCACCATCTGAAAATGTGCAAAACTTTCCATGTCTCTTTTATTAGGTTTTGTGCATTAGGCTGGTGTTACTTTACTTGGATAAAAACAGATTAAAGTTCTCATCTTGTGTTAGATTGACTTGTTGAATTGCAGCAGCATTATTCTTAAGTTTGATTCAACCAAATTACCCTCACATGATTCCACTACCTCTTTCCATGGCTCTGAGTGTCAAGTCTGAATAAATGACTGCTAGAAATGATAGTTAGGAAATGGGATTTATAATCAACAGATATAATGTAATGTTACCTGATTTAATATAATGTGTTGTTTATAACAGATGAGGATATTTTATTTTAATTAGCAAATGCTAAAGAATGGCATTGAGATTTAAGTTGTTAAAAATGTCTTAAAACATTATATTTCTGTGTTAAATATTTTTAATTTTTTTAATTTCCTAGCAGGTGATATAGGAACTTGTTAGCAAAATACATCCTATTAACTCCAAACAAGATGCATATAACACACCTAAAGATATAACTTCTAATGGTAATAAACACCCGATCACCTAATCAGATTTCGCAATGTGGAATAAAATGTGGCTATATTTTGAAAATCAATATTCTATGTCTAAGAATATTTCAAACCCGGATATTGCAGTATGCAAAAATTGGCAATACTTACTAAATGCTTTAAGCCATTGAGGCAATTGCCTAAGGCTTGCTAATTGCAAAAGACCTCCAAAAAAGATATCTTTAATCAAAGTTGCTTATCATTAATTAAATTATTAGATGATAAGTTATATTAAGTATAGTTTTATTGAACATTTTCTCATTTTAACGTTTTTTATTTATTTCTCATCTCATGAGCTTTACTAACGTATTGTTGGACGGTGAGAGTTCAGATTTCAGAGACGTGAAGGGAGCATATTAACCACTGAATTTTATCACTTGAACCAAGGCAAATGAATTTATTCAAGATCATCCCGTTATTAAGTTACATCCTTTATCAAACACATTGCTTATTGTCTCTTCACAACAAAAGCATGTATAAAAGAACATGGCCTAAAACTGGAGTTGAGAAATCCATTATGTTTGATTTATTTGAACAATATAATTCAAGTGTTATGTAAATTGAATTCTTCTTCTAATATTAGTGGTTTGGGCATTAAAATTTTTTACTTGGAATCAATGAGACAACCTCATATTCAAATGATTAATCAGCCTAGTAATAGGAACTTTAGATATATAGTTTCATTAATAATTTTTTTTTAGATTGATTAAAAATAATATTTTAGATCGATTATACGAACGTTATATTGAATAGTGTTTCCGGTTTAAACCAAAATGGAATAGAAAGATTGACTATTCAACGTTCGGTGCCAAGATTGATGTTATCTGTTTATCCCCCGAAAAATCAAATTACGTTGAGTGCCTAATACGCACTGTCTTTTGTTATAGTTTTTATTTCCTGCTTGTTTACCTTTTGGCTACCAATAAGACTCAATTATAGTGGAATAAAAAGGAAGGTGGTATTGAAGAGATGAGGAAATTACCCCGTCTTATCTGGTCAGACTCAGCACACTAGAGAGACATATTTTTCATCCTAAAGAATCGAAGAAAGCATATTCGGAATTGCTTTATATATATGTGAGACACATTGACCGTGGGAGAATGCATTATGCATGTGAGCTTAGAGATAAGATTGGTAACTGTAGTTGAAGATATGAACCATGCATGATCGAATTAGTGGATTATATCTACATTAGCTAGAAAGATTAGAAACCAAAAAAATATATAATTCAATGTAAGTGTCAAATTGATTCATCTTCGATATTTATAGAGAGAACACTACTAGTTCCATAATTTCTAGTGGAATTGAGTCAATGGACAATTTTTGGAATGGCATGCATCGAATCAGGTACACTTTTTTTTATCAATAAACATTAACTATTATAAGTTTGTTAATTTTTATTAATAAAAATATTTAAATCTATATTTTTTCTTTTTTTCTTCTACCACCAATTCAAATTAGTTGCACAATTCTTTCTGCGCATAAATGACATACATAAAGGGGTTACAACTTCGTGTTTACATCCGGACAAATTGAAATGGAAAACCTCTCAGACCATCACCATTTGCATTTCTTGATTGAAACATCAAAAGGGTGGAAAAAGAAAGCGTTGAATTGCGTCCATAATTATGGATATGGTACATGTTTCTGACTACACGTGGATTACATTTACACCGATGGGCTTTTGAAAAAATTTTATGGGATAAGTAGGTTGTATATTTGTAGATTGGACTATATTGATTTTGGGAAAAAACGTTAATTAGAATCTATTCACAGGTAAAGGTTTTTTTATATTGTGCACTAATTAAATTATTACATAGTTCACCAAAAAAAATTATTATATATGATAAGATTATTAAGTTTTGTAATAACTTATATTAAAAGATGCATTTATGATATTTTTAATTGATTAATAATATCGATTATTTATATTATAACGTATTTTATTTTAGTTATTTGAATATTTTCTATTAATTTTTATTTCACTGTTGTTTTAAATTCAAATTAAGTCTAATTTAAAGTAGTTTGAATAGGGGTAAAAGTAAAACATTTTGTAGATTAAATAAGGCTTTGTGAAGTTTTAAATTTGACACACTCTTTTTTATCAAGGGTTTGAGTTTACTCTATTTATCCTATATGTTTTATCCCTTAACTATTTTAAAGTCTAAATTAACTAAAAAAATCTATTTAAACTTTTCTTTTGTTGTAAGCTTAAGGTTTTGTTTGGATAAAAAAATATATGAAAAATTATATGGGTAGGAAATTAAAAAAAAAAGTTTATCTTCAATTAAAATTAATTTATACATTAGTCAAAATAAATTTTATGAAAAAACTTAAACCATTTAGCTTCTTCAAAAAGCTTATTCTAACTTAAGTAGAAAATTATTTATTTATTTATTTTGTTTTTTATATAAGTGTTTATATATATGTTTATTCAAGTATGACTTTAATTAGTTTACTTTGTTGTAAGTCCATTTGGCTCAAAAGTCCATTCTTAAAAGCCTGAAATTAATATATAATCTTGTTTGTATATAAATTAAAATGGTTATCTTAAATAGTATTTTTAGGTGTTGGAAAAGTCATTAAAATTATGATTATCTCCAGAAAGATGGATAGCCATGGAAAAAAGGGTTGAAGTCTCACATTAATTAAAAATAGTATCAAGATAAATTATATAAATAAGAAATAATTATCATCTTATATGTTGGTTTCACAATTAAGATGATTTTTTTTCAATATTAAAAGTATTTTTAACAATGTCGTTTAAAAAACAATTACTGAGATCGTTTTTAAGATATTTTTTCTTAACTCTTTATTTCTTTTCACCTTTTTTAGGTCTAATACACCTATAAACTGATTTAACCTGTGATTGATAGTGAAATACCAAAATAAAAAAGTTCAACTTATTTCTATAATGTACACTAGACTGGCAAACACAGATTCTTTTCTTTTATCTTTTTTATTTTCTGTACTTTCTTTATTCATGTGAAGTCTATTGTCAGTATAAAAAAATGTGAAGTCCATTGTAAATCGCATACAATGATTTGTCATTTGACGGGGACGCCTTAGCACTAGCGCTCGAGTTTTTTTATTCTCCTCCCTTTGTAACCCTTTTCACAGTCAACGATTTGTCAAAACCAAATTGGAAATCTATGTTGCACACTAAAGCACTTTTGTTTGAATCGTGCCTATAATAATATTTTAGTCCTAACCAACTTGATGAAAAATTATTTGGTGAAGAAAAACGATATATGGATTCACTTTTGGTTACAAAAAACGAGGTTAAATAGCACTGACCGACACCTGAAACTAATTAAATAAAAGATACTTTGATAAATTGGGTTCATTTTATAACTTAATTAATTTATATTATTACAGATACATATGGGCACTTTCGCTAAAGTTGGGTCGCATGATGCGCTGATGTCCTGTAAAATAAAATAAAACATTCTAGGTTAAAGGAGCTTCAACATTAACATTCTTTTTTAGTAAATGGCAATTTTGGTTTCTCAACGTATAAATTATAATTTTGTCTTAAAAAGAAAAAAATAAAAATTAATTTTTGAATGCATAAAAAATATGATAATTTTGTCCTGTCATTGATATTGTGGGATAATTTTATCATTAACTTATAAATCATATGCTAGATCTTGAACTCAAGATCTAATCTTCATTAGATCTCCTAATAAAAGATGTAAAGAGATTTTCAATATGAAGAATGAGTTCTTATAGAAAAATCCTTAAGATATGCACATTATTCAAAATAGAATATTTTTTTTCATTTTTCTCTCTCCCTAAGATCTTAAAATGAGATCTACCACTAAAGAAAAAATTAGAGAGATCTTAAAAGATCTTTAATCCTATGTATTTCTATGGGACTATCAAAAAGTAGTATAAAATCTTAATTTGATATCTATTACTGAAGATGCTCTAATGTTCAATAATTAATTTGATAATTAATATATTTTTCAAGGACCAATATGATATTAAGTTATAAAATTCATGATCAATTTGTCATCAAGTTACACACAAGACGTGATTGTCTCACTTCTTACACTTTAAGAAACTAAATCAAATTTTTTGGTTTTTCAATAACCAAAGTCCTAATTTGGATGATTTTTAGTTGAGTTTCAAAATTTTAAAACAACAATTAATTTTTATTTTTTTTCTTTAATTTTTGGTTTTAAAATAAACTCATTATGAAAGTTTCATATTCTATTTAAATTATTTTGAGTGTTTTTGTGTTGTGGTGACAACAATAATAATTAATAACATTGTTAGCATCAGTGTAGTGGGTGGTGACAACAACAATAACATTGGTGGGATTTGGGGTAACAACGTTGATAACGATGATAGTAGTGGTGGTGAAAATAACAATGGTGGTGATGGCGACGACGACAATAGTGACGACAACAATAATAAATATAACAATGATGATAGTGGTGATATCAACGATAGTAATGTAGACGACAACAATATTAGTAATGATATTTGTGACAATAATAATAATATAAAAAACCATATCAAATGTAAGGAGTGTTTTTTTTTTAAAATTAAAAATCAAAAATCACAAAATAGTTTTTCTTGATTTTGAAAATAAATATAAAAATATTTTAAAAATGAGCTAAAATTATATTTCAATTCCAATTGTATCAAATATGTTTTATTTTCAAAATTATATTTAAAAACTAAAAATTAAAAACTCACAATCACATCAAAATCAAAGTGACCCTAAATTATTACTGTTTACATATTCAGGTACTAAAAGGCACATAAGTTGTTTTATTTTGTTTTGTTACAACTTACAATTCTATGGAATATGGATCAGGTTTTCTAATCTATTACCCTGTATTGAATATTTGCCTAATAAATTTGTAGGTTAGTAGACTTATGTATATCATTGACTTGAAACCTGAATTTACAACACAGGAGCCAATGGAATCGTACCATTGCTTTGACATCTTAAATAGAAGGGGATGGGGGAATTGAATATTCGGACAACATGGGCAAAAGAATGAATGAAAGTTGAAAGCTGGAGGAGGAATGTGTTGTGCAAAGCCAAGACAGGCTTAGGCTTATACAGGCATGGGGATGTCAAGTGCCAACTAATCCATGCCACACACTCTGCTCGTGCCTCGCTTGTGCCTTTCTTATCCTCTGCCAACTCTTTTACCCTTTCCCTTTCCACTCTTCTTTTTCAAACTAACATAACACCTTGAATGTGACTTCCCCATTTGGAACTAAACAATTAGTCCAAAATTGATAGCTAAATATTCTTAAATCTTACCTACTTTTACTTTCTTTATTTTTATGTTCAGTTTCTTTTTTCTTTTAATTTAATTTGGTACCAGTTCTGTATATTGCATCAAGCATTATTCTTCTCTTTTATTTTTCCGTTTTCTGAATGTTTTGTCCATTTCTTTGGATGCTATTCTATAATGAAAATCACGTCTCCTTTTATTGCTCCCTCTCTAAACTAAAATATAGAGTATGATCGATTCCTTTTGTAGAAGGTTTTCCAAATTTTCCTATTATATATATTTTTATATTAGAGATAAAGTCAAACAAAACAACGCGAGGTTTTTTCTTGTTTCTTAAGTAATAAAAGTAAAAGTTTGCAAAGTATAATTATTTGAATTTTACGGTAGAGCAAATTTTTATATTTGTTGATTTTTTTTATCTTAACAATCTAATTTATTAAAGAAAAAAGATTCAAATTTATCCAGGATTCAGCCTGAGAGATAAATAAAATATGATAAATAATTATTTTCACAAAAGATTGAGTTCAAATAATTCAATCTTAATATCAAAATATTAACTAATTATGTCTAATCAATTGATTTTTTTATATTTATTTATTGTTGTGTCATAAAAGTGAGTTAAAATGTGATTCCATGAGTAATAATAAAGTTTAATTATGATACACTGTTGTAAAGAATTTTACGTTCTCAGTAAATTAATAATTATCCAGAATATAATTTTTAATACAATTATATTAAAAGTTAATAATTTTTGTGACAATTCTTATAAAAATATAGAAAATATTTACATTATGAACATATTCCAATTATAAATTCACAACAATAACTGAACCTTTTTAAGCATAACTGAAGAATCTTTTGGAACACGCATGTAGTTTACAAAATTAAAAGAGGTCTAAATAAAAAAGGAGATCAATACTGAGTATTCAATAGTTTTAGTTCGTTTTCTAGATGAGAAGGAGCCATGAGCTTTTTAAGTATAATTAAGAATAAAAATTTATGCGGCTTTTTATTAGAAAATCTCAAAATCAAATACTATAATTACAATAATCAAAAATAAAAAATAAAATATTTATATAGAAATTAAAGGTAGCAATATTCTTTCTTCTAAAACTCTTTTATTTACTCTAATAACCGACAGAATAACACTTTTTTTTTAATTCTCTATTAAAATTTAAGCTCATGCTAATTTTCCCCCCTATAATATAAACAATAGTGAATATTCTAAGTCGTTAACTTGTGTGAGTGATGATGTATGGTGTGGAACCACGTAACACTACTTTAATTCATTCAATTTTAAATTTTTTCTTCTAATGCGACTTCCAGCCTCATGTTTTCAACCGTGACGGATATAACACTTTCGATTATTACACAAACCTCTCATATAGTTATCCTCTTTTTGTCGTTCATATCATTTAAACAATTTCCGAACCCTTTGAACCATATTACGAATTATAAACAAATACTGTCCATATTTTTTTTTTTCATTTCCCCGTTTTTCTTCCTTCACAGGTTTACGTCTCGGTTTACTTTCCCCACCCAACTCCACAATTTTTTTTTAATACGGTAATGACATAAAAAATTTGTTTATATAATTGGTCCCTAAACATTATTCCATTTCCGAAATAGTTCTTAAAATTATAAGATTAGATAAACAATTTATAAAGTATTAAACATTTATCAACGTAGTCTTATCTTGATATATTTTTTCTAAAATCAATCTAAAATTTAATCAGTAATATTGTAGAAACTGGTCAACGTCTTATATATGTCGGTTGAACAGTTTTTTAAATTTTTTTACTCAGTTTTCTACTCTCTCTTCGTCTTTTCTTTTTTATAACTGTGTAATGCACATATTTCATTGCTAGTTTAAACAATTTTTCAATACTTAAAAGATTATTTAATATGATTTATAATATTTGAATGATTACGTACTTGTTTACCTTAAGGACTATTTAGGAAAAAGAATAATGTTTTAGAAATGAAATTGATGGCTTATTCTTTGTTTTGGTATACTAAAAAAGTCTTACATCTCTTAATATTTGAGCTAATTAATGATAATTTATATGTATAAAAAAAATTAATGATAATTTATAAATTCTCTCGTCCCTTGACCTATTGAAATGATTTTTAAGAATAAAATCGCAAGATCTATGAGTGGACAATATAACAAATGCATTAAGCCTAACCATGTAACAAAATCAAGATCAAAATATTAGTGGTAGAAGAATGATGTAGGCCACTCACGCAAACCACAAAACTCTCTTCCCTTAACCTCAAGTGAGGGATTATTGTTCCGATGCACAACAGAAAAATGTTAACAATATATTTTCTCACATATTTTTTAAAATATTTTTTACTAAATAGAAATTTATAGAAATAATACTTTTTTTTGATGGATTTCATGATTTATTTAATTTAATCTTTTAATTTTTAATAAATTTAAACCACTAGTTACGTGTTTATTAAAAAGAGTGTGTTAGATATCATTATCACTCCTCTTCACAAAAAATGTCCCACGTTATTTAAATATTGAGACTAAAAATATTTTTTAAACATTCTCCTTTTACCAATAGAAATGCCCTTTAAGAATAACATTGTGAAAAATATGTGAGTTAAAGTGAACAATATTTTGAATGTGTTTAGAGTTTGATCATATAAATTGTTGAGTGTATTTTTTTTTTATTTTTTTAGAAGATGTTGAGTGTATTTTAAACAATGAAGCATATACTAAAAATATGAAAGTTATAAAACACAAAACACACATTATATAACAGCAATTTATATTGATTATTCTTCCTTCCTTTTGTTTTACAAGATTCCAAAAGATTGTTTCTTAATTATTTGTCTCTTGTACAAAAATATATAAATAAAAACTATAGTACGAAATATTTTATAAATCATTTAAAAATTTACGGCGCTAGCTGATTTGATTTGAACAAAATATTAATTTTCTTCCATGTCAATATTAATTATATTATTTTGAGTATGACTTTCTTTGCAGATAGACAAATCACATATAAACACCTTTTTAAAAATGGAAAACTATAACTTTAATTATTCCAATCAATAATTGTCGTTGAAGAGCCAAATTTGAAATATTGACTTTATTAAATTTAAGTTGTTTACATAATTCAATTTATAGATTAATCACAATTTTATCTGTGGTCCCAAAAAGGTGCTTAATGTGTATTGAAAATAGAAAATCTTCATGTATAATTTAGTTTAAAAACATCTCATTGAAACAATGAGAAAAATGAAGGTCTTATATTTTAAATTTGTGTATTTTAATTAATAAAAATTACAGAACAGATAAATATAGATGACATCAAACCTAAAAGAATTAATAAAATATACTAACTCCCGTTTTGTAGCTAGACTAGAAGAAAAATGCAAATGTGAGCAATCCTATACTTATACTCTCGTCGTGACTCGTTACCCTAGTATGACATCATCATCCTATGTGGCGCATTCTAGCCACGTGGCAATGACACAAGTATATAAACATCATGATATACCTCACTCGGTCAGAAAACATCACCTCGCAGGTTTCTTAATCTTACCGCACTAACCAAACAGCCCCTTCTTCTTTGCTCAAAAGTTAGAACGAAACGAAACAACAAAAAACGTTACTCTTGCAATTTCAATCAGCGAGAGCGAAACAAACACACCCTATATCTCTCTAACACGCGCGCGCACACGCCATTTCTAACTAACCAATCGACGCGCCCTGCAGTGCAGACCTAGAGAGAGAAAAAAAATTCTCGGAAAATTGAGCCGCGAGAAAATTTCCCGACGGAGGAGAAAAAAATTGAAAGCGCATGGCGACGCCGCTGACGGGGCTGAACGGCGGCGGCGGCGGAGTGGCGCTGCTGACGAATCCAGTGAGCAAGGTGGATTCCTCCGCCAATGGCGGCGGCGGATTCGGCCGGTCGCTGTCGGAGTCGCCAATTCTGATATTCTCGTTCTTTCACAAGGCGATTCGGAACGAGCTCGACGCGCTGCACCGATTGGCGATGGCGTTCGCCACCGGAAACTGCTCCGACATCCAGCCCCTCTTCCATCGCTACCATTTCCTCAGATCGATGTACAGACACCATTCCAATGCCGAAGATGAGGTGCAAGTTTCGGAAACGTTATTATTCCTTCTCAATTTTATTATTCTTCTGTTCATATTCGATTGCGTAATCGAGTTTCCTTCTCTGAGGAATGAATGGTTTAGAAAGTGATGGTTGATGTTTGATAGCTTGAATTTAATTTTCAGTGCGTTGTTCTAGTATATAATTATATATAAATATACAATCTTTTCGTTATTCTCGTTGCTTTTTTCCCCATATTTTGATTTTAATAAGATGAACTAGATGTATATATAGATTAGAGAATCCGCATATGGTTCCTAGTTCCTTTTTTCTCTCTTTCTTTACTCTCTATAAAGATTGTTAATTAATTAATTACAATCACAAGTAGTGTTCAACCGTCCATGCGGCTCTGGTTGCTGCACTATGTGAAGTGATTAACTGATTATTTATGTGACGGCTGTGGTGGTTGAGCTATGTGGCTCTCACTAAATAGCTGCAATCAAATTGATTGTATTCCGATTCATGACTGAACTGAGCTTTTGTAACAGCTAGTGGCGCATAAATTTATTCCGTTTCTAGTTGTGGTTGATGCAAAATGATTGGGCTTTCCGCGTGCCTAAATTTTTTTGCGGCATTTGTAATTGTTGGACTTGTAATATGTTTTTAAAATATATGGACAGGAATGCTGTGAACTTTGCTAATTACGGATTTATATTCTAAGGGTTCCCTTTGTATTTGACATATCTTTTGCAGAACATCCTATAGATTTCTTGATGGAGTCCAATGACTTCTTTTGTTGATTTTAAGGCTATATGCTTCTCGTTAGGATCCTTCCTACTTTCGCAAACCATTGTTCTATTAATATGGATATATCACTCCTGCTTTTTTTACTATGTTCAAACATTCTGAGGGAAATCTGTTCTGGAATGTAGGTGATTTTTCCGGCTCTAGATATACGTGTGAAGAATGTAGCGCAAACATACTCCCTCGAACACCAGGGTGAAAGTGATCTTTTTGATCATCTATTTGAGCTGTTAAACTCTTCCATCCATAATGACGACAGTTTCCCAAAGGAGTTAGCATCCTGCACAGGAGCTCTGCAGACGTCCGTTAGTCAACACATGGCTAAGGAAGAGGAGCAGGTATAAGTCTAATGAATAATTCTTTCACTTATTTCCTCTTGGACTTTTATTATGAGATAAATGCAAAGTTTAAGATAACAGAATGGTGGACTTTGTTCACTCCCTAC
Source organism: Glycine latifolia (assembly GCA_013407115.1). NCBI lineage: Eukaryota > Viridiplantae > Streptophyta > Magnoliopsida > Fabales > Fabaceae > Glycine > Glycine latifolia. The sequence continues at coordinate 8,866,231 of CM023956.1, read as the reverse complement.
AAGCTAAAAGTCCTACTATTTACTATTTGGTTATTTCAGGCTAGGTGCTGAATTCTAGTGCCATAGTTACAAAAATTTTATTTTCCCTGTTCTATATATACTTTGCTTACTTGATGGGTTAAATATTCTGGTATTGAAAATTTTCTCTTAACCCAACCATGAGGTCTTCAAGTAGTAAATAGTGATTCAGTAATACTATCAATATTATAAAATTTGTTAGCAATAGACTGATCAGATGCTGTCTCTAATGTATAGCAATTACAGGTTTTTCTTCTACACCATTCATTTGCTGTGAATACTTAGTTTACAACTAATAACTTTATATCTTCTGTCTTGAAAAAAAAGTAGCTGGTCATATCACGTATGACAGAATTCAGATTAAATTTTGCTAATTTGTTTTATTTGTTGACATGAGAATATCATTTAGGAGAAAAACAAGCATGCAGATTTGTGTATGTTTATGATAATTTTTTAAAAAAATTATGCATCTGTTTGGTGGGGTTATCAAGCAGAAAATTCAAACAATTATCATGTGTGGCATGCTTACATATTCATGTTTGACTGTTGACCTTAAGGAAGTTTACAAAACAATATCATAAATGGTTCATTGGGGTAATGACTCCCTTAATTTTAAATGGCTGAAAAATCTTGTTCCGGTTGTGATGTGTGTCTGATATTATGTTTGTTGGATGATATCAGGTATTTCCACTGCTTCTTGAGAAGTTCTCTCTTGAGGAACAGGCATCTTTAGTTTGGCAGTTTCTCTGCAGTATTCCTGTGAATATGATGACAGAATTTCTTCCATGGCTTTCAACATCTATATCACCTGATGAATCTCAGGATTTGCGGAAGTGCTTAAGCAAGATAGTGCCAGAGGAAAAGCTTCTTCAAAAGGTGTAGTTTTGTATGTTGTTTAATATCATTGTTCTTTCCTTTTCATTTTTAATGCTACTTCAATCATTGGACACAATTTATGTACATTTGATCATCATGGTAATGTATCTGATTATATTCTTGCTTATTGAAGGTTATTTTCACCTGGATGGAAGGGAGAAGTAGTGCTAACACAGTTCAAAATTGTTTAGATCATTCTCAGGTGCGATGTAGTCCTAATCCTTTAACCCATCAGAATGGGAAAATAAAATGTGCATGTGAGTCCACAGCAACTGGGAAAAGGAAATATTCTGGATCTACTATTGATGTTTCTGATACCATGACAGCACATCCTATAGATGAAATATTGCTCTGGCATAATGCAATAAAAAAAGAGTTAAATGAGATAGCAGCACAGACTAGAAAGATACAACTCTCTGGAGATTTTACTAACCTGTCAGCTTTCAATGAAAGGTTGCAATTCATTGCTGAAGTTTGCATATTTCACAGGTATCATGTTAATTTTTTTTTTCTTTTACAATTCTGTCTTGTGGAATCATCTTGCGTTTCTTCAATTCAAATTTTTCTTGTTTTGATTTCTTTTAGGGCTTATCTCTTTTGTTTTTCAATGAACTTAATTTAGTTGTTACTATTCCCCTGTTCAGTCTTATTCTATCTTCTTGTTCTCACTTCTCACAAAGGAAAAGAAGAAACAGTGAGTACAGAAAAATCAATTGGAAGCACATAAACTTTTATTGCTCCTCACTTTCTCCCACTTATATATTAAAGTGCAACCTATTGGGATGCTAATACAAGAATTCATTTGTTGTTTCTCACTTTCTCCAACTTATGTAAAATGTGCCAATATTTGGATTAGTAATACCGAGAGGGAAAGCCTTAGTGCGATGATAAGGTTACCAGCTTGTGACCTTGAGGTCCTGGGTTCAAATTCTGGAAACAACCTTTTCACTTGCTGAAGTAAGGCTGTGTATAGATACTCTCCGTCTTTGGGCTCCCTTTATAACATTAGTAATACTAAAATGAATAAAGAAGAAAAATAATCCATCCTAAAGGAGTGAAACAATGGTTGTCAAGACACTTTCATAGAATGCAGATATAGTATTTTTCTATTAGAGGAACTTGTCATGATCATTTTATTTTAGCGTCCCATAACATATTGATTGACAAAATAATTATCATAAAAGATTAAAGTGTAGTACTATCTTAAATGCCATCCTCAGTACTACATTCTTTATTTAGCGTTAGAAGTGTGTGACAACTACTATGAATGGTTAAGAAATAAGCTGTCATGGAATACGGATGTAGTATGTTTTGCTAGAGGATCCTCTAATGATATCCTATAGTATATAGATTGACAAAATGATTGTCAAACAAAAAAGTTTAGCTAAATTCTTAAATGTTATCCTCTATACTTCATTCTTTATGTGAGTTAGAATGTGCAACAAGGGATGGTTAATTGATTATTTCTATGAATGCAGTATTGCTGAGGACAAGGTTATTTTTCCAGCAGTAGATGGAAAGTTTTCTTTCTTTCAAGAACATGCTGAAGAAGAAAGCCAATTTAATGAGTTCCGGTCTTTGATTGAAAGTATTCAAAGTGAAGGAGCAACATCTAGTTCAGAAACTGAATTTTATTCAACATTGTGTTCACATGCTGATCATATATTGGAAACAATACAGAGACATTTCCATAATGAAGAAGTTCAGGTGATTCTTCATTCGTCATGAAATAATTTTTCTTAGTTCCTTATTTTGAGATGTGAAGGTGTTAACAAATACATTGTTAAACGTTAATGTTACAATAGGATGATTAATAAATTGGTTGGGGTATTTTTGTGTCCTAAGTGTAGAAATCATATCACAGCTTATCAAAGCTTGATAAATATGAGCATTTCTTGTATTACCTAATTATTATTATTTTCATTGTTATTATTATTATATTGATAGAAAAGTTTGACATAGGAAGGGAAGTTCTCTACTTAATTCAAAGTTGAATATATATATAACAAGAGTTTGACAAAATAGTTTCTTTATCAAGCTACCTTTTAACATATTTATTCTATATACCTAATTCCTCATTTCTGTAGGTTCTTCCTCTTGCACGGAAGCACTTTAGCTTCAAAAGGCAACGTGAACTTCTCTATCAAAGCTTATGCATGATGCCTTTGAAATTGATTGAGCGTGTCCTGCCATGGTTGATTCGATCATTAACTGAAGATGAAGCACAGATGTTTTTGAAAAACATGCAATCGACAGGTTCTATGACTATTTTTGAATTTGCTTCTTACTGAAAGAAATTATATTTTTAAGAATTTTTTTTATGTCTTCTATATTTGACAATTTGTCAATTTGTTCCAGCTCCAGCAATAGATTCTGCTTTAGTCACACTTTTCTGTGGTTGGGCTTGCAAGGCTCGTAAAGATGGTTTGTGTTTGTCTTCAAGTGTATCAGGTTGCTGTCCGGCCCAGAGATTTACTGATATTGAAGAAAATACTGTTCAATCTTCCTGTACATCTGCTTCTGCATTGTCTGGTAGAGTTTGCTCAGTATTAGCTGAATCAGATGGGACCCAACAAAGATCAGTCAAGAGAAACATACCAGAGGTGCACAAGAATGAAGACGTCTCTAAAACTTCAGAAAGTGAAAGTATTCAGAAACAATGTTGTAGTGCCCAGTCTTGTTGTGTGCCAACTTTAGGAGTCAACAAGAATAATTTGGGGCTGGGTTCACTCTCTACAACCAAGTCCTTACGCTCTTTGTCTTTCACAGCTTCTGCCCCATCCCTTAATTCTAGTCTTTTCATATGGGAAACAGACAACAGTTCATGTGAAGTTGGCTCTACAGAAAGACCAATTGATACCATATTTAAATTCCATAAAGCCATACGCAAAGACTTGGAGTATTTAGACATTGAATCTGGAAAGCTTTGTAATGGTGATGAAACAATTATTCGGCAATTTAGTGGAAGATTCCGGCTTTTGTGGGGTTTATACAGAGCTCATAGTAATGCTGAAGATGATATAGTATTTCCTGCTCTTGAATCCAAAGAGGCACTTCATAATGTGAGCCATTCTTACACGCTGGATCATAAGCAAGAAGAAAAATTATTTGAAGATATTTCATGCGTTCTTTCTGAGCTTTCTGTCCTTCATGAAGACTTGCAAAGGACCCATATGTCAGTGGATTTAAGTGAAAATAATTTTGGAATTTCTGATGCCAATGATAACGATAATATCAAAAAGTACAATGAGCTTGCAACTAAGCTTCAAGGGATGTGCAAATCTATTAGAGTGACCCTGGATCAACATATTTTTAGGGAAGAGCTAGAGCTCTGGCCATTGTTTGGAAAACATTTCACTGTGGAAGAACAAGACAAGATAGTGGGCCGGATAATTGGAACTACAGGTGCTGAAGTTCTCCAATCAATGTTACCTTGGGTAACTTCTGCACTTACACAGGATGAACAAAACAAAATGATGGACACATGGAAACAGGCAACTAAAAACACCATGTTCAATGAATGGCTAAATGAATGCTTGAAAGAAAGTCCTGTATCTACATCACAGACAGAAGCGTCAGAGCGTAGCACTTCTCAAAGAGGTTTCTATTGCGTTTAGTTTCTTACTTTCTTTCATTCATAGAAATTGCTGGATGGATAACTAAACGTATAATGTGTTATGGTTTTATACTAGGTGGTGATTATCAAGAAAGCTTGAACCTGAATGAGCAGATGTTCAAGCCAGGTTGGAAAGACATATTCCGTATGAATCAGAATGAACTTGAGTCAGAAATCCGGAAGGTTTATCGCGACTCAACTCTTGATCCAAGGAGAAAGGCATACCTTGTGCAGAATCTAATGACAAGGTTGGTTCCAATGACCATAATTACCTTGTTATATACTTACAACATAATAAATTGCATGTTCATTTGATAGCAGGTTAACTAATTGTCTTCAGGCTTATTTTAATTGGTTTTTTGTTTACTGTAGTCGCTGGATAGCTGCCCAACAGAAGTTACCTAAGGCTCCATCTGGGGAGTCTAGTAAACAAATAGAAGGATGCTCACCATCATTTCGAGACCCAGAGAAACAAATATTTGGCTGCGAGCACTATAAGCGAAATTGCAAGCTTCGAGCTTCTTGTTGTGGCAAGTTATTTACTTGCAGATTTTGTCATGATAATGCAAGTGATCACTCAATGGATAGGTAAGTTTTTCATGGACTTCTTAATATTTAGTATTGGCATGTATTTCTAAATATCTGTTTGATAATTGCAGAAAAGCAACATTGGAAATGATGTGTATGCAGTGCCTAACTATACAGCCAGTTGGGCCTATATGCATGTCACCTTCATGTAATGGACTTACAATGGCAAAGTATTATTGCAACATTTGCAAATTTTTTGATGATGAAAGGTACATTTTGTTTACTTCTTAGTGTATTTTGTATACTTGCATGTTAGTGTCCATTGTAGTTGGTACTTTCTTTCTGAAGTTAGCACAATCGTAGTTTACAGTAACCATTAATCCTTCTCTTGATTGGAATTAAATTGTTTCAAAACATTATTTTCTTCGTGCTCCAGAATTTTCAAAACATACATCTCAATAAATTTCTTCTTTTATCAAACATAAATACTTTGGTATGTTTAATGTTATATGATTGTCTTAGCAAGAAACACTTGAAAATGTATGTCCTCTCTGATTTAATTGATTATTAATCTGTCAACTTTGTTAGTTTATTAATTTTATTTTTCATTCTATTTTGATTCTTAATTTTGCATCATTCTTTCTCAGGAATGTTTATCATTGCCCATTTTGCAATATATGCCGTGTTGGACAAGGGCTTGGGATTGATTATTTTCATTGTATGAAATGCAATTGTTGCCTGGGGATAAAATCAGCATCTCACAAGTGCCTGGAGAAAGGTTTAGAAATGAACTGCCCAATTTGCTGCGACGACTTGTTCACATCAAGTGCAACAGTGAGAGCTTTACCTTGTGGGCATTACATGCATTCATCTTGCTTTCAGGTATGTCATGCCCATTTAAAGGTTTAGTAACTGCAGGCTTAAAAAAACAGAGAAAGTGAAAACCTGCATTTGAACCATTTGTCTTTAATCTTCATTCTTCTTCTTCGATTTAGTCTGAAAGAAGGTTTTGGATTCAATCTTATACCTTGTTGTAAAATGTTAGGCATACACTTGTAGCCACTACACATGTCCAATCTGCAGCAAATCATTGGGAGATATGGCGGTAAGAATATTTTCTTTTTAAATAGTTGAATCCTCTAAAGTTTTGTTGATAGGCATGCAATTCAATACCTTTATTGATCCTTAACAATTCTCTTCTATGCATGTGTTGGAACATTATTAGGAATTTGAGATAACTAAAAAAAGAGTGCAAGAGTAAATGTTATCCCATTGGCACTTGATTAGAAGCTTCAGTGAATATATAATATGATTACAAATTTACAATTCACATGTTAAAAATACCTTAAATTAACTAAAGAGGTAATTGTACAAAGTTAATTTTTGTTTTATCCCATCTTTAAGGTGTGTTTGAGTGAGGGAGTTCCTTTGGGAACCATTTTGTTGGGAGTTCACTTCTACTCATGGGGGCTCACTTAGCTGTTTCTTTACCTACCCAGGTTTACTTTGGTATGCTTGATGCTTTATTGGCTGCTGAGGAGCTTCCTGAAGAGTACAGGGACCGCTCTCAGGTATTACTTCTCTGTTCAATATTTATTTGTTCAAAGAATTTGTAAATTTAGTCTAAAAATGAGAAATTGAAGTGTGTTTTATGTTGTGTTTTTTAAGCATTCAATGAATTTTGTTTGCTCTCGCCTACCTAGTTATTTCTTATGATTTTTTATTTATTTAGAAAAGAATAATTATTATAAAAAGGTCATGTCCAGCTTGTCTGTGTGTGTATAAAAGTCAATGTCCCAAATAATTTGACTGGTGTATTTATTTTATATAGTGGTGGTGGGAATAATTACATGAATACCATTTTCTTTTTGGTTTCTCTACCAATATTTTTCACATTTTGTAATTATTTTGTGCAACGTTCAACAACCAATATTTTGAATAAAATGACATTAAATTTTGATGTGACCAAAGAAGATATATTATGTTTAATTAATTTTGACATATTTTCTCACAATTAAAATAGCTGTTTGAGCGAGAAAAAGAAAAGCTGCAAGAGCAGCCATATTGCTCTAAACAAAGGTAGTCATGCAACTTCCTCCTCATTAAAGTTGCACTGACTCATGATATGAAAACATTTTGTCTTTTTTTTCCTCTTCGATTCATAACCTGTGTCAATAGAATGAATCACCTCAAATACCTCGTACTGACCATATGCTGCAATTTTGACGGTGTTATTTTCATTATCGTATCAAAAGAAGATTTCCAACAAAACAAACTGAAATAAAATAGAAAGAACAGCTAGCTCACTAGCAGTAGTGATTTTTCAACTCTTGTATTTTTTTCTTACTCATGTTCATAATTGCAATGCAGGATTTACTCTGCCATGACTGTGATAGAAAGGGCACTTCACGCTTCCACTGGTTATATCACAAATGTGGATCTTGTGGCTCATACAATACCCGGGTAATCAAGAGTGAGGCAACAAATTCTAGCTGCCTTTAGTATGCTTCTTTTTTGTAATGAAAGTACAGAGCTTGTAAATATTGTATAGCCAATCCAATTTTCCCCAAACCAGGAAACTGGTTACCTTTCATTTTATACACAATGCGAGTCACTTCCAATGAGGCCTCTCATGAGTTAACTTGTCTTCTCGTAAGCCGGACATAGAAGCACCAAACCAAGTCCATAGTTGTCATGTATAGATAAGCTTTCTTCCAAACTTCTTTTTGCAGTGGATACTTTACCTCTTCCTCTTTTTCTGCTGCTTCTTGTTTTAGTTGAAAGTTCATTAAAAGTGCGCACTAGCGTTGCTTTACACAGCAATCGTTGGGTGAAGGGACTAATTGAACTATGCCAGCTTTCGTTAGATTCTTTTTTTTATTTTATGATGTGACGATATATACCAAATAATATTATGGGGCTTGCCTAATAAACAACAGCATATCATATTGAGCACATATGTGTGGTTATCAGTTTAGACAGTGATATACGAACGAAAGGTCGGATTAAAATGTCAGTATAGTCATCACGTGTTAGAAGTTACATTAAAATTTTGGACATTTGTAACGGCCATTATTTTAGCATAGCAATTTACATATCTTTTCAAAAGCACGTTGTGATAAAATATATATTAAACGCTTTGTGTGTGAATAAAATAAACAAAACTGAACATATGCAAAAACTGTTGAGTTCAGATAAAAAAAGAAGGTAGTAATCAGATGAAAACGGTTTCATTTGGTTTGCTCTATAATTCTTTAACAACAAAATTACATTAGCTCTAGCTTGGTCATACTCATCCATCCTTTTTTTTATAGCTTTTGGTCAAGTTTCAAAGAGTGCTAACTGTTCATCAGAACAAAGGTTGCATTTTATGACTGATTGCTTTGGGCCATGAAATGTACATCTCATCTTAACAAGGCCAAAAACAACCAAACATAGTATTACTCAATCCACGAAACCTTTGGACAATAAAAGATTTTAAAAAATGACGAAACCTTAGCATCGGCCTACATCATGCTCAAAAGTGGAAAATAATTCTATTTTTTTCAATTGTTTTCTGTTTGTTTTCCCGGGCCTAATACCTAAATCACTATGGAAAAATAAAAGTCTCACTCTTCTATTTTAAAAACATTTTTTTTTATAATAACAGTTACATAGACAGCCAATTTCTAAACCAGAACCAATTAATTTTTAACTAACCCTTTTCACACACCTAAAAAATACTAAAGAAAAGGAAATGATAACAAATATTTCCAAGATAAAAATCACAATATTAAAAGTTAAAAATATGAATAAATGATGCATTCATTTATAGTGTAATTTTTCTATATATGATAACTTTGGTTATTTTTATGACAATTATTTTAAAACACATTCAATATTTGGTGCTTATCGATTAACAATAGGATATATAATATAAATTATGTTCAGATGATAAAACTACTATTTCATAAAAATAACATTTAACTTTCTAAAAAAAATTATTTTTACAAATTATGAAACCTAGAAAATATTATAATTGTAACTAAATCATACAAAATTATAGTATATTTTCTGATTAATTTATATTAAAATTTTAAAAAATTATAATTTATTTTAAAACTTTAATTATTATTCAAATATTTTTATTTATAAAACATTTGAATAATAATAATTTAATTTATATTATTTTAATTTACTATAATTTAAAGTTATGCTTGAAAGTTATTATATATATATATATAAGATTATTGTGAGTGTATATATATATATATATATATATATATATATGTATGTATGTATATACATAATAAATAACATATTAAATTATATGTAATTACAATATAATTATATATTACATATTAGAGAGATAGAGAAAAGTTTATTCTTTCATATTGATATGAAATAATATAACGCTTTCATATTTTATTCACGCAACAACCATAAATTACAACAAAATACAATATGTATCCTTAAATGGACCTTATGTTAGCTGCGTAAGTCTATTATTTTTTAAAATAAATTCATAAAATATAATGTAATATCATTAATATACTTCCTCCATAAATTATAATAAAAACTATCTATTTATTAATCCACATTCTTGCCACATTGATCATGAAAAAAAAATTGCAGATGAAATAAATGGTTAAATAAAAAAGTATTATGCTTAGCGAACGTTAATCTTAATCCGGTCTGAGCCTCTCTCTCTCTCTTGTCTGTGTTGTGTCTGTCTCTGTCATTCTTCCACCCTTTCATAATGCATACATAACACAACAAACCATTCTCCATTCTCAAATCAAAAAACTCTGCAAATTCAATTCATTCCTTCATCAACCAAACCCCACAAAGCACACCACACACAGAAGAAAAAAAGAAACCCAGAAAACTACACACACGATCATACTTAAGAGAAAAATTCAACGAGGAATCGAAAAGTTCACTGCTTTTTTTTTCTCTTTATTCTTCCTTTTCTCTTAGTGTGTGATCATCGTTTCGTCGATGGCCACGGGTCCCGAAAGATCGAAGCCACTGCACAACTTCTCCTTGCCCTGTTTGAAATGGGGCACCCAACGGTTACTTCGCTGCGTCAACGCCGACCTCGATCATCGCCGATCCTCCAGATTCCACGCGCCCCAAAACGACACCGTTCGAGTCACCAACAAGCGCAAAATCGATGAGGTGGGGGATCTCAGAGAAGAAGAAGCTGCTGCTGGTGGTGGTGGCGCGAATAATGCGATGATGCCTTGGAATTTGAGGACGAGAAGAGCTGCGTGCAAGGCACCGCCGCAGAACAACGAAGAGGAGCGAAGGCTTTTCGACACGAGGTGTTCTTCGCCGCCGGTGAAGGAGAAGAAGAAGGTGGTGGTGGTGACGGGCAATAATAAAAATGAGAAAGTTAAGTTTTCTGTTTCTCTCTCTAAGGAGGAGGTGGAGCAGGATTTCTGGGTCCTGCTCGGAGCTAGGCCCCCCAGAAGGCCCAAGAAGAGGCCCAGGATTGTGCAGAGGCAGTTGAATGTAAGTAGTTTCAAGTAACTTAATGCTTTCGAGGTTCCATTGATGATTTATGAATTGAAATCATATATATATCTTGTTTTAGGTTCTCATGGTTTATGGACTTTTTTTTAGTTTAAATTGTCATGCTCATGCATTTTCAGTTTAATAAGTTCTATACTGCTAACAGATCATTATTCATTCTTGAGATGACTTTTAAGGTATTAGAAAAGCCAACAAATTTCTATACTGCTAACCGATCATTATTCATTCTTGAGATGACTTTTAAGGTAGTTTTATTAGAAAAGTCAACAAATTTACTATACATGGCAATCTGGGTCTTTGGATGATATCATGTTGGTATAAAAAACCTGACTTTTAAGGTAATTATTATAAAAGGCGGTAAATTCACTGATTGCTAGCTGGTTGGACACCAGCCGATGTGGTTTCCGGTTGGCGGTGCTAGGAGGAACTTGCCAGCTTGGGTGTTGCTACCTGCAAGAACTTTGATGCTCAAGTCAGAAACTGTAAGAGGAGAGTGAGAATGAACGGTTAGATGCAAATATGAAGGCGTGGCATACATGCCGAGTGCACGGTAAAAGCTTTAGACAGTTACCACAAATTACGGGGGCCACGTGATAAGACGGTTAAGCTGCACACAAGATGCGTGAATAGGTCGAGGTCAGTTTGGGGTCCTCGGTAAGACACATGTTGGCCAGAAAGGTCGGCCAAAGAAGACGGACTTGCTTCAATGTCACTCCTGAATCCAAGACTTAACATACTTCAATGTTCTATGTCATGAATCTGGCTTTTGTGGCCAACATTTAAGGTGGTGTAGCGGAGGAAGGCAGTAGGTTGAACCGTTGAAGGCTGGTCCAGAACACTTACCATACATGTCAATCTGTGGTTAAATGATAATGTAGAAAATCTGAGTTTCAAGGAAGTTACTAGTTATTATAAAAGTCAGCGAACCTACCATAGCGATTTGTGATTGAATTATAACTGAATTATAAAGTAAAAAATATTTATATTGTTAGTGTATTTCAATTAGTTTTTTGTTTCAGTGTTGTCATTTTGCTCTTCTCACATTGTTTTTTTGGTTCAATTTATTGCAGACACTTTTTCCTGGTTTATGGCTGGCTGAGATCACTGCAGAATCCTACAAAGTGACTGATGTTCCTGAATGAGGTGAATTTTTGTGATAATTTTTCTTTTCTCTATCTGTGTAACTGCAACTGTGAATTTCAATATGCTCTTTAACTAGAATTCATGAGTGGTCAATGGTTATACTGTGCAGGGGCTGAAATGAATGGCAAACACTGATTGTGACTCTGAAGGGATCCCCCATTTATTTTTGCTTGCTGACTTCCTATGTGTTGTGACATAAATAATGGTAAATTCCAAATCATCCATGTAAATCAAAGGTTTAATTCAATAATCATGAAATTTTGGAATTTTGCAATCAGTTGTACTTGTCTGAATGTTGTAGGCTTGTAGCTTGCAGATTCTATGAATCAACTTTCTTTGTGCATTTCTTTGAAGATCATCTGTTCACCATTTAACTTCTCAATTGTTTATTTAACCCAGCATTACTTGTTAAGATAGTAAACAGTCCCTTTGTTGTATTGTAGTAAATCTTCCGATGTTGCACAAAATTTGGCGACGTCATTTGTTCACCCATCACAGAGCAAATTCGATATTCTCTTTAGCAGAATCTCGAATGGTGTTGGTGATAAAATTTATTGAGCCATTCTTTCTCTAGGCGCTACGTGAATCTGCTTCATGAAGCTAAGATCTCCAATATTAGAACTCGTTTAACATACTATTAATATAGTACTATGGGAAGTTGGATGCGGTACTAGTTTTAAAAGGTATAATGATAGATAAAATTTGGCATACAGAGATTTCCTTAGCATGCAACAGTTACTTGCTGCTAAAAGAATATGCATATTAATGCAATGGCGTGACTTTCTTGTAAGAAATATGGTGAAAGGTAATCCTCTTTCCTTCGTATTTGATGAAATAAAGGGAGGGAAACAATGGTTTGGCTGACTTCATCAGTTACAAACTTACAATAAATGCCAACTGAAAGTTTTGTAATGTAGCACCCAAAACTTGTCCACTTCTGTTGCTAAAGTTCCTATTCTTTCCACAAAACCTAGCACACAAGTTTGTGACAATATTGAAGCCAAATGCAACTCCAGAACAAATAAATGAAATTACTGAAAAAATTAGTTGTAATAGTAACATGTGACTTTTTTAAATTTGGAAAGCAATGCCATTGTTAAAGTCATTTAAGAGGGTCCTTTCCATCAGAGGCAAGACCAGTTGACCCAAGAAGGGACTTGTAATATTTGCACAAGTTGTTTAACTCACGAAAATAGTTGAAATTTTGTTCAAAAAAGTACTTGCTGTGATTATGTTGCCATTCATAAACTTGCTCAATATTTTGCTCACGTAGGTGTGAGTTCATTCCAGGCCAAATAATGTACCTGTTGCAGTTGCATCTGTGGCTATGATAATTCTTGAATTCTGTTGTCATTGGCATGTTACACAGCCTTCTTCACTCTCACTATCTAGCAATTCAAGTACTTGCTAGTGATCAGAGTTCTTGTGTAGCATTTGTCATTCCATATAGATCTCCTGTACCTATACTGATGTCAAATATCAGCAAGCATTGGATTGTCCTAGTTGGCATTGAACTTGCCAAAATGGGTTGTTGAGCAATAATTGTGTTTGTGGCCGTCCAAATAAGGCAGCATCTGACAGGTTTTATACTATTCAACTAACAGTAATGATTAATTATTGGATATCTTTTTTTCGTTTTACTTTTGTATATCAAATTCATCCTATGTAGGACCATTGGCATGTCGGCTCTATATTATATTTGTATTGGAATAAAATTAAAAAAAATGTAAAACAAAAATGATGAGCAAATATCTGTCTAGCCTTTAAACCAATTGAGCCATGGATAAACCGAAAAGTGGTATATCTCTTGAGGATTCTACTTCTATGAGTATATGAACCTACAAAACTAGTCTTTAAGCCGAAGATAACAGTTAGTTCAACATGCTTATTTTTCAGACATTGCATATTTGTTAGAGGCCACATTCCATTTACAGGAAAGATAGATCTCTTAAAAGGATCAGCAATTATCATAATGAACCACTGCTTGGGTTAGTTAAGAAAGTTTACGTAATTGGAAAGGTACTTACTCTAATTTTCACACCATAATCCTATTTTTCAACCAAACACTCTAAATAGGTGCCATCTGATTTATCTTATTAAGTAAACAACGTTTTCCTTTTTAAAAGTTAACTTGGTAAACTTTTTTTATTTATTTATAAAAAAAAACAGCTTATTCAATCATGCAGTATCAGGGTTCTTCTGCTTTCTTTAACTTACGAGTTAATTGAGGATATGCTGCTGAGTTTCATAGGCCCACAAGAATTATGAGATGTCTGCAACCGAAAGCAAATATTATATGTATGAATAGGTGGATTTTATGATTTTATTTGGGCTATTGCTATTTACAATTCCCATTCCTACTAATACACTTTCCTTTTTATTTTATTTTTCCAATAATATCCAATAAAATACACACCATTTGATCATCGAAGAAGGATTCTCTCGGCTACACCCCCTCTTTGTAAGTGATTTCCATCAAACCAAGTGCTCACATTTCAAAGGCAAAAACCACAACATTCTTTTGCTTCTCCTCCCCGTGACCAAGCCATGGTTTGAAATTTGAAGGGGTCCATAACGACATCTAGGTTGTCCTTGGTGGAAAGCACAAGGGAATACACTCCTTGAAGCTTTTGCACAAGCTTCGATCACTATAGACTACTCCTTTAAAACAAGCCAAATTGAATCATGCATCATGCCATCATTGTGATGGTGTTGTTGATTGAATGGACCTGAATAAGAATGACTTCTAAATGACCCAAACACTCGACTACTATATCTCATCGACGAGTTGTATAACTTTGATGCTAACAACCCATTTTTAAATCAATAACAACAAAAAAGTCCCTTTGTACACCAAGGTTCCAAACATATCTAAAATGGAATAGGAACCATCACACCAGGCTCAAACAGGTGACTTTGAGGCAAGAGGAAAAAAGGGCTCGTAGGTTGGATGATGATGATGTCATGGTACAGGGAATGTATTTATTAGGGGTATTTTTGAAAATGAAAATTAAAATAGGAGTGTAGTAGCAAAAAAGAGGAAGTGGATATAGCAATTCCCTTTTATCTATGGTCTTGGGCCACTAATTTTGGAGCCTTTTGTTGCTTTGATTTTTGCCTTTGTTTTAATGAATTGGCGACAAAAAGGACATTTGCTATATACACTCCAATTTTCTAAGTACACCCTTATATCCCTCGCCCTTTTTCTTAAAGATGTACACTTCTTTTTTCTTTTTTGGAAATGTCTTTCTTGAATTACATTTATCTATTTTGGAAATGTATCTCCGGAACTATGATTCATAGTTCTGGAGATATACTTCTAGAATGGATATATATTGTCTTTTGGCTTAAATATGTTTTTGATCTTTGATATATACCCAAATTTTGCGTTTGATTCTTGATAAATTTTTTCTTCAAATTTGCTCCTTGATATTTGAAAAGTTTTGTTTTAGATCCCTGCCATCAGTTAAGTGATGATGTATCCGTTAAATATTTGATAACGGGATTTGGGAAGACTAAAAAAATCACTAGTATTTGTTTCAAAGTCAAATTTAATTTTTCTAGCGATTAAAAACCGTCAAAATCAATTAAAGTGAAAAATAAAAAAATTTCTTAATCATTTTATCAAACACCTTTTGCGCCTCCCCCACCATCCCCTTCTTAAAAAAATAACAATAATTAAGAGAAGCGGAAGAACTCAAGGGCTTTGAGTGGGCCTAGGTGGTGGGCCATGTGGGGGTCGAGATGGGTCGTGGGCCTAGTAGGAGGGTGTTGCTATGGAGCTTGTGGTGTTTGAGGTTGAGGTTGCGCTGCCAGAGAGGGGTACAATGGTGTAAGGTGTGCAGGTGGCCAATGGAGCGAGGGGGAGAGGGCGGGAAAGCAGGAGGAGAAGGGCAAGGTGGAGGGGCAAGACAAGGTGGAAGTTGTCGGAGTCCTCAATTTTGTTGGCATAGGAGTCAGTGACGAAGAACAGTGGAGGCTGATATGGTTGCGGGCTCGAATGACAAAGGCGATGGAGTTGGTGGCGTTGGAGTTGTCGATGAGGATTGTGGAGGTGGATTCACTGGTGGAAGCTCGCAGCAGTGACGGAACGGGAGATGGAGAGTGAGAAGAAGTGTGTGAAAGAAGAGAATGGAATTGGAGAGAGTTGATTCACAAATGGAGTGATGAGAAGGTTAGAGTTCATGGAATTGGGGGTGTACGAAAGGGTAATTGAGTTGAAACAAATACTGGCGATTTTTGAGCTGCCACAAATTAGGGTATCAAATATTTAATGGACATGTCATCACTTAACTGGCGACATGAATCAAATACAAAACTTTTCAAATACAAAGCAGATTCGAAGGAAAAATTTATCAAGGATCAAATGTAAAAGTCGGGTATATATCAGGGATCAAAAACATATTTAAGCCTATATTTTTCAATAAAATATTACTTAAGAATTAAAATGGTTGACGAGAAATAAATAAAAAAAGATGATAAACGCTTATCTTATACCCATGCTTGTTAATTTTATTTTCATCCTATCTAATGTGTTCTTTAAATTATATCTAAAATTTTATTTTCGTCTTATCTTTATTATTCTTTAAACCATAATTTTAAAGTTATCTTCACTATATATTCATTATACAATACTGTTTTTCATCATTATTTTATACAATATTTTGCATTTTTCTTCATGTGTCACTATGTTTCAAGGTATGTTCATCACTAACTTCACATATTATACACCTTAATTACAAAGCAAAGCTTTTGACGATTGTTTCTTTCCTTTAAGTTCATTCATTTTTTAATCCAAGTCTACGTCAATGCACTTATAGGAAAGAAACCTTATCAAAAGCTTTGCTTTGTAATTAAGGTGTATAATATATGAAATTAGTGATGAATGAAAACACTATGAACACAGACAATAACCAAGAGGGGGGTCGAAAATGGTTTTTTCTTTAAAAACAAGATAAGCAATACGATGCGTTTTGTGAAGTGCTATGTGTCTGTTGGGCCTGGCCCATTCATTTACGGAATACCCTACACTTGTGGGTAATATATTAAATCCCTAAGTTCAGTTTTGTGACTTAGTACAACTAAAGAAAAATTAGAACCCTAGCTCTCTCTCTTGAAATCTCTCGTTCCCGATAGAGGTGGTGCCTTGCTTCTTCTCTTCGAACAATAAAACAAAGGTGTGCACAGAGTTCTTGATAGAGGGTTATTATTGTGCACTATCTTGAGGTTTCAGGTAAGTTTCCTTATTTCCTTTCTTTGATTGAGAAGCTTTACTGAGGAGATTCTGTGAGTCTTGCTGGGTTTGTGATGAAACTTGGATGAGAGGTTTATTCTCGGGCTGTTGAACGAAGATGTGCTTCGTTCTGTTCAATTTTAATTTCATTGTGTTAGGAAATTCGTAAGCTTCTGTATAAAGTAGAAATTGATGTATAGGTTTTGTTTCCTATGTATTGATAGTGTTGAATTGTTGTACTGTTTGTAAAGTGATTTCTGATTGAAATAAAGTGTGTGAGAACTGTGACTCTTTTCTATCCTTCATCTTTACAATCACATTTATGCTTCCGCGTGTCCTCTAGACAAAATAATATAACAGGAATGAATTGGTTAAAACTTGGCCTTTTAAAAAATCTTTAAAGAATCAGAATAATAGGATCGTATCACAATTAAACAAAGAAAGTTTCAATCAATCAAACCATTCAACTCAAGAAAAAAATTACAAAAACCTTCACTTGTTGAGTAATAAAGATTTCACCAAAGAATCACATATTAAGATAGCAAGAAGAAATTAAAGAAAATAATCAACACAAGAACTTATACTGGTTCACCTCTCAACAAGAGAAGCTACTCCAGTTTCTTATAACCAAAACTTGATTAGAGTTCCACTATTCACAAAATTCGGTTCTTACAACCTTACAACAATCACTCTTAATCAACCTTAGATTAAGAACAAAAATCTAAAACCCCTTTAGACTCTTAGTGACCAAGACATAAAGAATCTCTTCTCTACTCTTCCCTCTAGAGAACCCTACTCTAGAAAAGCTTTAAGAAACTTTTGTAATAGCAACAAACAAGTTGAAAACTAAAAACGAATTACACACAGAAACTAATAGAGAGAATCAACCTGATGATCCATAGTATATGAATGCATATGATTACCAATATTGATCAAGGTTGAAAGAAAACAAGTTTCAGACCAAACTCTCCAAGAGCTTCTTTAAAATCTTGTCCAAGAAGAAACATTTCAATGAAACATGAATAGTGAAATTTGTGGACAAGAGCTTTGTTACTCAGAGTATCTCTTCTCACTTCTGAAGGTGTTTGAAAACTATGAAAATTCGCAATGTAATGATCTGTGTTTTTCAAAATACCCTACAACTTTTTATAGAAAAATGTTGTAACTGAATGTAATCGATTAAATCGTCCATGTAATCAATTATTTACACTTATGTAATCGATTAATTACTCATTTAATCGATTAAAGTGTTCTTGAGCTTTCTGGAAAAGATACAGGAACAAAGTAATTGATTAATTCGTCATGTAATCGATTACTACAGAGATTCTTATTTTCAAAAATGTGCATAGTAATCGATTACTGATAAATGGTAATAGATTAACATAGTCAGGACTTGTTCTATGTTTGCACAATGTAATCGATTACTTAATGCCTATAAACGATTGTTTTGTTCTTCATGGCTCAAGTAAGAGATTACCAAATAATGGTAATCGATTAAGGTAGTGCAAAATTGGTTTTCCTAAAACTTAAACCATGAGCACTTGGCTTTTTATGAAATCATGAAAACTTAAGGTTTTTTCACAAGATATGTGCTTTTATAAAACCATGAATGCAAGCCAATGAATGATGTTTATGCAATGCAATGGATCATAGGATGAAACTCTCATACATCCAAAGATTACATATTTCTTCAATTGAATGGCATGTAAAAGC
This sequence comes from Glycine latifolia, assembly GCA_013407115.1. NCBI lineage: Eukaryota > Viridiplantae > Streptophyta > Magnoliopsida > Fabales > Fabaceae > Glycine > Glycine latifolia. Next base: position 8,847,587 of record CM023956.1, on the reverse strand, counting down.
TAAAACTCATCCAAGACAAAGAGTCCCAGCATGCATCTTGATCCTCTTCAAGCTCCCTATGTATCTAACAATGAATGTACGTTGAAACGTAGTACCAGATAAAGGAAAACGTAAATATATTGTATAAAATAATGATGAAAACATAATAGTATATAATGAATATATGATGAAGATAGTTTAAAATTAGGTTTTAAAGAATAATAATGATAAAATGAAAATAAGATTTGAGATAGGGTTTAAAGAACACTAATGATAGGATGAAAATAAGATTAACAAACGTGAGTATAAGATGAACGTTTATCATCTTTTTTTTGTTTCTTGTCAATTGTTTTAATTCTTAAGTGTATTTTATTGAAAAATATATGTCTATTCCGGAAGTATATCTTTGAAACTATAAATCATAGTTCTGGAGATACATTTCTGGAATAGATATATGTAATATTGGAAAGACATTTTTAGAAAGTAAAATGAGTATACTTCTATAAGAAAAAGAGACAAAAATGAGGAGTATAAGGGTGTACTTAGTAAAATTGAGGTGTAAATAGCATGAGCAAAAAAAAACTAAGAATAGTAATGAACCTATATTCTTACGAGGATATACTTTGGAATCTTTCTTTGATATTTATATATTCATATTTAAACTTATTAAACCCATCATCTAAAATTAGAATGTCAAAGTAAGTTTAAATCCGGTGAGCCAATCCAGTTCACCATAGGTTGGAGTTGGGTTGGACAAAAAAAAATGCAAGTTTTGTAATACTGAGAGAAAATGAATCTGGTTCACTTAATCCATGGGTTAGGTGGGTTTGAGCTAGGTTGACCCGTTAAACCCACCTAAGTAATAACTAATAAATAAGCTAATAAATTAATAATAAATTGTGTATGTTGTTTTGATAATTTGGTATTATAATGTTGTTGAATTATGACTAAGACTAATGTTTGAATCTAAGACTTTAGGGTTTTAAAACTTTTTGAATGGTATTTTATGTATTTGAGAATTGAGACATTTGATTTGAATGATTATTTTCATGATTATATTAGATTCTTAAATGATTATTTAAGATATTTGCCTATTATTTGTATTTGTATTTGAATCATTGGAATGTCTTTGGTTAAAAAAAATTCATTTAAAAAAAAATAAAAACAAAGAAAAATGTTTTAATTTTTTAAAATTTTATTTTTGGATTTTTTTAATATAAAAATTTTGGTGAGTCAACCCACCAACTTATGGTGTGTGGGCCATACTAGAATTTTCGTGGTCCATTTAAAAGTGAGTCGGATTGACTTGACTCATTTAAGTCTTAACTCATGGTGGGTCAACCTATGTGGACTGAGCTGACCCATTTTGATGCATCTATCTAAAATGTGAATTTGATATTTATATGTGAATAAATAAATATAAATATATAATTATTATATAATTAAATTTCTAATGAATAAACTTTGTATGCTTTAGTTGCGACCTCTTTTGGGAATGGTCTTAATTGTGGCCTTAAGGGAGATTTAGTCTCACATTGATTAGTAATAAAATAAAAATAATATCTATAAGTGAGAAACAATTCTCACTTTATAAGACAAAATTATGAGATTGAATTCGGTCAAAATCCATCACTTGCTTGTGATTGTAGTCATTCACCGAAAAAAGGGAGAGATAAGGGAATCGTCCACTCCTATTCATGTGATGCATCGAACATCGTTAGATCCCAAATTATGTGAATCTAAAATGGTATTAGAGCAAGCAAAATATGTAACAACATCTCTATAGATATTGAGGGTGTTTGCTAACGTTTAAAACAGAAAATAATAAATTGATTGATTTTCAAAAACCAAAATCAATGTTCAATCCCCTAATGATTATCTTGTAATTCTTGTTATTCTTTCTAATATTTGTCTGTTTTCTTCTTCTTTTATTACTCTCAAACTAAACATTTCTTATTTTTACCCTATTTCTCACCTATAATTATCCATGCTATTTTTTTCTTCTATATTTTCATACATCTTATTTCTTTTCCTTTTGCAACATACCGTTAAGGATATTCCAATTCCTAATCATAAAGAATTACAAATAGTTTAATAGTATAATACCTATACCCACACATATCCATATGTTTTTTTAATAGTCACTAGTAGCCAGATCCAAACCTATATGATAGGCAAATACCTTATCCATTAATATAAGTAATTGAGTTGAGTCTAATTTTTATCTCTAAATTGAACAAAATAACATTAATGTCTGAACAATGATTTGATTTTTAACGAGTAATTCTTTTTATAGACTATACAAATATCTTTTTTATAGGAGACAATTATATTCAAATCAAATAATATCATTAGGAATGACAAACAATTCCTCTTGAAACTCAACTTGAGACAATTGATTAAACTAGAATATTTCAAACTAATTAATCTACACGCTATGGTGAGTCATTGAATTTCAAACCAACTGTTTAAAAAAATACTGAAAAATAATTTATTAATTGATTTGTATGGGAATCACCATTATAATACTATGATTAAGTCTTGTAATCAAACTATTAAATAAATTTTTGCTAATATTATATTATGCATATTAAATTTAAGTTCAACTAATATGTTTTATCATACAATCACTAATTGTTTTTCTTAAAAATATTTTATGATAAAATAAATTAATTAAATGAAGAACATTTTTTTCATAAAAACTTTCAATTCATTTATTAAATCACTAAAATTAGCATTGATAATTCTTTTAGAAAAATGCTGGAGTATGTGTATTTGGAGTAATAAAGTTTTGGAGGAATTAGAGATTATCAATTTTAAATTAAGAGCAATCTTAAAAACGTTTTGTTATCACTATTTAACTTTGGTTCTTGAGTGAATTTTCCTAGCTCAATTCAAGTTAATTGGAACCAATGTGAATTCCGAATATCGAAAAAGTTTAGACCAAATTATCGTTATATCTATGAGCAATCCCTATTGATTTTCGTACTTAAATTGAATGTCAACCTCTACCCAATTGAATTACAAGATTGATAGTTGACTGAAGATTTGTGTGCAATCCTCTCATTTTTCCTCACTCACAATTTGATTAATCTTTTCCAACCTTGCACTGAAAATTCATTCGGGCTTTGAAGAACATTTATTATTCACAATTCCAATAATTCACTTTGTTTAGGACTACCTAATATAATCACGAATGCCATAATCCGTTGACTTCAAATTCCTTTACAAATGTACCCTTCCAAAAAAAAATCATTACAAAAAGCCTAACTTGATCAATGATGGTACTTATTGCGCCAATGCAAACCCCGCACATTATGGAAAAGAAAAGTAAATGAATAGAAGTTTCTTGTATTAGTAAATTAATTTATATGATTTCTAAAGTAGTGTGTAAACCACCAGGAATTGTAAAAGTGCATTAGTGAAACTTGACATTACTTGATTTACCTTAAGCTTTCTAATGTGAAACAAAATTCATTAGTTCAACTACTAGAGAAACTTATGAAACCTCCATTTGGAAAGTGGAACTAAGCATTTATGGACACAAATTCTGCCTGTCCAATACACAAGAAACCTGGACGGTTCAATATATTTCTATGTGAAACACATCAACTCTTAAGACTACATGTGTCTAATGTCTTGTTAGATAACCAAAAGGATGGTCCATGATTAGGTAGGTTAAGTAAGGGAAAAGCTAATTCATATACCAAATTTTCCACAAGGTTTCATCAATGATTTGTTTGTTTGCCCATGAAACTGACACCTTACTTGTCATATTTATTCAATTGGAGACAAAATGTTAGTTAAATAGATGGGGCAATATTACTCGTAAAATAAAAACCAGTGCTTATCTAAATAAGCACCAAAAGGCACAAGGTTCTATATTTAGGAATTGGTAGGAATCACTGAAGAAAATAAAATGGGACAAAACACTAAAGATGGATTCCCGTTGTTCTGTCTCCCAAGGTGGGGACCCTTTTATCTGCATGGACATGGCATTCAGAAGATCCAGAATCTGTTACAATAGTCTTTTAATTTCCAATACTAATAATCATTATCTTCAATCTTTGAATAGCTTAATCAGTTCCATTGATTACCATTCTAATCAGTAACTAGAGTACTAGACTTTATTAATTCTCACTTTCTTTGTCTGATCAATAGCAAACAATGATTATTAAATTGAACTAAGATGAATTCATGACATGATGATGATGATGATAGCATATGAACAAATCATTTCTTGCTCTTCTTAACCTTCCCAACACGTAAGAATGAACCCAAACCAAACAGATTTGCACTTCCCTTTGAAACACAAGGTGTTGGTACGTTCAAGACAGGATTAATCCTAAGGCCATTATGATAAGACCCTCCATAACTCTTACCTGAAGGAGATTTTTGCATGGGATACATATTTAAGGTAGAAAACGAATATGATGATGATTTAGCTGCTGATGGATGCTTGTTTGAACTCAGTCTCTTCGGATTTGCCACTGAACCTGTTGAGCTGCTTCTTGACAAAAGAGGTATAGAGCATACCAAGTTCTTCTTTGTATCACAATTGAGACTTTTACTTCTATTGAATCCCCAAAAGGATTTGGAATGAGGCTTCTTCTCATGATCAGGATTCACATCTAGGAGTTCTCTAACGGTTTCTTTCTTCACTTTGTCAACACTTGAGGCACACGGACGAGGAGGAAGTTTTGTGTGAGGAAATTCCACATGATGAGTGAGTTTTCTAGCTGTGGTTTTGTCTTGCATCTGAATTGGAAGGATCACCCCATTAGAGAAGAGTTCATCTGCTGAAGATGATTCAAACTCAAGGCAGGTGCTTGTGCTGAACTCAAAGTCAGAATTTGAGTCATGCAACAATGTGTCTCTACAAGGAACACCTTGTTTCATTGGTAAAACTTGTAGTTCAGAGAGATCATGGGAGAAAGAGAGACGGGGGGAACTTGTTTCTGAGCACATAACCACACAGGTTCCTTCCACAGACGCAAAAGGATGAAAACAAAAGTGGGAAAAATGAAAGAATTCAAAGGTGAACAGAAAAATAATATGGCTTTAAGGATTGAAAATGAGGTTGCTTTTGATTCAGAAGTTTAGAAGACAAAGGAACAGAAAGAAATCTCTTCATAATCTTTCAGATATAAGAGGATAAAAAAAAAAGAGAGGGTGTATCAGCATTTATTCAATTTTCAAGGTGTAGAGAGATTCTGTGAGAATTGAAAGATCAAAGATATTTAATGTTCTTTTAAAGAAAAAACTGAGGATTTTATCTATTACTGTTGGCGAGTAGAAGCATAGGAGCAAGACAAAGAATATGATTTAAAAGAGAAAATGTTATGTGATAAGTTGTTGTAAAAAATGTTGCACTCTATAAAATCAGTAAAGGTGATGCTTGATTAGAGGAAAGTGACTCCAATCACAATCTAATTCTGCTGATTTGAAGGAATGATGTTTGGAGTCTTTGTCTATAAAACAGCTAACCTACAAGACTTGTTCTATAAGATATAGACTTTTTTGGGTGTTCTCATCCTAACCACTGATTAAACCTTTTGTTCTTTTCCCCTATCATATCATATTATATATAAGATAAAGGGGCATTGTCTCATCTCTAATCTCTAATTTAAACAATCATAATAACAAAAATCAATTAGAGAGAAAGGTACTGCCAAATACACATTTCAATCAAGATTATATTGATCCTTCATCAAATTTTGTTTCTTATATATGAGAATGATTTCTTAAGGACATGTTGATAAAAATAGTACACTTTTTCCCATGATCATGTTGTAGGACAAAATTAAAATGAATTAAAATAATCGAATGATTTGGGTGGACCGGACTGCAATACTTTCTGGGTTAATTTCCCTACGGTTAGATTGTACAGATTCAGTAGGGTGATTCGTATCTTTCATAAAATTCTGTTCTTCTTGTCACTGATCAATCAATTTAGAAGCCTGCAAATCATGCGTCTCAAGTATGAGGTTCCAATAAAACTAATGAACATATTACATATCCAATTGAGTTATTATTATTATTAATATACTTTTTCTTCTATCTAATTTTTCTTCTTATTTCCTCTTTAATTATTTCACGTCACATCATTTATTAGATCTATCATTTTTTCTCTTCATTTGTTTTTCTTATGTCTCTCTCTTCCATTTACTCATACACTCCAAAAACGGGGTGAAGGTTCATCATTTTCCTATCCAATAATGGTTGACACACATCCCTTAATAAGGCAAGAGATGAGTACAAGGAAAAAGAGAGAAAATAAGAAATATGATTGATGATGTGATTAAAAAGCAAAAGACGGAAGATGGGTTTTGAAAAGTATGTAAGAAAATGAGAAACTCAACCCCAACAATATAATCCTGATTCTTTCCTCTTACATCTTATCATCAGTTTTAAGGCAACAATTATTATCGTTATCTTAGAAAGTAAACAAAAATCTGCTTGATTTATTGAAACATGATCAAATTAAAGTTCCAAGGAAATTGATTAATTAATTAATAAACTTTCCTTAGTTCAAAATCATTGAAAGCTGGATCTTCTATTACTAGGAAACAGATGCAATGAAAGAACTTCCCATCTGCCAACCAATATATTCAACAAACAGTGGAGGGTTAGTGGTGCAAAAATGTTACAATTGACCACTCTTCGTCTTCATTAGGTACGATTCTTACTATCTTTACAAATTTCACATGATGATGAACTTGACAAGGATCAACTCTGCTAAAAGGATAAGATATAAGGTGCTAGCTAGTCCACTCAATAGTACCTTATTACCATGCCAAGTGTTAACACCACCTAACTACAAAACTTATAGGTATAGAATCGGAAAGAAAATTAAAATGAATCTGCAATCTTCCTATATTCTGAAAATGTCACATTGAAGTGTAGTTTGACAATTGACACCACCATAATTAATGAATATTAAAGAGTATTAATAAATGACAGAGAAATTTATAATTTTTTTAGCCTAAAGATTAAAAGGGCGGCACTTTACAGTTATATGATACTTAGAAAGATTGATGCCTTCCTCCTTTTAGTGACGGGAGGAAAATGTGGTTAAAAATTAAAAAATATTAGGTATAGGAACCCACAAAGTGTGACACAAGTTACTAGTAGCTTGAGTGATTAAGGATATGACAGTGTTCGATTTCTAATTATATGAATAGAGTAATATATATAGATAGAGGAGTTATTCTTTATCTGACACTTCTTTAAAGATCAGTCTCATGGCTGTGAGCACTCGAGTCATTAAGCATATGACAAGGTTTAACTTCTGATTATGTTAATAGAGTAGTATTAGGTAGAGAAATTAACTCTAAACTGGTACTCTACCTCCTTAGAGATTAGTTTCATAAGCTCTGGGAATATCTTATGTCTACCCCTGATCCAATATATTAAGTATAAGATAAATTAACACGGGTGAAAAGAAAAATAGGTTGGAGCCTCTTGATGGGCATATATACTCTATAGCATGGGAAGTGGGGGTTGCATTTGAGGATGGACCCCAAATCTCCAACAGATAACTACTATTTTCTTCTTTTAACCAAGACTGATAACCCATTTTTGTCAACTTGCCATGTGAGCAATCTCCCAAGTTGGAAGAACGAATAGGCTCATGACCTTGATGACAAAACAGTCCTTAACCCCTTATTTGGGGTGCTCAGTACTTGCCACAACATGCGACCCTACCCAACCACTATTTGAAGGACCCCCCAAAGCATCTCTCGACCCAGAATTGGCATCACCAGAAAGGCAGAAACAGTTACAGTTGTTTGGTGCAAGCAAAAATGTAATGAATGTAACCAAAACTACAGTATTATATGCTCTAGAAACGTCATGCACTTTATACTCTATAGTGAGACCTATCCTCATCATAGTTGATAAACCATACATATACAGACTTCGCTTAGAATAATAATTCAATTGTCTAGGTAGTCTTGGTGGAGCACGTTAAGATACCTTATTATGTGTGAAGAAAATTGCTTATCAATGGGAGAAAAGGCAAGTATATGATGATTCAGTAAAATCTTAAATTTGAGTATTCCACATAAAAATAAAAATAAAATTATAAGAGAGATGATCCTAAAAGTAATAATGCAAATTTTCTAAGAGAAATTAATTAGACAATCTGTCCATACCACATTTGCATTTACAACAAACTTATAATTTCTTAGATTAATAAAGCAAAAAAATAGATGACAGAAATAATAATTATTTTTTTATGATTAGAAATAAGAATAATTTGTAATTTTAAGATAAATACAATCTATTTATAATATATAAAATTTAAAACAATCAAGAGGATTTAGTTTAGATAATTGAACACGGTGCACCAATTATTATTGTAGACTCCCTAATAAAAAAAAATATAAAGCTTAAAGCATAAGTTATGGAATTTATACATCAGTTTGAACATTTTGGTTTATCAAGCCACATGAGCATGGAATTATTTTGTTATGAAACCACATAATTCATCTTTACCTTCTATCATAATTTTTATATTCCTTTTTTATCAAAATATTTTGGTTTCGACAACTCTTAATTCATAAAATGAGTAATATTAATGATGGATTCTAAGTAAAATACAATTCATTTATCAAAACCAATGTTAATATTGATGAGTGTATAGAAAATCAGAATAACAAAAAAGAACTATTTTGATTCGTTGGTTTGCATAGAAAGAACTAAAAAGAAGAAAAACAAATAGTAAAATGAGGCAAGATTTATACTTTTGTACTCTATTTTGATTTAAATTATTTTATCTTATTTAACTTTTTTTCATTTTCATTTCTTTTCACTCTACCGAAAATAATTAAGGATGTATTTGGTTGAAGAAAAAAAATTATGTTGATCATATATAAATCTTATACCTCTTACACTTTATTTTAATTAAAAAAAAAATCAACTGTTTCTATCTTATATATTTTTATACTGTAAAGCAAACATACTCTAACCTTATGTTTGGTTGGGGGAAAAATGAAAACAAAGATACGGATAAGAAAGTATTCTCTTTTATTTGATTGAAGAACAAATAAAAAATAAAAGAAAATTTACATTTAGAAATAAAATTTAAAAATTTTCTTTCCAATTCAAAATTTTTTTCATTTCAACCAAACGCATCCTTATGCTGGGAATATCCGGCTGCTCTGGTGAAGAATCTTGGGGCCGTGAAAGATGACCAACCTTGCCAGCAGCATGAGGTGGAGGAAGGATGTGCTTTAATCTTTCAGTCTATTGCCACTAAAGTAATTAAGCCCTACGGCTTTTCTTTCTTTCTCTAAATAAATTGAAAACGTGGAGGGGGGGGCAATTTTGTGCAAAATGAATGAAGCTTTGATTCTTTTGTTTGAAGTTGGGATTTTGGAATTATCTTAATCAGTAAAATGATTTCAATTTGGGTAACAGAATGAATTCCTGTTTATTAGTATATTCACCAGTTATTGTTCTAAATCATCTAACAAATGATAGAATTTGGGATGTTAAAATGTTTTAACCTAGGATGTGTTAGTGTTACACTTTTAGTAAAACTAATTTTCTAGAACTACTATATGAACAGTGTGGCCCTATGTTTAGAGGAAAAATATTATTTTTTCTGAATCCATTTCTCTTTTTTCTTATTTCAGATTTTTGTAACTCTAATTCTAGTTTTTTTCTTATCATTATCATCAAAAAGCCAGATCATCGGCAACTCGTTATAGATGCTGGAGCCTTGCCCTGTCTTGTAGATTTGTTAAGGAGGTACAAGATCAGTACCATTTCTCAACCACTTATTCATCTTCTAAGCAGAGTAGCTCATGCAACAAACCATCTTGCTTATGAAAATACCATCATTCAGACCCTTCTCAGGTTTTTCTCTTTTTTTTTTTTTCATACCTTAAAATAATTCTATTCTTCACGCTTATATAGATATGGTATATTCAGGATGGAAGGTGGTATTCCTCTTGTTGAATTGCTTGAATTCAAGGACACCAAGGTACAGGACCCAGCTGCAATGGCCTTGGGAACTCTTGCTTTTCAGAATGATGCAATAAAAATCAGGTAGTTGACCTTCTGCTGTAACATGGTGTGATGGATTCTGTTGTTGTAGTTGTTTACAAGAATAATTTTTTTTTGCAGATTGTTGAATGCAATGCATTACCCACTCTTGTACTAATGCTTTGATCAAAGGATATTGCAATACATGGCGTGGCAGTAAGACGCTTCTATGACTTCACAGAATCCCATGTATTTTTTAGTTTGCTGCTTGCATAGTTCTAAATTACTGGCACTAGCTGAATTAGTGCTTTTTGTAGCTAGATGTGATTTGAAATCTGGTCAACTCTTCTCCAACTATTCTCCAAATTAGTACTTCGGTCATGGTTTTTCCTGTGAGCAATCCATTGAAGAATGATATGTTTATTTACATGATAATTGTTTTCTGAAAGTAAGCCACTACTTCCATATTAGTAATTTATTTTAAAAATCCAATTAGTATATTTTATTAACTAATAATTTAAATAAATAAATAAAAGTGATTGGGATTTGAAAATGTTCCCTCTTCGAAAACACGAGTAATCGATTCTAACCCGTTGAGTACCCTTCCGTTGACTACCACAACCTCGTCGAAAACCTATTCCTTGAGGATGCCATTGCTGCCGAATCCCCCTCCGCGCCACCGGAGGCCACCGAGGAGGCCCTCCTCTAGATCCCCGGCGCAATCCTCAATCTCATCGACAAGGACTACATTGTCGAGCTCGCGTGCGGCGATTTCTCCGTGATCCGCCTCGGCAAGGCGACGACACTGTCACCGTGTACGTGCGCGTCGACAACAAGATTCAATGGCCACTTTGGAAGGACGCCACCGCCGTGAAAGTCTACGATTTGCTCTACTTCTCCTTCCGTGTCCCCAAGGGTTCCGATCCCGACGAGGAGGAAGAAGATATGCTCAGCTACGGCTTAACAATCGAGTCGAAGGGGCAGGAGGGATTACTGAAGGAACTAGTCGCGATTTTGGAGAACTGCAGTTGTTTCTCCGTACAGAGTGTTTCGGAGAATGTCAAGAAGAAAGGGGAGGCGCTGGATGGTTCCATGGCAAGGGAGGTTTCGCCGAAGGATTTGGAGTCGGGGAAGAAGGAGATGATGGAGGGCCGGTTCCATGTCATTATTTATTATTTATATATTAAATAATAAATAATTATATGATTTTAATTATGTTACCTCCATCTATCATATCATCACTTAATAGAATATGACTAACTACATGTACTACATTGAAATATAATTTTTGTTGATCAAGAGTCAAATTTAGGTGGTAACTTGAAAATGTTCTTTTATAGGTATGAAAAATATATTTAAACCAATTTTATTATATAAAATAAATATTTATCTTATGCATTGGATTGGCTAGAATACTAGTTTGCAGTATATAAGTCGCAACAAATGGTACAAAAATTTATGCTCCCTTGTTGGATAAATATATATAGGCTTAAATATGTTTGTAGTCTTGTAAATTAACGTGTTTTTAGTTCCTTATTTTCTGCCATAACCATTTTTTGAACATAAAACTCAAATGTTAGGACTCACATAACCAAGCCAGTATTGCTCATAACGGAGGTATAGAGACTCTGCTAAATCTTATTAACTCAAGCAATGCACCCTTTCAACTCCCTGCTGTTTTTACTCTTTATCGTCTTGCTGATAATGAGGTGAAGTTAGCTTCCTTGTTCTTGGTCAACATTGTATATTGCCCTTTAGAAATCATTGATACGCAGTGATAATGTGATATGCTCTGCCACTGATGTAACAGCTTTCTATGATAGGATATTGTTGCAGATATTATTAAGGCTGGTGGTTTTCAAACACTAAAGGATGAACATTTCGAAGATCAAGTATGTTCATTTACTCTTTGAAATTGTAGCAATAGACTTTCAGTTTTAACATACTTGCATTTCTTAATGAAAATTTAGTTGTTATTAATGTTCACTTACAGAAACCTTTCTCTCACCAATATATTAAGTGGGCTGCTTGTGATTGTTGTTTAACTTGCAGTCTACTAAAGAGTGTGTAGCAATCACATTAAAAAGATTAGAGGAGAAGATGCAAGGGCAGGTGAGTTTTCTTGGAAATTCTATGTGGGTGATTTAGTTTAGCCATAGATGAGAATTATAATCTGTTTTAAGTGTGTTTTGTTCATATCTTTTTTACGTTATTGCATATCTAATGCGGTTTGTGGAAAAGGGGTTCAAAGACCTGTAGCTATTGCTCTTGCTTATTTATGTTCTCCTCATGATCGTAAAACTATATTCATTGACAACAATGGTATTAAATTATCTGTACACTTTTGTAATTTCTCACTGGCGGTAATTGGAAAGTATTTTCAATCAATATGCTGCAAAATATTCAGGATTAGAATTGGTGCTGGATATTCTTGAATCTTCAAGCGTAAAGCAGAAGGTAATGCTTCAGCAGCTCTTCACAAATTGGCTGCCAAAGCCAATTCTTCTGTCTCTCTTTTTGATGCTGCTCCTCCATCGACATCTCACCAGGTATGTGTGCACTTTTCATGTTTGTTTATTTTGATTTGTTTTCCTTATTTATTGAACCGTTTGTTCTATGTTTTCATTATTGAATTACTTAAATTAGTATAATTATTATTCTCTTTGAAGTTGAATTGCTGATATTTGTGAAAATGCTATTGCTCGGTTAGACCAAAATTGTGTTTCACGGTTGTTTTTCTTTCTTTTGGTTTCGGAGAATGCTTTTTATGGCTTAATTTAACCCCACAGCTAATCAACCTATGCTTGTAGGATATTTCAGTGGAATGTGTTTCACTAATGCACAAGATGTCGGAGAATTTCAATGATACTTCACTAAAACATGCATGTATACTGTTTATGCTGGAGAATTTTGATAAACTGAGGTTGGAAGCATGGTATGTTACATTTTTTTACAACCTCAACAGTACTTCCATAGTTTACTGTTTTAACTGGGAGCTGGTGATGGATTGGGAACAATACATTCAATACATTCAATCATATTTTATGTCCTCCATCTTTTCAATATGCAGGTATTGTCACGTTGCACCAGACATTCGTATGTTCTTCTTAACTTACCAAGTCTCATCCATCCTTCTGACTTGTGAGGATTCCTGGACTTTAACCATGACAAAAGGAAAGATGAGAATGTACAAAGCTGTAAAAATGTTTTAGTTGGATATAGAACCAGAGATATTTTTTGTTAGCTTGTATGATGGGGGAATAGTAATTTTGTTTTAGCATTAAGTTGTAAGACTTTAGAACTGCATGTTATTCCATCTCTCTTTAAGTAATCATATTACTTTAAATTTTGTAATAATATATTAGCTTTCTTATTTGTTAAATTAAGCAAGTATTAATTATTTAAGATATTGAATATTTTTATTTTCTTATAAAATGTTAAGAAGATTAGTGAAAATCACATTGGAAGAACAATATACCGTTTTTTAATTGGTCGATATTGTAAAAAGAAAAATACACTTGAGTGGGTAAATGGCCTGGCTTGTTTACGGTTTGTCGGCTTGCATTGTTAACAGGTTGGACTGGTTTAGTTTGCAAAATAGGTAGGTTATATTTTCTTAGTTTACATCTGAATTGTACTTAAAAGTTAAAACAGCCAGCTTGTGGAATATATATTTTAAAAAAAGTAAAATTAACTATAAACATAAAAATTAACTATTATAATTTTTTTATTTTAAAAAATTATATTATTTTATATTATTATCCAATCACAAATTCTAGAAAACAATCAATAGGGACATTTTTTTCGTTAATTACTATTTGGGAGTCAATTTTGAATTATTAACATCTGTTACGATTCCTGAATTGAAAGTCATATGCAACAATATGATTTCTATTTTTTTAAATTCTTAAGTGAAGTCGTAAAATATTTTATGACTTTAGTTAATTTTTTTTTAAATTATGACTTTAAATTTATAGAAAAACTTTTTTAAAAAATAAAATAAAATCGTAATATATTTTACAAATTTAATTTAATTTTTTATTTACAATTTCAAAGTCACCTTTTTTAACTATGACTTCTAGGTTATAAGTTTATTTATTTAACTATTAAATTTTGCTTTTTATTTAATTTTTGGTATATTTTTTAAAAAATTGTAAATCATTTTTCTAATTTAATTATTTAATAAACATATATTCAAATAAAATTATATTAAAAAATATGATTTCATTTAATAAAAAATTATTTATTTATTAAATAATTAAATTAAAATTATTAACAATTTTTATATACGAAAAAAAATTTAAAAAAATAAACTTTAATCATTAAAAAACTTAACACTACAAAGTCATAGTTAAAACAAATTACGACTTTAAAATCATAAAAAAATAAAAAATAAAATTAAACTGAAGTCGTAAAATATTTTACGATTTCAATTTTAAAAAAAAAGTTTTATTACAACTTTAAAATTGTAATTAAAAAAAATTGAAGTCAGAAAACATTTTACAAATTCAATTGAAAAAAATTAGAAATAGTAACATCGATTACGACTTTCAATTCAAAAATCATAATATTTGTTATGACCTATGTTTTAAATAGCGACGCTTTAGCGCGCAATCTCGCACCAGGTGCAGTTTGCGGCACCCAGCCGCTACGTCCGTGCCGTCACGCGACGGTTTTCGGTAGCGGCCGGTGGCGGCGCGGTGCAGTGGGTAGCATGGTGAGGCGCGATAGTGCCGCTACGTTGACGAGAAAACGGGTTGCAGAGCAAATTAGTATCGGGGCAGCCCATTGAGAATTAGATGAAATTTAAGGGCAAAAGGGTAAAAGTCCAGCAATAAGTGAGGATAGTTTGGACTTTTACCCTTTATTTTTTTTTCCTGAAAAGAGGCTGTGGCTGCGTGGATCGCGCATTCGTGCTTCTCCCTCAGCAAATCCCTTCCTTTTTTTCAGTTTCCCTCCCGAGACGCCACTGCATCATCTTCTCCTTCTCTCTGCAGTGCTTTCTCACCCTCTTTCTCTCCCGACGAAGCTGCTCCGCTGTCCTCATCTCCGCTGTTCATTCGTGCTTCACACTGGTTCGTTTCTTTCTTCTTCTTCTTTTAGCCTTCATAGTGTTTTAATTGGTTAGGTTCCTCCTTATTGATATTAGCTTTGTTTCTGCCTCCTCCTCCTTCTTTTAGCCTTCACCGCAGCAGCAACAACCCCTAGTGGTTTCATGGCAGCGCAGAACAATCCTGATCCAGTGGGTTCTTGCGGATTGGTAAAACCCACTGGTGAAAATCTTGACATGGCATGGCAGTGGAATAGTTTAAAAGATATCAACAACAAGAGATATGTAACATGCGATTTTTGTGGGAAAGTTACAACGGGTGGCATCACAAGAGCCAAAAGACACCAGATTGGGTTGAAGGGTGATGTGGGTCCTTGTAAAAAAATCCCAGCCGAAATTAATAAGACTCTGAAAGATGCTTATATGCAAAAGCTTGTTGAAAAGGATGCATATAGTGTTGATATACATGAAGATGATGATATCTTAGAAGAGGTGCAAGAAATTCAACACATTAAAAGTGGGAAAAGGAGTGAGACAACTTCAAGTGAAGCCTCTACTGGAAATACTGCTGCTGCCAAGAGAGTTAAAGGCCCCTTGGATTTACTGTTTTTTAAGAAACTAGAAGCAAGCATTAAAGTGGGCAAAGGAAAGAGGAAAACAAGCATAAATGATGCTTGTAATAAAGAAGCAAGGGCCAGAACTATTCAATACATTGAAAGATTTTTGTGAACGAATGGAATACCTTTCAATGTTGTACGTTCAAAAAGCTTCAAGTACATGGTTGAAGCAATTGGGAATTACGGTCCAAGTCTAAAGGTCCCAAGTTATTATGAGTGTAGAGTTTCTCTACTTAAGAAGGAATTGGATTACACCAAGGATTTATTAAAAGATCATGAGGTACAAAGAGCCAATTATGGATGTTCCATTATGTCGGATGGATGGACTAATAGAAAGAATAGGACATTGATAAATTTCTTGGTGAATTCTCCTTCCGGTTCTATGTTTGTGAAGAGCATTGATGCTTCTTCTTATGTCAAGAGCGGAGTACAATTATTTGAGCTTTTAGATAGTTTTGTTGAAGAGATCGGGGAGAAAAATGTTGTTCAAGTAGTGACAGACAATGGTAGCAATTATGTATTGGCTGGCAAATTGTTACAAGCAAGGAGAGAACATTTGTTTTGGACTCCATGTGCTTCACATTGTTTGGATTTGATGCTTAAAGATATTGGAAAAATTGAGAGAGTTAAAAAAGCAATACAAAAAGGCATCAAGCTTGTTGGGTTCATCTATAATCACACATTGGCATTGAACACAATGAGGAAGTATACAAGCAAGACTGAATTAGTTAGGCATGGAGTGACAAGATTTGCTACAACATTCCTCACATTGCAAAGCCTTCATAAACAAAAAAAAAATAATCTTCGAAAGATGTTCACAAGTGATGATTGGCTAAAATCAAATACAGCAAAAGACCCTAGGGGAAAAAGGGCAACTGACATTGTACTTATGCCATCATTTTGGAATGATGTTATTTATTCTTTAAAGGTTATGGGGCCTCTTGTGCGGGTGCTTAGACTTGTTGATAATGAAAGAAGGCCCGCAATGAGATATATATATATATATATATATATATATATATATATATATATATATATATATATATATATATATATATATATGAAGCAATGGATAGGGCCAAGGAAGCAATTCAAAAATCTTTCAATGGAAATGAAGATAAATACAGGGATGTCTTTGCTATAATTGATAGATGATGGGACTGCCAACTTCATCATCCATTACATGCTGCAGGCCATTATCTAAACCCTGAATACTTTTATGCCAATCCGAAGATTGATGATGATGCTGAATTGATGGTTGGACTATATAAATGCATTGACAAGCTAAGTGCAAATGAGGAAGAGGTGGACAAGATACATGGACAATTGGAAAAATATAGGAGTGCAGAAGGCCTTTTTGGTATGAATGCAGCAATTAGACAAAGGAATAAGATCGCTCCTGGTAAGTAAAAGCACATTTAGTTGATCACTTTAAGCTTTTAATGGACAAGTTGTAATGTTAACAAGTTGTTGCAATTTGCATTATAGCTCAATGGTGGAAGTCATATGGAGCACATGCGCCAAATTTGCGAAACCTTGCTGTTAGAGTGTTGGGCTTAACTTGTAGCTCATCAGGATGTGAGCGTAATTGGAGTACTTTTGAACATGTAAGTATTTGTTAAATGATTTTTGTTTGTATAATTTCATATCATGATTGTGAAACTAATATTCTTTATTGGAAATTGTAAACTATATTCATTCTAAGAAGAGAAGCAGGCTTGAGCATCAAAGGTTGCAAGACTTAGTCTTTATTAAGTATAATCAAGCTCTTAAAGAACGTTTTGAGAGTCGTGATTTGATTGATCCCATTGTCCTAAAAGACATTGATGAAAGTAATGAATGGTTGGTGGGAGAAATGGGTGAAGATGCAGAAAATGAATTCGTTTTTGATAATGATAACTTGACTTGGGGAGATGTTGCTAATGTAACTGCGGTTAATGAGCCTATAACTTACACTAGGCAGCATACTAGATTCAGGAAGGAAGCTGCTTTTATGCCATCAAGCTCTAGTGGAATAAGGGCTGAAGTTGAACAAATTGAAGAAGGTGATAACAAAGACATAGAAGATGAGGATGAACAGATCTACAAACTTGATACTAGTGAAGAAAGCGAGGGTGGACAAGAAGAGGACTTTCAAGAAATGTTTGATGATGATTTTGATTAGTTCTTTTCTTTCTTGACTTTAAAAGAGCTATTGAAAATTTCTATTTGACTCTACTTGGATCATTTGTGTTCCTAGAATGTTACTAATTTAGTTACTTTCAATGAATTAGTATGTTGTTTCCTTTATGCTCCTTGAATCCTTGTTTTGAATGTGTAGTATTATATTTTTCATTCCTCATTTCCTCCTATTTTGAGTGATTTCTTATCTTATAGCATTTATATGTGGTATAATTTATTATATAAGTATTCTTATGGACTTCACAGTAGCGGCTTTACCGCTACCCGCTATAGCGTTTTTGGGGTCGACCGCTACCCACTATTTAAAACTATGGTTATGACTTAATCATTTTTTATAATAATTCAAAATCGACCCCCTAAATAGTATTAACGGGAAAAAATGTCCCCTATTGATAGTTTCCCCCACAAATCCCTGTATTGGTATACAAGCAGGGAAAAAAACCAGAATCAACAAAAACCGGTTAGATCTTCACAAGTTTGATATACACCAATGGGTAAAACAGTTTGATATTAATACAAATGACCATGCATGCAGCACAGCGGTAAAAAGTTCAAATTAGTGTAACCCAAAAAAGAAACAGACAACCAGCAAGATTTCTTTTTACAAGCACAGCCGGGCCATTCTTTATGGCCACGGCTGAATTAATGGTAAAAGTAAAACCTATATAGGAGAAAAGCTTGGTCTATAAACAATGACAGAACATCACTCTTATCATCGAAGATCAATGACCTCAAATTTTAAATCTGGGTTCATGTATACATCTGTACATGTCTTGTAAATAGGACCACCATCTGGAGGCTGACTATGTGGATGAAAGCCACGTTGATCACATTGTTTAATCACAGACATTCCACCAGGGGCTGTCAAGCGAAAAATGCCATGGTTTCTGTACAAGAACATGCAAATTGACAAAGAGTAGTTACAAAATATGTTGGTAAAATATCTCAATGACAGCTAACACATTAATATTCAGAGACCAAAATATTCAAATAAATTTGAAAGAATGTTCGAAATTCAATACCCTCTTAATGCGTAAATATGATAAGATACCTATCTCCAGTTGTATGCCTAAATATCATAATATGCCAAATAAGAGGGAAGCAACTAAAATTGTTTTTTAAATATATTTTTCATAGCAAATATTTCACTCTTTGTTTGGAACATAGATTATTAAGTATTTTTAGGAACAATCATAGAATTAGAGTTCTGCTAACATTTCCAAAATACTTATATTACATTATTCCAAAATGCTTTCGCTTCCTTTCCAGGTTTTATTATGTCTATGAGTTTCCTAAATTATAAGGTCATGTTTCTATAAAGCAAACTTGTGATAATTTTTGGAATTTGTCAATTGGATATCACCAACTTAATTCTGTTATCGAGGTGTTTCTTTGTTATCATCCATACATCAAAACATCTCTGAGATGTGATCTTACCTCGAACTATCTCTTGGCGCCATGACTATTGCAACAGATTCTGGCAGCATAATCTAAAGAAACAATAGAAGAATGAAACGTTACAAATGTGTAAGAGTTTGATTAAAAAGCAAAGGTAAAGAAAACGATTTTTGCATATATATTTTAACTGTTCTATATGAATTATTAATATGTTCGGTAAATAAAGATAAAAAAAACTGACTCTAGGATGGCTAGTTACAATAATAAGATTCCATAAAAAATAGTACAGAAATTTAGAGATATAACTAATGTATAAAACATTTCCATCATTAGTAGTTCTTCAGTTTTCTCTTCAATTCAACCATTTCCACAGAAAACAGCCAATATTAGGCATATCCAAAGGCGAGGCAAATAATGTCCATAATAATTAATTAAAATTAATGATCTCACCTGATAGGAGTAATGGGTGTGAAGATCAATTGATGACATAAAACAAGATTGTGTAGGATGTGTCTGGAAATTCAGAATAATATATTTCAGCATTACAACAATGGAAGACTAACAAAGTTAATATATAAGATATTCAGATAAACATTGTCTTTTTACAATACATCAAGTGAAACTGCAGTTACACAGTGATAAATTTCATTCTACATTCCACAACCTGAATAAGTTTCACCAAACACAGTTTGAAAACTCACATGGATCCACCCAAGGGGAAAAAGAGACCGTTTATCTTGCACTTCAAATATTTCCTCTTCATTTGTAGTCTGACACTGCTCAGGAAGGACAATAATAAAGTTAACATTTACAGAATAAATAATAGTAATACATATCTCCCAAAAGATTTATAGTGAAAAAAATCTTACAGAATCTGATGTTGACTCCTGCTTTGGGATTATAAGGGCAGTAATATAAAATTTTCTGTTTTTCTGCAGATCATGTGTTAAACAAAATTCCAATCAGTATCTAACAGTTGAACATAAAATATTGAAGACAAGAGAGACTAAACCATCGGAGCCCAACTTAACTCTGGAAAATTTTACAAGCTAGTAGATATAAATATACCATGCATATGACAGGTTGATCCATAACAAAGAAATAGTTAAAAGAAAAGTGCCATCGTGTTAGCACAAGATCAAAATCATACAAAATGTAGTTAATAGTGTTTTTTAGTCAATTAATGCACAATTCAATTCTGGATCCCAAAACCCTTTTGGATCTATTTTTGCTTATAGCTGTACTTTAAGACAAAGAAAAAGTGAAAAACTTACAAGCAAACCGGCAAGGACACCACAAGTCTCTAAATTTTTTTTTGTATTTGACTTCGCAAGCTTCATAAAACTCTCCATTAAAGCAGTTGACTGCAAATTAGAAACAATTATAAGAGAGACTAATGTCAAATTGTCAATGATTAATATTTTAGAAATTGTAACTATTTTTGAAGAAACTAAATACTCAACAAAAACTTAGCTATGTCTCCTCCCAAAACTATCAATCTAAAATCATACATAAAAAAGAAAATGTTATTGACTTACAATGTGCAATTGCATTGGAGCCTCGACATGAACAGAACTATCTGATGATGGAATCTCTGTCTTACATCCTGCCTCATTAACACAAGGTGACACTGAAGGGACCAAATCTTGTACTTCAGCAAGTACTGGTGGAGGAGAAGGTTGTCTGATAACTTCTATTTGAGCAGAGGTTTCGGTTGTTTCAAAAGAAATAAGAGAAGGAGGCTCCTGATCATGCTGAGGCTGAGGTTGGGGATGGGGCTGGCAGTCCTCACTTTGGGCTAGAATTGAATCTAACTCTGATTTATGGTGTTCTGCAATGCTGTTATCCTTCTTTTTCAGAGATTCATCTTCCAAGGAATGTTGTAGGCTGTATGTTCCAAGAGTAAGATGGACATAATTAATATAAAAATAAATAGATAAACCAGCTAAAGATGCATCATGGACAACACTCTCTTAAAACATTGAGCTCTAATGAACCAATCAATCTTTTTAAAAAATGACTTTAAATATAGTTACATCCTTTTAAAAAGGCTACAATTGGCATACAACACTTTTTCTTAGAAAAACTACAAGGCCAAAATAGAGAAAAGCACTGTAGAAGCTTAAAATAGACAATAACCTTGGTAATTCAACAGGAGACAGATCTATGTTGCTTGGATACTTGATCTACATCATCCGCATTCAGAGAGAGAAGTCAGGACAATCTTGGAATAGAATAGAATTGAAACATATAGATAAAAACTAGCTTACCCCTTTATCAATGATAGGTGGTCTCCACTGCCCTTTTAGCCCGTTGGGACCAAGGATAGAATGTCTAGAGAGAGTTTCCTCCTTTGGAGGTGGAAGAGTTAGAGATCTACAAAAGGTTAGAAAAAATGTAAGGACCTCTTAGTCAAACAATGTTTTTCCAAAAAAATGCAGGAGAAGTAATATATGAAATGACTGAAAAGACAGGCATAGAATAAAATTTTATTTGAAGTATTGCTACTAGTCTACTAGATCAAATGTAATAAAGCAATTCTTAAACTGAATTTACCATTGAACCTTGCTTTATTGGATTGCTAGTTCTTGAAGATAAAAAAAAAAGTTTCCATTAACTCATTTTTGAACATTTCCATAATCATTTGGTATATATGGTTTTTTAATTTATTTACAAATATAAAAATCTCTTTTTACTTTTAAAGTTTATGACTGAACTTTTTTCAAGGTTTTTCAATGAAATTCAGAAACAGGAAATCATATCCCTAGACATCTTAAGATTTCAAAATGTATCTGCTAATAGACCCCCAAATACTCTGTTCTGTTGGCTACAAAGATAAATTGAATTTCAACCAGCTGGTAGTATCACAGTTATCAGTATCTAACAAATCACAATATGATACTGTTCTTTATTATTGATCATGAATCCTAAGCTTCACGATACAGTTCAATTTGTGATTCGGAAAATAGGCCTTCTGATTCACAATTTGATCCCCGATTCTTCTCCCATGGCTGGTATAACCCAGGAAAAGGAAATATTGTAACTGTTCAATTCTTGCTTACTTAACTAGATCAAACTTTATACTGAAAAAGTAACAGAGTAATGTAAAAGAAACAAGCAAATCTGACTTACTCTCGTAACAAAAATTCAGATAAGTAGATAGGCACACTATTAACATTGCACAAGCCCATCTAGCACTTGAGTTTCAAACAGAAGTTTTATCATATGATATTAGAAAGCAACCAAAAGATGAAGGATAGTTTCATGTAACTTCATTCCTATGATAAAAGAAACCACAATAATATATGCAATACCTATCACCATTAGGAAGTCAATTGTACATGAAGTATGAATCCAATACTTACAGTCTTTGTACATGCTCTTCCACAGGCCTGACATAAGAGAAAGGTTGGCTCCTTGGTCCTTGGTAAAAAAACTCTCCAGCAGTAGGTCTGACAGCCTGGTCAAATATACAATAACATATGGATGCAAAACTTCTATTCAGGAGGAGCAAAAAAACAGAAAAGATTTTAGGGAAAGATTATCGGTTATAAATGGGCAATGGAGTATGTAGTTTTTTTAGTTTTTTATTATCGGTTATCAATGGAAACCTTTATTGTATTAAAATTGCGTGCAACAAATTTTACCTTTATTAGGCCATAACTAGCTGAAGTTTGCTTTTTCACAGGAGAAAAACCCAGTGAATTATTTGAACTAAATTTTCCCTGTCCATTTTGTTGGTATGCAAGTTTGTTGTTAAGCTCATTGATCTTCTGTTGGACCACTGGTTTCAATTTCTCCAGTTCATTCAAAGAAATTAACAATTTCTACAGCGACAAATTGAAAATCAGATTAATTCTAAGATTTTATAACAACAAATTTTCATTTGGAGAAGAGTGTCAAGAATAAACCTTTTTCAATGATTCTTTCTGCCTTTGTGGAGATGATCTATAGTCTCGGTGACGTGGTATTGTCTCAGACACCAAACTAAAACAAAACAAAAGGAATGACTCCTGAATGCAGTTTAATGACAAAGTAACAAATACAATAAAGTTGAGCCGTTTTAAACCATTAAACTCAACAAAAATATAATGTGTCAAATAATGATATAAGCCACCTTGTGTTACCTAGAAAATCTTAAAAGCATGACATATAGGTCAATAATATTCTTCTCTGCACGAAAGATATCAGCCTGCAATGTTAAAACCAATAGTTGAAGCTTATGGTCACGCAGAGCAACTAAACAATCAAGAACACATCATGACCACATGAACGTTTCCAGATATAAATCAAAACTAAAGCAGGACCATAAATTCTGGAATAGAAAAAAAAAATAGCACAAGTGACAATTAGTAAATGCACAAAATATGCAGAGAAAATGCATAATTATTCAACTATCCTCATAATACTATAAAATAACTGCAAGGAAAAGGCAAACAAAACTAGATAGTGACATTCATGCACGTCAGTCTTTATATCACTAACATTATCTCGAAATCTCATTTGCTATCTCATGTTAAATTCTAAATACTAACAAAAATTGATGAACATAACCTAATATGCCTACGTATTTGTTCCAGACGTGGACCAAGCCTAAACAGTCCGGGTCTACCACTGGCCAACAATGCACCCAAGCACAATTGCCAGCCGACTACATAGCTCGGGGTAGACCACGGACATGACCGATGTCTAACCCACACCCCAGGGTTAACTGCTTACATGGACCTCTAACACCAGTAATCCAGTATGGGCCTTGCATCCCATCATCACCTAAGTGTGATCCACTCGCCTACTGCTGATTCTTAGCATGAGCATCCTACAGTTAAAGAACATATGACACATTATGACCCATCAAAACATGTTGTCTTCAAAACCTCTATATGCACACCGAGGAACCCCTCCCCTTTCAAGTACGCTTTTCTTTTTTTCACTCATTGATACCACTACTCTTCTGGTCACTTATTTTGGCATCAAAATCTCCGCACCCTCATTCAAAGACCAAATCCACGTGAACAATATTCAAATTTAAAATTGCATTTTATGATATAAAGTATCTCATAAAAAGCTATTCAGCAGTGCAGATTGCACTCTCTCTCTCTCTCATCCTTCCATTCCACGCACAATAAAATCTATGAATTGAAAGCATGTTTATTAAGAAATTGTTAATTTTTTCTTAAAAGACAAAAACAATATTTTTAATTAGACTCTATCTATCTACATGTAGGGTTCTTCTTTCCAATTCATGGATGGGACATTAAAATAGCACGAAGAAGGACAGAAGGACCTGTCGGAGGATGTTATCGGCGATGCGGTAGTAGAATCGGAGGGAGATTCGGTTATCGACATCGACTTTCTGAGCACTGGCAGCGATGTTGATCATGTTCCTGTCCGAAGAAGAAGACCTCATCGTTTCTCGAAACCTAGCGTTTCGTCGTCGTCTTCTTCCTAGAAACGCAACAACGACATCAACACTGCGCACGGCGAGGGAGGACGAAATTATCAGTGATCGATCATCTATGTCGGCGTAGATCGAGTTGAGGGGATGAAGAAGAAGGGTGAATGAATGCAAAGTATTTGTAATTTGTGGTTGTTGTGAGGGTAAATATGGCAACGCGGGGTTGCTTCAGGCTCTGTTTGGCTGCTCCCGCGTCGCCATATCCCTATTTTCTCTCCCTTTTTTATATTATAGATTTTCAAAATGCTGCTGGAGTGTTTTGTTGTGTTGCCCTTTACTTTGTCATTCGGTGAATTCGAATTCAGTAAAATATTTTAAGTTATGATTGGTACAAATTAATGTTCAGATTTGAGGATTAAAAAATTGTTTTAGTGGAAAATTATTAACTTAGCTAATTGAACTATAAATATATAATAAAATTAGTATTAGTTTTTATTCTGAATATGGTATAGATTCGATCATATGATAGGGTTCAATTTGGTTATTGATCAGGATAACAAAACTGAAGGGCAAAAGCATTGATAAGAGCTAATTTTTTTAAAAAATTATTATTTGTGAATAAATTTTAAATTAATATGCATATGGAGATAAGTTATAAGACATATGACTTTCAAATTAAAAGTTGTAATATTTATTATGACTTAAAAAAAACATTAAAATCATAAAAAAAAATTCAGCTTCAAATTTTATTTTTTTTAAAATGACTTTTTTTTACGACTTAAAAGTTATAAAGTAACTTAATTTATTTTTTATATTGAAGTCCTAAATTAGTTTACAACTTCAATTTTGTTTTTTTTTTGCCTGTATTTTTTAAAAAAATTGTAAATAATTTTTATTTTAATTATTAAAAGAATAAGTAAATTATATTTGCATCCTTTGTATTTTTTTCAAATTGCATCTAATATTCTTTCCTTTTTATATATTACTTTTACTTTATTCTGTAATCGTCATTAACTAACATCAATTGAAATATTTTAGAAGACGAAATTGCCTGTTAAAGTAAATTATATTCGCATCCCCTATGTTTTTCTCAAATTTCACCTAATATTGCTTCCTTGAATCTGACTCGAACGGGCGTGTCAAGGCTATTGATATCATTAGTGCCGACAGTGCAAGTGTCCAAGGAACCAAACGCAATAGTGATGGTAGTCGAAGTTACAGCGTGGAACGAGGAGGTGAATATGGCGGTGACGACAGCTACGGTGGTGGCGGCAGCTATGATGGTGGCGGGCTTCGGTGGAGGCAGTGGCTACGGTGATCGTGTTTGCTCAAGCGAGAGTGGGTGTGCCCGAACATTGTGCTGGTAAGTGAGGACGACTATGAAGAGGAAGAGATGATGCTACCGTGGGAGAGGGAGGAGGAAGAGAAGGAGGTAATGGCTGTAAGTGAAAAGGGATTGTTGAAAAGAAGAGGGTTTATAAAACCCAAGATGTGAATTTGAGGAAGATAAGGGTATTTTAGACATAAATTTTCATTAAAGTCATGTGATCAACATGCGCCTACTTTCAGTTAAATTATTAAATGGTGTTTAAGAGAGAGGAGATGTGAGTGTAATGTGAGCTAACACAATTAAAAAGTTTTTTTAGGATACAAAAAAGGAGGGATATCAAGTACGATTTAAAGAAAATACAAGAGATGTAAGTGTAATTTACTCTAAAAGAATTAATGTATGTTTTATTAAATATTTTCTATAGGATGACATGGACAAACTAATTTCACACAGACCTAAAGAATGTTCATTGTGTGGAACTAAATGACATAATTATAGTAATTATCAATACAAGCAAGATGATAACTAATATTATTTTTAACGTCTTAATTTTATGCTTCTATTTATTTTATATAGTTCCTTTTATATTAATGTATTATATTATTTTTATTTTAACAACTATTTTTATTATTAAATTATTTTGTGTTATTAATATTAAAATAATTTATAAAATAAAAGTAATTAATACTATTGTATGAAATTATTAATTTACTTAAAAAGAGAATATTATTTGTTAATATTAATAATAAAATATTTAATATTTTTTAAATGAATATGTAGTATATTTTAATATTTTTATTTAAATTTAAGTTTTTTTATTTTTTTACAAAATAAATAATAATCTTTAACAATAATAAAAAATATAGAAAATATATTAAATAAAATAATATAAAAAATATTAAATAAAATCATATAAAAATATTAAATATGATAAATATATTAAATAACATATATAATAAATATAAAAAATATTAAATAAAAATATACATTAATTCTTAAATAATTAAAATAAAATATTAAATAAAAAATATACATTAATTTACAATTTATCACTTTAAATCCATAAAAAAAGAAACTCTTAGGGCTTAAAGACATATTTAAAAAAATTGAAGTCATAAATTTTTTTATGATTTCAATATTTAAAAAAAAATAAAAATAAAAACATATATTACGCCTTTTAATTTAGAAGTTATAACATACCTTACGAAATTCAACATATGAAAAAAATGAGATATCAACGATCACAATTTTACTTCTCTTAATAAATTAAAAATTTTAATTATTAATTTATTAATTTTTATTAATAAAAAATGTTTGAACCTATAATTTCTTCAGATCCAATCACCAAACCACCTTATTACTTCCACGTCACCTTAGTTAATCATCTATCATCTCACTTTTTTAGACATGATATATACACCCATAATCTTTTTTAGATACCTTTTGTCCCAAACACTACTAATTACTTTATTGGTTTAATGACTGGCCCTCCACTAATAAGTAACAACCTCGGCAAAACAATTGAAAACGTCAACATCTCTATGAACTAGATCAATACTCAATATCGTGCAACAACAAGAGTATAAATAGTTTTTTTAGATATCATTAATTCTATACCAATTCAAAAATCTATCCAATCTTATCTATATGATAATCTTTTCTCTCGTTATTTCCAAATTTTGTTCTCTCTCATCTCCAAAAACATACACCAAGGATCATAAATACAAATTTTATAGATTATTATCAAAAAGATAAACTGTCATGCTCGTTTCTTTGGAGATTTTATTTATTTTTATCAGATAAAAAAGAGTATATTATATAAACACCACTTTTAGGTTATGATAACTTTGTTATAATATATATATATATATATATATATATATATATATATATATATATATATAT
>CM023956.1:8713398-8813810 GCA_013407115.1 Glycine latifolia | reverse complement strand
CACTTTGATATCAAAAGGAGCACCATTTGTGGAAATGGATCAAGGGAAGTTCACAAAAGACGTAGAGAATTTGGTTTTACAGTAGAAAATATTAAAATTGATTTTTGCTTCTCATAAAGTTTAATTTTAGTAAAAATATAGATATTTAGTTATTATTGGATAAAATTATTTTTTCCTCATTTCATTTAAAGTGATAAAAAGCAACTTTTATGTTAAATTGAAGAATTTACATTAAGTTTCACATTAAATTTGCTTTCAAAGTAAAAATATTTAAACATAAAATCAATTTTGTAAATTAATTAATTTCTTTCAAAATCTTTGATAACGTCCATCCAATCACATACTTTCTAAATTCCTACTTGCATATTCTCTTTCCGTTTTTTCTCACCCAACATACAAAATTGTAAAATTAATTAATCCTTGAGTTAAAGATTATTATTAATACTCAAATATGTACATTTTACATGTAAAATTATTACACACTTCTCAAATATCCATAATATAATATTATAAGTAAAATTTATTTGTGCTCGCACTTCCCTTTGATGTTTTTAGTTTCTATCGAAATGTGTCACAGGAACTTTTGGTATTTTTTTATAAAAGCATTCATCGGAAAACAATTGATTAGGGCAATTGCCGTGCGGCAACTACTATTTCCAAACGTCCAAACGTCCTAATCATATTTGACTAAATCAATATCATCATTAAGAAAATTGATTATTTATTTAACTACGACCACGTATTTCAACAAAGAATTCAGAAGCATACAAAAAGAGCATCGCAGACTTGCAATATTCTGATGTTTTGTTTGCCGAGGTGAAGGATAAAACTTTAAAAGTAAAAAGAGGAGACCGAAAATGATATTTTGAAGCTTTACTTTTAGATTATTTATTTATTTTTTTACAAAAGCTTTACTTTTAGAACCTAATACATTATTAACTATATTTACACTTACACACTCCTTTTTTTACTCACATTCTAATATAACATAATAGTTTAGGTAATTAAGATGGATTTGAATAATATACAAACAATTACATTTTACATTATACTAGTATCCATAAATATAAATAAATTATAAAATATAAATTCAAAAGATATTTTAAAGTATAAATTTAGTGATAAAATTATTTTACTAATAATAAAAATATAGATATTTAGGTTTTTAATTATAAAAATCTCAAAATTAGTTTAATTAATAAATAATATTTTAATCGTAAGTTATAGATATTTACACTTAATTTTTACTAAAAAAATGTGAATCCTAATTGAATAATTCAATAAAATACTTTTTGAATTGTTGAAATATTTCTTCTTTTAGAAAGCCTTAATAAATTTCAATCAAAATGCATGAGAACTTATTGTTACCATTTCACACTTTATTTTTAGTCAAAATAAAAATAAAAAAAACAAAATTTTACAATCTTTCAATTAGATCACTCACAAAAAAATATCTTAATTAGATAACTTATATTTTTTCTCTTCTTTTTCTGTGATTACTCTTAGTCGCAATATGACAACAGAGTAAAAAAAATCTCCCACTCTCTTAATCTTCACATGTTTTAAAATTTAATTTTACATTATAAATAATTACTTATAAAAATTAACAATAAATTAGAAAATTTGTTATTAATAACAGTTTAATTCCTGTATAATAAAAGTGTAAATAGTGTTATATTATTCTTTAATAAAAAATTATCATTTGAATTATTTTAAGAGAATTATTTTTAAATTTTATTTTATAATACTTTTATTTAAATTTTAAGTATATAGTTTTTACTTTATGTATACTTAATATTATTATATTGTTCTATAAAATACAAAAAAATTACCGGTAGATTGCATGGTAGTTGACAGAAAATTCGAACGAGAAGGCAACTAAGCAACGTATGCTCCATGAAGTTGTGGATGACAAGACATTTGGTTAGGTAAACTAAACATTTAGATTAAGGACTTGACTAGCGCTAGATTTACAACTATTATGACCGGACATAGTCAAC
The DNA here is from genome assembly GCA_013407115.1 of Glycine latifolia. Lineage (NCBI taxonomy): Eukaryota > Viridiplantae > Streptophyta > Magnoliopsida > Fabales > Fabaceae > Glycine > Glycine latifolia. The sequence continues at coordinate 8,811,810 of CM023956.1, read as the reverse complement.
CTTACACTCTGTGCTGACACCTCGGAAAATTAACAACGTTGTCTTGTCCTCCATGAGTTTCCTGCGCAGGTTGTGCCCCTGTTTGCGCAAGGGCGGCGCAGCCTCCCACGATGGCGATGACGACGACGACGACGATCGCAACCACCCCGGCGACTCCTTCGACCTAATCTTCGGCCTCCACACTCTTCAACTCGCCACCAACTTCTTCTCCGACATCAACCAGCTAGGTCATGGAGGCTTTGGTCCTGTTTTCAAGGTACCCTCTTCTGCTTTCTCCTCTTCAAATTAATTCCATTAGTAATATACCAATTTACTATATTTACTATACAATATACCCAATTACATCTTCAAATCACAAGGTAATTTAGCCTTTAAGTTATAGTTTATTTAGGAATTACTGAATTACATTCTGCTGCCAATTAATTAGAAACCACCTTAAAGATGATAATTTTATCATACATTCTACTATATGATTATAAAATTCATTACATGAGCCATGGACTAAGCCTAAACCAAAGATCAATTTCATAACCGTGAAGTTTGTGGAGACACCTGATGTCTTATCAGAAATCCAAAGGACTTAATTATGATGGTTATAAAAATATGATTATCAAATTAGAATTAAAGTAGAATGTACTGACTAAATTATGTTATTAACTAATTATCATTCTATGTATAACTTTTAAAATAATTATTAAAGGTCAACAATTTTATAATAGGAATTTATGATTATAAAATTCTTTACAGTTCCAATGCATCCTAGTTAAATTCTTAAATATTATAAAAGTGTCATTTTAGTCATTAGATTGCCAAAGATCAGTAATTAGACCTTATTGTTAAAATTTCAGGACTAAATGTGTATGTAATTAGTTAAATTATGCATGCTTTGTGCAGGGATTGATGCCAAATGGTCAAGAAGTGGCGGTTAAGAAGCTGTCATTGGAATCTAGGCAAGGAGTTAGAGAATTCACCAATGAAGTCAAACTATTACTCAGAATTCAGCACAAGAACTTGGTTACATTACTGGGTTGTTGTGCAGAAGGGCCTGAAAAGATGCTTGTATATGAGTATCTGCCTAACAAAAGCCTTGATCGCTTTCTGTTTGGTATTGAGAAGAGATGTTTATTTATCTATTTATTTACCGTTGTTTTGTGGTTGTTTGTGGGCAATGATTGATTGAAAACAGTTATAACATAATTTTCAGATAAGAGGAGGTCTTCACCTTTGGACTGGGTAACGCGATTTAGAATAGTTACAGGCGTGGCAAGAGGACTTCTCTACCTGCATGAAGAGGCCCCGGAAAGAATTATTCACAGGGACATTAAAGCTAGTAACATATTGCTGGATGAGAAATTAAATCCAAAAATTTCGGACTTTGGTTTGGCAAGGTTGTTTCCTGGGGAGGACACTCATGTGCAGACATTTAGGATTTCTGGTACACAGTGAGTAGATTCTTCCCTTCTTGTTGTTTGTTATTCAGGTGTAGGTATCCTTATGGCTTTTTTTATATTTGGTGAATGCAGTGGTTACATGGCCCCTGAATATGCATTGCGTGGATATCTGTCTGTGAAGACAGATGTTTTCAGTTTTGGAGTCCTGCTGTTGGAAATAGTTAGTGGGAGAAAAAACCATGATGTGCAGCTTGGTTCAGAAAAGGCAGATCTCTTGAGCTATGTAAGTTGATCAGATGGCAAGCATGAATGTGAATCTAGTATGGACTAATTAAGCTCATGAACTGAGATTTTTGTTATAAATTAACGGTCAGCTGGTGTAATATGCATTTTTTAACAAGAAAAATGCATATTTTCTAAGATTATGCTAAGGATTAATAAAATGGAAGCGTGTTCTCACTTTTGTGTCATTAGTAAATATAATGGTATTTGTTCTTGACATTCTCTTATATATAAGGTTAGCGGCTTAGCGCAATTACATGTGCTAAGGTAGTAAGACCCTTTGTCATTGGTCATCTGCAATCATATATATGATTTGGTTCATCCCTTTGCGGGTGAACAGTGAAATTTTTGCTTTGACATGGCACCATAGAGTAACTTCCATATGAACTGGACAACAAAACCTGCATTTTATGGAACAATGTGTATATCAATCCCTATTCATTGACTTACGTGGTCAAAGGGAATTAACATGAAAATTAAGCATAATATGTGACCATTTCATTGACACTTGTTCATTTCTTTTCCATTATATTTTGTAGGCGTGGTCGCTTTATCAAGGAGGGAAGATAATGGACTTAATTGACCCAACCCTTGGTAGATATAATGGTGATGAGGCAGCAATGTGCATTCAGCTAGGTTTGTTGTGCTGTCAAGCAAGCATAATTGAAAGACCTGACATGAATACTGTTCATCTCATGCTCTCAAGTGATTCCTTCACTTTGCCAAGACCAGGAAAACCAGGAATTCAAGGTCGTGTAGGACGTTGGAATACAACCACAACTTCTGCTTTGACCAATACCAATGCTAGTAGTGCTACCAGGGCCTCAGGTGGTAGTGGTAGTTTTGTAGAGGATTATTCTAGAAATTCTATATCTACATCTTCTTTTGATGAAGGAAGATGATCTCCATTCATATTGTATAGGGTGTAACAGAAGCTCTCTATTTATCTAAGGGTATTCTTTTTGAAATATCGAATTTATATTGGTAGAAATAGTTTGATGTATTTTATCTATAACCTATAACTATATATAAAAGAAAGATGAGGTTTTAACCTCCGATTGGATTGAAGGAAAGAAATTTTTTATTTTTGTCTCTAATAATCAATCTTTCTCTCCAACCAAACAAAATAAAAAATATTATTATTTGTGTTTTTTTTTCTTCCTATTTTCTTTCCTTTCATCGAAACATATTACTAGTGTTCACATCCATTCTAATCATGGAACTACTTCCATAAATCATCATCTCTCTTACAATCTTTTTATTTAGTTTATGTTCTTTTTTGTTTTATTTCTCTGTTAATTACACTCTAATTGCACTCTGAAAATCACCTATTACTTTTGAATATTAATTCGTTGATAACAAGCATGAGGATCATCGGTTGTGACGGACAATGAAGGGCTTATGTTATAAATTATAATTGAGCTAATTTGGGATGTAATTGTAATATGATATGAAGCTCATCTTTCAATGATTCTTCTGGAACATTCCAAAAAACAGTGTTGGCCTACTCGGACTATAAACTAGTCGCAAATAATTAATCAAAGACTGGAGAAAAGCTCAGCTGGAGAAAATTTGAGGCTGCAAATTTTCATGAAAGATTTGCAATTTTAATGTTACTTATTAAATGCACAAGCTTAATCAAATACAAAAAAATTTAACTACAGTTTGGAAGACGGATGGGTGGACAATTAGAGTGGTGACAGGTGACTAAGGATCTATCTATTAGGATTAAGGGGTCCAAAAATGCAAATATGGAATAAGAGATGTTCCTTGAGGTTCACGGGACAATAGAAATGTTTGCTCTTATTAAATAGGTTGGTTAAATGAGTCAATCATATAATGACAGTTTGATATATCATTAGAGTGGGGACTAAGCTCAAAGGGATCTCCATTTTGGGGTTCAAAAATGGAAATAGGGAATGAGAAGGAGATGCTTCATATTGAATCAAAACTTGCAAGAAAATATTCCTTAGGTTCACGGGACAAATTGAAGTGTGCTTTTATTAAATAGGGTTGGTTAGACGAATCAATCGTAATTTTAATCCCTCAAAAGTTAAATTTTGAGAAAAGCTATTTATGTCAAGACCTTTCTTAATAGTTAATTTGGAGAGTTTTTTTTTCTCCTTTCTTTTCTCTACTTAACGGGGATATTGTGTAAATGATCAACTTCCATTAATTCCCTATTTCCCTTCCCCCTCCTCATGATTAAATAAATTATGGGTAAAATATGTTTTTTATTCTTCTAAAATTTTCAAAGTTTACTTTTTTATAATAAAAAAATTGTCCACTTTTTGTCTCTAATTTTGAAATGTCTATTTTCCATCTCAGCTATTTAAAACTTTTTTTTTACAAACTGCTATCCAAAGCATTTTGAAGGAACAAAATAATGCATTTCAAATTTAAAGAGACAAAAACAAAATATTTTAAAATTAGAGAAAAAAACGTAGAAATTTTTTTTTTAGAGAAACTAAAATTGAACATTGAAAATTTTAGAGACAAAAAGATATTTTACTCTTAAATTATCTTATGTGTATATTTATTTGTAATATAAAAATCCTTAACTAAGAAATTATACATTACCACGTCAATCTACTATTAGGTGCCACGCCAATTCACATACCCACGAGTCAACATCTCAATAATCGTACCTCTATTATATTTCTTCTTTATTGAGTTAACCTCATTTTCGATTTAGACCTAAATTAACATGTCCTTTGCCCAAGGTGTTATTTTTCTCCGTTCTCGTAAACATTTTAAAGTGCAATTCGCACAAGAAATTGAAGTTGATTTTCATTCTCTCTTCACTCTTCGTAAGTTTCCTCCTATCTTGTTTATTTGGAGACCCTTTTACAAAATGAAGTCTAGCAATTCTCTATTATCATTATATAAACCTTGAACTAAGAAACCACATAGCCATGTCAATCTACAATTCTCACTTATTTGCTTGTGTCAATGTCTCAAGAATTATAACTTCTATCAACATTTATCCTCAACTGAATTATCCTGTCATTGCCAGTTTGGACCGACATTAACAGGTTGCTATTCACAATCTACCATTCTATTTCAATCCATTTCACTAGATTTTACCTTCTTCCACCAATCTATACCGCAGCCTTAGGCAGTTAGGCATGGCGTTAAGATGGTGAAGAATACAACTTTTAAGCAGATTCGCTTCCATTCCAGAACAAAACACTGACAAATTCTTAAAAATACGGAAATCATTGGATGTTATAAGAAAATATATCAAATTCTACATTGATAAACCAGGACACAGTATTTTCTATATGAAACTAAAGAAAATCCAGAATTCAAGCCAACTTAACAAAACCAGCATCCACCATATGTAATTCAGGAAGAAATTCAAAGCTAACAAATAGAACCTAAGCATCGGTAGTAGGATACTCAAACACAACATCTTTGCCTGAAAGTTTCCTGTATACTGCAGCAAAAGTCTCCAACTTGTACTCGGTGTTGTTTCGCTCCTTGGGGTCCAAAAAGACCTATCCAGACAAGGACAACAATTTAAGCATTAGTATTTTTCTGATATTAGATGCATATGCTCACATTAGTTTGGTACTTTAGTTAATTAGAGATGTTTTATTCGAATCTCTGGCTGATACAACAAGACTATAAGAATAACTTCAGAAGTTCCATGGCTATAATCTTTACCTTCATAATCTTGGAACCATCAATTCTATACCTAACACGCTTTCCAACAATCTCAGCAGGCAATACAATATCTTCCAGCATTGCCTCATGTACAGCAGTGAGTGTTCTGGTGCGGGGACGCTGAACAGCAGAACCTTTCTTTGGTGGCCTTACTATCCTCCTGGTGGCAATCAGGATTACATCCTACACGTTTAAGGGTCATTAATATATAACAAAATGAGGCATCACATATTTAAAAAAAAAGAATTGTAGGTGACCGGACAAGAGAGACAATTTTTATGGCTAAAGTTATTGTGCCAAACAACTAGCTAAATAAGGAGTAAAATACAGTGATTGAAAGAATAGAAAGTTCAACAAGCATCCCAAACAAGGAGTTGAATAGTGTTTCAGTGAAGTAGCTGACATAGGAATGTGCAGAAACAGTCTGGTTAAAGAATATTGAAAACAAAGGGACAAGACTCTTCATACCTTTCCACTAAACTTTTTCTCAAGTTCTCTCACAAGCCTGACATGAATCTTCCGAAATCCTTTCCTTAGTCTGTAGGGGACATGGATAACCACAGCTTTGCGGTTGCCAGAAACATCAATTTGGCTGTATATCATGAAAAATGGTAGTCAAGAGACAAGCAAAAATCTCATTATCTTCACACAAACAACCATTAAGACACATTCTTACACAGCTGAGTTTATGTATAAATCTTTCAGATCACTTTTCAGCTCATTGTTGGTATTTTCTAGATCAAACAATGCCTGCAGCAAATTATTAACAAATTCATTAGTCATTTCACTTGAAAGTTGAAACTGATTAGCAACTCCAGACTACAGCAACAACAATAGTGTAAAGAACCAAAATAAACCTGTCCAACTGATTCCTCAAATTCAGTTGGCTCAGCATCCTTATCCTTGTGAATTTTCTTCCTCGATGTGTACATCTTGACAACTGTAAACAAAGAACGGAATTAGGTGAATGTTGTAGTCTAAGTTTCACAAAATGAAAGTTCAATATGTAAACAGACAACAAGCACAAGCCTAATCATCAAGTTAATAGATTAATTGAAACTACATCAAATACCGCACTGATGCTAAAATAATGAAGAAACAAGTTGATTACGAGGCATCAATTCCTAGTTACATGTCCCATCAATTTCACCCAGACTACAGAACATATCCAGCATGAATAAGCCAAATATTCTCAGCATTGTCATGACAACAACAGCTCTAATGACACAACAGTCTTACACTTTTTTTTATAAGATGTCATTTACTGATTTTAAAATTAAAACATTAGTTCGAAAGTTATATTATATGCTTATCCCATTTAAACAATACATAATGGGACAAAAATGAACAGCCATCTATCTATGAATCAATGCCAAAAACATGGTTACAACTTACAACACTTAATAGTTTACATAAAGCATGACATAGCAATTAAGACTAAGATTCATGTCACTTATGTCAGGTTACAGTTAACGAATACATAGAAATTAAGAATTGTTATCACTGCCAGATAATGGTAAAGGTGCTACTTGTCTCTGAATCTCATTCATGGAAATGCAATCAAAAAAGAAAACGCTTTTTTTCTAGAGCAAATTCCCTATAACTCTAACAAAAGAAAACAGAATCATCAATCGATTCTTCATGGCAGACATTGCGCAAATGAACAAATTTTACAAAGAACCTAAAAATTATAATATTTGTTCCATTTTACGTTGATTTTGGTTGAGAAGTTGAAGAGTGACTCAAATCCTGAAAGGGTATCAGAATCCTACCTCACCCCAAGAAGATGAAAGCCACCGAGAGTGCCGCTGCGAAGAGAGTGAGTCCCTGTTCTGTTTTCGCGGCAGTGAAACCCTAATGTGGGGATTAAATTGGCTTATAAAGATTAAATGAACGACTTAGATTGGGTGTTTAGTACATATTGACGGTTACGATTCAGCGCGAGAGACTATGTATCATGGCCGTTCGATTAATCATTCTTTTTTAATATGTTTGATATAGTTTTTCTTTCTAGCTTTCTTCTCTTTAGACAAAACATCTTGGAAGAAAATTCTTAAAAATAATTTTAAAAATAACCCTCACATATTAGGGTGTATTTATTCCTATTTTCAGAAAGCTAATTTTAGTTTTCAAAATATTATATAAGGTTATTCAAATTAATAATTAGATTGAAAGTTTTATCGCTTATAGCTATTAGAGGTGGGTATATGGGTTTAGACATGTTGGTCAGTCTCTTAAGCTTGACCAGATATATTATTTGTAGTTTTTTTTACAAATTCGTACAACTATAAACAATATTTGAGCTTAGTTAATTAAGTTTGCCGACTTAATGAATTTTATTCGCGGGCTCGTGGGTAGCCCGTATAAGACAATTAATTTTAAAATAAAAATTATACAAATTGAGTATTTGAGTTGAGAGTTGAGACTTCCGAGCCTCCCCTTTCAAATTCGTACTCTGTCACATGTCTCCTTCCCTAACCCTTACTCTGGCGTCAGACCCACGACATCACTTTCTCTTCCTTGGCTTGAGCACGATCTCCCTACCCCAGCCAACACTGCGTCACGCTTCCCTTATCCCGACCAAACACAATGCGAGAAGGTCACTTCCTCCTCCTTAGCTCACGCGCTACCTCTCTCTACACGTCACACCTCTCTCTTGCACGTCACATCTCCTTACTTCGCCACGTCTCTCTCTTGCTTGTGGTCATGTCAAACAACCAAAAACATATTTTTATTTATTTTTTAACATTAATTGAACCTGCAGATTAGTCCATGTATTCGCTGGCTCGGTGGAGCGGATACGAACCTTAAAAAAAGTTCATTTATTTCACAAAAATGGATTTACCTAGTTCACTTAAAATGCGGGTTTTTTAGGATAGGCCTTAAACAAACTGGATCGGCTCATATACCTACCCCTAATAGTGATCTTATTTGACTTAAATTGTCTTCATTGAAAGATACATGTGATCTAAACAAAACAAAAAAATTAACAATTGAAAGAAGAGTTTTGTTGTCATAATATTTTATTCGGCTCAAATAAGATTATCTCCACTGAAAAATATATGCAATCTAAAAAAAATATTAAGAAAAAGGTTGAATAAGAGAAAATAGAAGAAAAATGTGAGAAAATGTCTCCCGATTATTGCTGTTTTTTAACACTTATTTTGGAAACAATATTTTAAGATTTTAAATAAGAAATTGATTGTTTTGTAGTGCAAAATTGTTTTAGAGAATAATTTTTAAAATCCAAAAGTGAAATCTGTGAAATTTGTGAAGTATTTGACTAAGATAAAGAATCGATTTTTTCTTCCAAAATTATGGTGTTACCGTGAAATTTCTGAAGCAACAATTTATTGTTGTGATTTTATTGTGAGGTAAGACATTTTTTTTACCGTATTGTGACCTCAAACATGTACTTAAACAATCCTTTAAGCGGGTGTTTGAATTTACATCGCAACAAAGACGTGGAAATGTAAAGCTATTTTTTCAAGCTTATGAGTATATCCCATACTAGACGTGGAAAGATAAAAATACTAATCCGCATTTTTAATTTTTTTTAAACACACTGTAAGTCTATTTCTCTCTCAGCCTAAACTAATTGATCTGAGAATAAGAAATGAATCTTTTAATTTTAAAGGATTTAAGCTAAAATTGACAAACAACTTTTATTTTAAATTTTAACTTTAAAATAATTTTTAAGCCATATAAAATCAAGGCCAAACATAAGACATTTTTTTTTCAATTTTGCTATCATGAACTTTTGTTGCCCTCTCAGTTCCAAATGTTGTCCTAGAATCAAATTCAGGTCTTGGCTCTTCAAAATCAGAAAGTCCACATTTTTATGAAATTTATTAAATCTTTGCTAGTGTTATGGTTTTATTTACACGCAATTTTCCAAATTTTATATTATGGGCTTGTGAATATTAACTCCCTCTCAAGTCTCAACTATACAACTCATTATGTAGATGCACTCATGACTCACCACATATGGGAACAGTGGCCAAAGTGTCACATTTAAAAAAAAATTCCCAGAATGCCACGAATCCAAAACATTTTGCCAAAATGCCATGCCACCTATTTCGTTGGCCACATCAGCGAAGTCCGTGGGCTGATGTGGCATTGCATGAGTGGAAGATCAAATTCGCTGGCTACATCAGCGAAGTCTGTGGGCTGACGTGGCATTGCATGAGTGAAAGACCAAATTCGCTGGCCACATCAGCAAAATAGGTATGACACGTGACAAACTTTCAAAATTGCGTATAAACTTCGAACGACCATAACTGAATGTTCGATGGAGGCGTACGATATATCAAAATGTTTGAAATTCAATCCTCTAGCCTTGGCAAATACCCAAAGGGGATTTAGTCAAATTTTTTTTCCAAAAAAAGCCTCTAAGTGCCTCAAAATTATGATTTAAGATTCAATCAGCCAAAAATTTCCTTTTTGTCTACTTTTTTAATTATTTAATATATAAATTTAATGTTAATTTTTATTTTTTCAATTACTTCTTTGAATTTCGAGCGTTTTGACATATCGTACGCCTCCATCGGACATTCCTATTAAAAATTATGATGTAAAATTAATAGTGCATGTAAACTTCGAACAGTGATATTTTTTTATAGAAATGTCCAATAGAGGTGTACGATATGTCAAAACGCTCAAAATTTAGAGAAGTAATTGAAAAAATAAAAATTAACATTAAATTTATATATTAAATAATTAAAAAAGTAGACAAAAAGGAAATTTTTGGCTAATTGAATCTTAAATTTTAATTTTGAGGCACTTAGAGGCTTTTGTTGGAAAAAAATTTTGACCAAATCCCCTTTGGGTATTTGCCCGGGCTAGAGGACTTAATTTCGAGCGTTTTTACAAATCATACGCCTCCATCGGACATTTTAGTCAAAAGTTATGATCGTTCGAAGTTTATACGCAATTTTGAAAGCTTGCCACGTGTCATACCTATTTCGCTTCTCTGTGTAGCGAAATAAGTCTTCCACTCATTCAACGCCATGTCAGCCCATGGACTTCGTTGATGTGGCCAGCGAAATAGGTAGCGTGACATTTTGGCAAATTGTTTTGGATTCGTGACATTCTGGGCTTTTTTTTTTTTTAAACGTGGCAATTTTGCCACTATGCCCCACATATGTTTATGTACATGACAAACTATAAATATTTTGGTATATCAATTGGAATTACTTATTTTATCTTTTCAATACTTAAAAAAAGTAAAATCCGAGAAAGACACATGTCCAAATGTACTTTAAATTATAAAACAACTACTCTTTGGTCTTCACATTTATATTTATATCTAAGCTATTGAATAATCGATTATCCAATAACAAGCACTACATATTATAAGAGATTGCGAGTGGTTCTAAAAAGATACTCTAAAATCTAAATGATCATCTTTGTATGTTCCTAAATTGTCATAATTCATCCATGCTCCATGTGCTCCATGCAAATTCCTTGTTTAGCCAATTGGTTTCTAATATTTGGCAATCAAACACTGGGAGTTCCAGATTCGCAGCAACCATTGTGGTTGTCAGGTTCAAGGCATCCCTGTCATAGGAAATGTTATCTATGCTATAGCCATCATATGAACAGATGCCAAAGTCACAGCTATCTAAGGCCTGAAATTGACTAGTAGTGTATCCAAAAGGCTGACTCATATTTGGGATATTTGCTGATTCTGAAGAGGAAATGCATGAACTATTGTGATGTTCAGAGTCTGAGTTCTGCTCATGCTGATTCAAATGATTGAGATCTCCATGGCAAGTGATTTGTATTGTTGGTGTTGTCCCAATCCCAAATGATGAATAATGAAGAACATTAACACCATCCAAAGGTAAAGGAACTGCTTGGTCTTGGATTGACATGGCTGAAGGAGACGATTCTTGTGATTTATGAAGACATCTTGTCATCTGTAGACCCTTGACAAATTCTACAAATCCTGCTCTTCTGTGTGCCTCAAATTTCGCATATATTGCTTGTTTCTGAATCCTTGTTCTCCAATAGTTCTTGATTTCATTGTCTGTTCTGCCTGGCAGCTGTTGCGCAATTTTTGACCACCTACAACAATCACAAAAGAGGAAATAAGAATCCAAAGAAAGGATATTATGCTAGAATTGACTAGCATATTGATAGTGGTCAGTTTTACTTCTTTCTTAAGAATCAAAAGATGTTGAATAAGCATAGTTTCACAAAACTAGTAATTATGAGATATGCACCTGTTGCCCCACTTTGAGTGTAGTTCAAAAATCAAATGCTGCTCTTCCGAGGTTAAATTTCCTCTCTTAACATTTGGCTTTAGATAATTGAGCCATCTCAATCTGCAACTCTTACCTGTTCTCCTTAATCCTTGAGATAATTTAGCCATCACAAAAATTAAAGCAAATAATCAGAATTAGCATAAAAATGTTTTGAAAAATATAAAATAGAAAATATTGTATCAGCAATAAGAAATTTCTATATTCTTTTTTAGTTTTTCTTGGATTACCTGAACGTATAGCAAGCAAATTCCATTTCCCTTCACCATGATTGGCAATGTAATGGGTGAGAAGATAATCCTCTTGAACACTCCATGGTCCTCTTCTAAGTTCATAATCATCTTCACTTGAACAGATTATGCTCTTGGAAGGAGTAGACATGGCTAGCCTTATTGATCAAAACTCAAAACACCATGAAGGGACTTGTAATGAGTAGGCAAATTAGCCTGCACAAGATATATAAGTACACATGATTTGAATCTCATATACAGTGCAACATATTTTGGAGGGATTTTGTCAACGTGAACAATATGAACTTTGTTGCTTTTTCTAAAGACAGAAAAAGCCTATCACTGCTGTTATAAATTCCATTTTACGGCTTCCATTTACTTTTCATGGTCTCTGCCCCGTGAAACATTAAAAGTTGGATAGGTTCATTGCACAGAATCACCTTATTTCTAGAAGAATAACAAAAATACAGTTTACTAGTATATAGTCATTGGTTACATTATTCGATAACAGGAGACAAAGGTTATATAAGTTGATAGCCGGAACCTGACTGTTATTTATTTCAAAGAACAAATTCACTTGAGTTGTACTCCATATTGGTCTCTCAATATTTTATTCAGTTAATATCACATTCTTGCGAATAAAAAAAATTTGTGTTAAAAGAGAATTTTGTCTTTGTAGACAAGTCTGCACTCTGCAGTTCAAAGTGACTTCCAATTTCCAAATACAGATGCTAAAAGGATCTTAGACCAAAAATAATATTTTATACTATCATCAATAAAGACCTCCCTTTTTTCTCTTAAAGGGTAGAAAATGAAAGAGTTATATAATTTTCTTTTAGTTATTTGAATAACAGTGTTCAATTCTTTTCCCCTGTACATGGTTGTGTTGCTACTTGCTGCAATGGTTTTATGCATCTGTAAACATCAAGTTAATCCTTAAGAATTCCTTATAAGTGATTTTATGCTTTTTGTAAGGATCGAGTGTTTGTTTGTTTGTTTTAAGGGTTGAGCATCAAGATAACAGAGGTGTGAAAGCAAATAAATAAACTAGGCTATTAGTATTATTGAATACAATAATGTGATTATGACCTAACAAAAGATTTGCATTATAAACTCACAATTATTGGATATCAGTGTAAATGAAATATTTTTACTCTTTGACAGTATTCTAATTTTTGTTGTTGCACTTGTACAGAGGCAGTAATGAAGTTAGAATATGATACATCATAGGAATTATTCATACCTCCGCCACTAAACCGATCTTAGTAGGTTTCTCTTTATAATTAGGAAGCTGAGTTCATGGGTAATTCATGGTTGAGGGATCCCAACGTGATAAAACATTGCAAATCAATTATTTTCATAAGCTCTCCCCAATTCTATTTGAAGTAAAACAAAAATTCTCTCAATAGGTCTTTTTTATTCGATTAAAAACAATTGTCTTACATGTTTTTCTTTTGCTCCACTTTTTCAATAACCTTTATTTTTGCCATACCTTAAAAAAAAAGGCTTTCCAACTTCACCAAAACACCTCAGTTTTTTTTTTCTTCCAAAAAGGTGCTTTTTTTTTAGGATGGTCATAATGGATAGATTCTTTAAAGGAATATTTACCACTAGAAATTTGTATGAAAAGAAAAATGAGGTTTTTAAAAAAAAATTAAAATTGGAAGAATTATAAAATAATTTTAAACATAGTATAATGAATAAGAAATTGTTGAAGTTTTTTAGAATTTTATATGCTGTGAACGGCCTTGCATTACCAAGAACCTGAATTGTTGGTTGTTATATGTGATTTTGTTAATTAATGTCCCGTCATTCATTTAAAAAGACTTTTTTTTGCTTGCAAATTTTTTATTTTTTTTAGAGAAAATCCTTTGGGATAGGTCAAGTACTTGATTAAGTGGTCCACGCCAGAACATTCGCATTTTTAATAGACCCAACCTCCATTCATTCATGTGAAAAACTTTCCTTAAGGGTGTTAACGGTTTTAGAAAAAGACTAACAAAGTAGAAAATAAGTTTAAAGATCAAATTAAAAAAATATAAAGATTCAACTGAAATTTGAAATAAATATAAAAGGCAAAAGATCTAATTTGATCATTGTAATTTGTAACTTTAGTAAACAGCATTAAAACATCCAATACGTAATTAATTAAAAACAATCGTACTTATAAAGGGTAAATTGAAATTGGTAGTGCATTTTGATTTGAGTTCGATTTTCTAATTATGTGTATAAATTTTTTTATTAGAAGAGATAAAATTTATTTCACTGTAACCTTTATATCTTAAGAGTTGATTTTATAACTTTTGACAATAAAGATATATTGTTTTAAAAAATTCCCATTTTTTTAATAAAAAAAGCTAATTAAAATATTAATATTATTTCTACAGTTTAAAAGTATATTTAAACTAATATTTTATTACTAAAAAGTGTTATTTCTCATAAAAAAATAATTTTGTAAAATGCACACTAATTTTTACATCTTCAAAGTCTATTTCCTGAAAATACATGTTTAAATTTATAATGATTTTGTTATAGCACGAAATACGAGATAAAACCAAGGAAGATGACCTTCTAGAAACGAAGGTTGGACACTAATATAGATATTTAAATTTATAATGTTTAAATTTTTTATTAACAGAATAACGACAATCCAAACACAGTCAAAATAATTCTCTTTAATATAGATATTTTACTAATTTATCAACAATGCATAGAATCAATGAATTTTTTTAGATAAACAAAAAATCAATGAATTTTTTTAATTAAAAAAAATCAATAAATTTATGTCATATTCTTTTCACGGTTACCCTGTGCCTTGGATAGAAACATAACATAGCATAGATACTCCCAAATCAAAACGTGCTGTTATTGTGGTTGCTGCTGTATTGTGGGCCGGCATTGAAACACTGCTACGAATCTTACAAGTTACAACTCAGCCACATTTTTTTTTCTTGGTTGTCAATTGTCCCATGATGTCTGCTTTGGTATAAGAATAGATTCAATGTTGTATAAGAATAGATTCAATGTGGTTTTGTCCAAATTAAAATTTTCTATTATTGGGTTCTGGATGAAAACTCAGTAACAAGAATAAACACTAGGAATAGTCAGCTATATAATATTTTTATCTGCTATGTTTGACTTCTAATGAAGATGTTTAATTTTCTTCCAAATCTAGGAATGATATTAAACTTGAACAACCTATAAGGTGAAATAAATGGTGGCTGCTTGATCTCGTTTTTCTTAATCAATTTGGTTGAAGAATCAATAGAAGAAAATGTGAAATAGCATAATATTAAATTAGATTTTGTTGTAGAGTTCAATGTGGTAGGTGTAGCTTTGTCAATATTTAAAATGAAAATTTCTTATGTATGTTGGGTAAAAAATAAGAAAAAACAAATCTTCTCTATAAATAATTGATTGCCAAGTCTTCTATAATAACTTGATTCCATTGTAATCAAAATTTAAAATTTAATCTCAAATTCCCAATACTCAATTGATCTGTTGAATATGTGATTGAGATGAATCTTGGCGGGGGATAGAACCATGGAGGATAGAGCACAAAAGACACAGCATGCTAGCAAAGAGCAAACCTACAAAATAACATTTTCGTTTTATCAATGTATAAATCTATAAAATGTTAAAAGTTTCAATTAGATAGCTCATAGATATGGATGTTGAAAGCGTGACATCAGATTAGACAGGTTCAGTGACAAAGTTGTTCAAGTACTTACATAAAATGCACTCCACATAAAGTATGAGAGAAAATAAATTAATTGGACCCTTGATATAAAAACTGGCCTATATATGTTTGATGGTGCCCCCGTTAGCATTACGAAGTAACTATGGTTGTAAGATGTAATAACTAGTTTGTACCCATTTCCTGTATAAGATGTAAAATTTAAAAGCCCAGCCCATTATCCTTTTTGGCTCAAGTTAATTCCTAATTAATTGATCGTAACCGTTTGTTTGTTTTTTCTTCTTTTCAAATTGTCTTGCAATAATGCAATTATAATGTTGTTGATTGTGACATGAAGCAAACATGTAATTAGCACAGTAGAATTGCCAAGTAAGCAGGCATGATCCATTACATAAGAAGTTTGTTCGCAAAAGTCAGACCAAGAAGCAAAGGCCATATAATACATTTGGAGCGATTCAGATTGAGAACCAGGATATTGACATTGTGGTCACAAAGATAATAATAAAAATGATTATTATTATTATTCTACTTATTAAAATATGGAGTTAATTGATGTTAGGATTGATATGATCAAGATAGACTTTATGATTTGGTATGTGAGATTGTAGGTACTTTTTATTAGGATAATACTAGGAAGAACTTGTAAAATAAATAAGTATTAAATTAGTTGAGAATGAAATTAAAAATAGGTGAAATAGAACATGATATTTATGGAGTGAAGTAAGAATTTCAAGTTCTTTTTTATAGAAGTTGTTATAGTGGTGTATTAACTTTTACATATAATTCTTAGCTTGAAAATAATAACTAATTGTTAAGTCTTGGTTTATAGACAATTCGTCTCTTATAAATAACTAAGCACATGTCACTTGATAAGAAAATTGTAACATTATCATTAATATTCAAATATTTAGATATTTAAGAGATAATTTGTTGATCCGGTAGCTTAATTGCTAAATATGATGCATATGTGTTTTTATATCATGACTTATATGAAAAACTGACATATGTATTGAGACGTCATATCATTTATTATGTTTATTTTGTGGACCTTCAACACTACAATTATGATTATGATGATATGATTAAATCATGATCATTTTATCAAGTGTAATGATAATTACAAATACTAATGTGACGTCATTGATGACCAACAAAATGCCTTTGGGGTTAAATTTGATCAGCTGTGGGAACAGATAGGCTTTGATGAAAAACTGTTCCAGATTGAGCTAATTTTCTAAAGATTTGTTCAAGATTTTAAACTTTTTATGTGCTTGTAGGCACTGTAATCATTTTGTAAGGGGCCTTGCTGGGAGAAAGCAACAAAATTAGAAAAGGAAATAAAAGTCATCAACTCATCATTCATACTTTATTGATTAAATGAAAATGGTGCACTAATATTTTAAGTTAACATACATCTAAAGTTTTATAATGTGAAATTAAATATTTAAAAATTTATCTAAAATTAATTATAGAAATAGAATTAATTCTTCAACTTAAAATTAAATACTATTTAAAGTCTGACTTCCCTCCTTTTTCAGTTATACATTTTCTACGTCAAAAAAATTATACATGCTTAGTACTTTTTCCTCTCATTTGGAAATGCATTTCTCATGAAAAAATCTTCTTCAATCATTTCTAAGTATTATTTTTTTTTTAATATTTGATCTTAAATGTTTTTTCCTTTCAATCTATCTCCTTTTATTTCTATTTTTAAATTTAATATCAATAATTTTTTTTAAAAATTATTAATAATTAAAAATAATTTGATATCAGAATGTAAATTTTTTCGCGATAACACAATGTAAATTATTCATTATAAATCTAAAAATATAACTTTAATTTTCAAACATATTTATTTATTATGAATTTCAAGTTCTTTTTACTGGATGAATTTTTAGGGTTTAGATACAATTATATCTTAAAAATATTTAGTTATTATAAATATTAATTATATAAAATTAAGCATTTATCTTATATGCTTACATTCATAGTTTGTAACTTACGATAACAACATTTCAAAAAGTTAAGAATAACTTATAGATTTCTGCAACCTCTTAATCTTTGAATTTTCAGTCTACCTAATCTTCTTTGTATTGGTTAACTTATGGACTATATCTCTTTTTTTAAAATATTTTATTTAATTTTAATAATAGAAGACCCTGATTTGTTGAGTCTGAAAATATCAGCATGTATTATGGCCTTATGGGCCAAAACTAATGTGTTTTTTTGTTACTATTTTTTCAATTCGGACTGTATTTGGGTTTAAAATTTTGTATTATAATTGAGTTTAATTTTTATATATTATTAGTACAAAAAATTTACATTATTATTTAATTATAAATCATTATTAATATAATCTTAAGATAATTTTATAAAAATCAATAAATTTATTATACGTGTCAATTTATATATTATTCAATCATAGTGTAAAAATCACGTATACTATTTACTCTTCATGATTCTCCTTTTATTATTCTATTGTATACTTCTTGTTAATTCAAGGAAAATAATTATGATTATGTTGAAATTAGCACATATAATCTAAAAATTGTTAACACTGTCATTGTTAATTTCGTTATCTTTAAAATTCTAAACTACTTCATTTTCTTTATATGTCCCTGCAATTTTTACTCCAAGAATAATGTGTTTGTGCCGAATAAAAGTGAATGCTGATAATAATACATGGTTGTTTTAATTTGGTTCTGAAGTCAAATAATTTGTTTATTGAACCAAACTAATTTGAAGCTATACCATTTAACTACCAAGCATAACTAGGATTGGGTGAATTTTTTTATAGTTAAAACAAGTTGTATTCCTAACTCTTTAAGTCTTATATCCATGTGTCTTTTTTAGTTTATTTCACAAATTTAATTATATCTTTGAAAATATTATCATTGAGAATATTTCTCATCAAAGATGTTTGATCAATATTTGTCATTCCTCAGAATATTTTTTTTAAAATAATTTAAAAATAAATATTAAATAACTAAATAAATAAGATAAAATAAGAGGAAAGTGAAAAGTTATATTTGAAAAATAACATCTATTTCCATTAGGATACAAGATTCTCTATCTTTTTACACGAGAATAACTAGAAAGGTGCAGAAATATGTGTAATGTACGTATATTCCTAAAAGTGAGTTATGTCTTGGAATAATTTTTCAAAACTTTGAAACAAACATGAAATGTTACATTCTCATGTTAATCATGAACTAAATTAAAACTGGTATTGCAAAAATTTAAACGCTGGCCGTCCGTGATGGATATAAGAACCAATTGGTAAGGTATAATTTCTTTATTAACCTGATATATGAAGCAAAAGCATGTTGTGTACTATACATTGCATGCACTCTACATGGCCTAATTAAGGATGACTGACTTCGCAATCATAATATATACATGATGTGTAGAGAACTTGAACGCAGGAAGTATGCCATATATACTTCAAATTAAAAGTTTAAATAATCATTAGATGCTTAAAAAATGAATAATTAACTTGGTGTGTAAACATTAGCATTATAAAGGATATTGTATCAATCAATCACCTCAAATAAGCCACTCCAAGGATTCAATGAACCTCCTCTCCAATATACTAATACTATATATTACAATCAATGATATCGTTCAACCACAATCAAATTAATATTGTAGTAATGGACTGTTGAGAGATTGAGCTTTCTTTCTTTTCCATTTATAGTTGATTTCATACGCACCCACTTATACAATTTTTCTCCTTGAAAATGTTTCCTTCCAGGGCCATTAGATGTGAAGGATGCATTTAGACATAATATAAGTAAGTGGGCATCATATCAATTATCTAATCATCTTTTGGGTAAAAAAAAGTAGACCATATTTTGTCATCTTTCCGAGGTTGTTCAAGTATATGATTGCATAAATATTTAAGGAAAATTTAACAATATGGAATTAATGTTGAATCTGTGGACATGTTAGGTTGAAGATATCATATTTGGTCTACATTGAGGTGATTGCAACTGAAGCCACGTAATATAGCCTATGTGAAGTAATATGTGGTGGCACTGTTTATGGCTTCATATGATGTGAGTGGGGTTACAAATTTTAAAAAACTGTAATTTGTTCTTTTCTTTTAAAAGAAAACAGTCCACTTCCTCATTGTAAGGGAGAAGACACCTTTATGGTACATTATTTTAGGATCCAAATTCATATTCCTCTTCAATATCCTATGTTTGTCATATAAACATGTAATAAAACCTAATTATAGATCTGGACCTTACTGGAAAAGTGTGATAAAAGATATGTTAGCAATCTGGAGCTTGATGTATGCCTTATATATACTTATGATCTATTTTGGTCTAATTCAGGTGCCAAACTTCGGAAGAAGTTTTGTTCTAGGAAGTTAATTAAGTCTATATGCCTATGGTTGTGGTTTTTTTGTGTGTGCGTGTTGAGATAACTAATCCAACGCCACTGGAATCTAACTAAGCAAAACATTATTTGGAGTTCTTTAAAGAAAAACAAAATGGAATGAAAAAGAAAAAATATTTACTTTTGGTTTATAACCTTAAACTTGAGTTAATTTTATTTACATGATTTGGAAAATTGTATATTCAGAAAATTATATTTTACACGTACCAAAGGTATTTAATTTTGCTTAGGCTCAAAAACTAATCTATTTTAATTGTTTTAAGTAATTTTAGAAGACCAGTAAAAAAATAGTAGTTTTAGAAGATAACTTCCAATGAAAATTGAAAAAGATAACTTTCACGTTTTGTCAGATTAGAACCAAAGTCATGTTATTGTCAAGTTTATCTTTGTCCTTTCTTAATTCGTATTAATTAATTTAGTTTTTATTTTCAGTATAATCAGTCAAGTCCAAGTAAAAATTTTAGAAAATTATCTGACATATGGCCGGGTGTCCCTCTCTCCCTTTTTTTTTAACTGTATTTAACTCTCCAAGAGTATTTTTTTAAGCTGGACTCGGTGCTGCAGTGATTGACATTCCTTCACCATGATGTCCAGAGGGGAGCTCAGATTGTGCGAGATGCTTACATGATAGGCATCCATGACCCATTAAAGTGTCAGTTTTGAATCAAATTCACGTTTTAAGCGTAGAAGTTTGTATTGATAGCTCTTGAATTTCAAGTGAATCAATACACATGTTTTGAGTTTTACTTAACATACTATCTAATATTTTTCTTGTAGTTTTTTTCATCATGATAATTATAGATATAAAAAGGTATTTAATCTGTGATTTTGAAAAACACTTCTAGAATTGTAGAACTTGCTGAAAAGTTTAATCAATTAAGTCCAAGTAGATTTTTCATAAAATTAACTTCACAAATATTTGATAGATAGACACCCCTCTCGTTCTCTCACATTTTTCCAGTATTTAACTCTCCTAACTTTTAAAAATATTTAATATTAGTGGTTATTAGAAATGCTACCTTAAAAAATTGAAGGCAAGATAAAGAAGGATGTTTGAAAACAAGTGCATGATAGTACATTTTAGCTCCACAAATGAAAAAAAGTCAAAACAATTACAGTTATGTTAGGTAAATCCGGCCTATAGCTACCTATTGTAGCCATATCAATAGGCTAGGAATTCTTTATATGGCATTCTCTTTCAGCGTAACGAGTTTGGCTGCATACCTTTCATTTATACTAAGGCTTAAACGCAAATGCATGGGCAACCTTCACCATTGCACGTTTATAATATGGAAGATATTTTCCCATTGGGGGAGTCTGACATGCAACCAAAAATCCCTTCTAGTCCATAAGGTCTTACAAATTTAGTTTTTTTCAAACTAAGTATGTAGTTTTTGCAAAAGGGTAATAATGTGTTTACTACTATAGGAAACGTTGTTGTCCCAAAGTTAACTAACTCTAATTTGTCTTTGTGTGCGAGCCGTCAATGCTACAATTGCAAATGATCAAAGCATGTCCATTTTTGGCAAGGCTACAATTGGGTGTGTATATAGGGGCAACTCCTACTTTTCAGTGCCCATATGCTTTCTTTAGGTTGTGAGACCAAAGAATGTAACCTTAATGAGAATTGAATGAACTGCCGCAAGCCAAACATACACCCCACATGTCAGAAGGCTGTTTCAAAGTTTGGTTCATTCATTTCTCAAATATAAGTTCAAATCAAAGCCAAGTGGGAGCAAACATAGGACAATGAATTGTGTCGCGTAACAGTAGGAGTTAAAAGGTTGAACAACTTAGAGAGTACTATTTGTTTAGATTTAGAAATAGGATTTATTTTTTATTTTTTAAAATTTAACTCATTTTAATAAGTTTTAAGATTAAAATTATGAATAAGTTCAAAGATATAAAATTGATGTAGCAGTTAAAGATGAAAGAAAAAAAAAAGAAATTACGAGTTTAAATATCTTTATTTATAAAAACTAATAATATTATCAACTAATATTTGTTAAAAAAAAGTTTATGAATAAGTTCTCATATGATAATTTTTTATAGAAAAATGTTTAATTATGTGGCTATGTATTTTAGCATTGAAATGGAGTCCAAGAATATATATGAAAGAGTTATATATGTTCAGTGTAATGTATGTTAACTTCAATGATACAAAAGAACGTACAAATTTTCATTCAAAAGCTATCAAATATTAATCCACACACTCCAAATGATGTTTCGTGAAGAAAATTATTTTATTGTATGATTTTGTAAACACAAAAGCTTCAAAATAAAAGTATATATAATGTTGATCGGACTTGGATCTTCTCCATCGAGCTTCTCTTTATTCTTTCTATCTCTGATTTCTACTTCTTTCCATTTCTCTATCATCTTATTGTATTTCTTTATTCTTTTTTTTTCCTGCACACAAGTAGCACCTGAGCCAAAGATCTATTTTGAATTTTCAGGTTAATTTATTTTTTATATAATTTTTTATTTAACTTTTGTTCAATAAAACAAAAAATAGCCTTGGTACATATATCAATTTGTATGAGAATTCTTTCGTACTAAATAGCAATTATCTTGGGTGAAAGAAAATTTCTCTTCTTTATTTCAGCATCGAAATTCATGTTAGGGTGGTTGATATATTGACCAACAGTCTCTTAATGTGACTTGCTCACTAAGAAAGCTATATTTTCGTCCTTTTCTTGCACATTCATCATGTTCACTAAATGGCTCTATACTCTCAATTACGTAACACTTTTAATGGGGGTGGAGCAATAAGGTTCATGGTACTGAATATAAAGTACCATGCTTATGTGGCCTCAAGTATGGACAAGCCAGAAGAACAACTTGCACAAAAGATCGCACTCTAAAATGACAGTTTGTGTACACAGTTTACATCACAACACCATATGGAAAATTCTAGTTCACCAAAGGGTAATGTTTGTAATGGGGCACAAAACAAAGTGACAACCTTTCCAGGGTGCTTGTTTGTTTTTCAATAGTTAGCTTTTTTCTTATTCAAAAAATTATATAAAAAAATATTTTTATCACTATATTTTTGTGAAGAAAATAATGAAAACGAAAAAGTAATCTAGTCTAATGTATTATTAAGTTCAATAAAATAATAAAAAAAATTATAACAACAAGCTTTTTTTATACACTCTTAATTAGTCTTATAAGGTGAAATTTACAAGTCTCACAACTCACCTTACTCCTAAATTAGTAAGAGGCATATAAATCAATAAAACAATAAGGTATTGAAAAAGAGTGTCAAAAATATATTACAGTAATATATAATAGTCTCAAAGTAATCAATCACACCCACAAATGGCAACAATGATCTCATTCGGATACTACTGTTTTATCTACAATTTTATCGTTTCAATTCTCGTACGCTTACAAATACTGCGGTAGTGAGTAGTGACGTAGGTAACAAAGTCAATTTGATTGGTACAATTTTTTTTAATGAAACTGTTTTTGTATTGAGAATTAGACGCATTTGCGAGAAAATAACAAAACCTTGACTATATTGATTTTTATATTACTTTGTAACAAAGAAGTACAAGTATTCTTATTAATAGAATTATCTCTTTGGTATAATTAAATATTTTAAGATATTTTTGATAAATAACACATTATTTTTTATTTTAATAATTACGTATTTATTTTTTTATAATTTTAGTTGTTTCTATCAACATGCTTAGATTTTACTTGAAGTTAATCATACAAATATTTTTATAATTTTATATAATTTCCCCGTAATTTTATTTTAATTCTGTATCTCAAATAATTTTAAAACATTAGTGAACAAATAAGCCCTTAGTGATCAAATGTTGTATAAACTAGCAAATACAATTAGACATATGGATTAAATGATGAGGGATTATTTTTTGTTTAATTAACAGTCTTGAATTTGAACTTTAAATATTCAATTATACAAAATATTTAAGGTTTAATGTTACTTTTAATCCATTATATTTTGCAGTTGTTTTGCTTTAATACATTAAGTTTTAAAAGTTTTATTCTGATCCTTTATATGTTTAAAATGTATTATTTTGGTCCTTTTTTAATTTTTCATTAGAAACATTAATGTTTGTTATTGTTTTAAATTTTAAAATAGTTAAGTTAACATAGTAACAACTAAAAACTATCATTATCTTTTTTATTTAAAAATTAAAAATTACTAAGTAAATGAAGAAAATATAGATTCGAAACTACAAATAATAAATTTCAGTCTCATTATTGTTATTATTATTATTCAATTTAATCATGATAATAATTTCATTCATTAATTATTCTAAATCACAATGGGTAAGAGTCTCTTCTCCTTCAGTTGCTCTGTCTCTTGCCATTGACCCAAAAAGATCATCGCCCTGTCACCACTTTCGTCTATGTTGCAACTTCCCTCTGCAACCCTAATTGTTGTCTCACCTAACGACAACAATTGTCTCATCATCATTGTCGACAACAGCGCATTGATGAAGGTGGTTCTAGCAATTTTATGTATTGACGTTGTTCAATTTGTGCAGTATTGTATTTTTTACCTTTTCAGATCTGAAAGTAGTTGAAGGAGATGATAATTTTTTTAGTTGTTTATTTAAAGAAAATAGAATAGTAGCAATTTTTAGTTGACACTGTAAATTTAATTATTTTAAAAGATTTAATGTTACTTTTGGTCCATTATGATTTTTAGTTGTTTCGCTATGGTACATTAAGTTTTAAAAGTTTCATTTTGGTTATTTATATTTTCGAAATATATCATTTTGTTCATTTTCAAAAATTTAAAAGTTAACAAAATATTAAAGTTTCTAACGAAAATTTGAAAAAATGACAAAAATAATGCATTTCGAAAACATAAAGGAAACTTAATATATCAAAATAAAATAACTATAAAACATAATGGACCAAAAATAATATTAAATCAATATTTAAAAATACAATTTTATTATTTATAATAATTTTATCTAATTTGAGAAGGATTACTTCTATCTCATGATCGTTGTGTTCTTGGACTAAGAAACTTGTGAATCAATATTCATGCACCATGGTAAGGTGTTCAAGGAAATGGTTAAAGTTACTTTCCATTATGTTCTAAAGTCTGAATATTAAAAGATAAACAAGAAAAGAAGATGCAAGTATGGAGCTCACATACAATAAGGAATTGGAGAAAGGTCGTATATTTTGGAGATTTAGCATCAAGGCCATGCTTCCGCACTAAACAAGTGCACTTTTCCAATTCCCACTAGCTAGAGCTAAAAATTGAATGATACCACAACACAAATTAAAAAAGTCTAATAGCTCCAAAACTAGGCGTGCTTTTTCTCACAAAACATGGGCCCTTATTGATATTGGACATTTTTCCCTGTGCAAGGGGCCAAGTAAGGGAACAAAAACTACAGAAGCTTGAGGTACCACGTGGCCACCTCAGAATGGTCCTATTCACCAATGTAGCCATAATTCCACAGTATAAATAGAACAAGTCTAACCCACATTATCCAAATACCATTGTTAAAACACCTCATAAACACAACACAACTCAATTCACTCTCTCATTTTAAAATCACATGGCTGAATTCACAGAAAACATGCAATTGCAAAGCAATATTAGACCCTCCCAGTTTCCATTCTTGGAGATTGATCCAAGCATGGAACTACTAAACCAGTTCATAGGGATGAACCAACATGTCTTAGAAAACTCAAACTTGATCACTATGCACAACTTGGTACCTTTCTCCTGTGACACCTTTTTGGGCCCTCAAGAGCCTGAGTTTCCAGGAAACTTGGAAGAAAATTTCCCAGCCCTTGTAAACCACAATGCACTTCCTGTTTCCCTCCCCATTTTCCAAGCAGAAAATGAGATCCATGAAGGTAAAAAGAGGAAAACAATGGATCTTCCTGAGACAAGTTCAGCTAACTCAACTCCTGCAGTTTCTGAAAGTGGAAGCAAGATCAAACATGTAAATTCCTTCTACTATTCTCCAATTATTTTTGGCCATTCACCATGTTCTGTATCCTGCAAGACACATAAATTGATTTGTTATTTTTCTGTGAATAATTTCAGAGTTCTGGAAGAGGGAAGAGAGTAAAAAGCAATGTAACAGAAGAGGAGAAAGCAAAGGAAGTGGTTCATGTCAGAGCCAGAAGAGGTCAAGCTACTGACAGTCACAGTTTAGCAGAAAGGGTGTGTCTATATTTTTCCTGACTCACCTTTCTTCAAGCCAAGATTGTTAAATATCTTACACAAACATAAAAGATAAAACAATAAGATATGAATATACTCAACCACTTTGGTTATTTTTCTTGTCTCTTTGATTGTGATGAACGTGGACTAATGCATATTTGTATATCGTTTATTGTTGATCAGGTTAGAAGAGGGAAAATCAATGATAAATTAAGGTGCTTACAGAACATTGTTCCAGGATGTTACAAGGTAGAGACATGTTTCCTTAAAATCTCCAATTTGTCCAAGTCTAACTTCATGGAACCAAATTCTTATATTTTGATTTTCATTAATGGTTGCAGACCATGGGTATGGCAGTAATGTTGGATGAAATCATAAACTATGTGCAGTCCTTGCAACATCAAGTAGAGGTAAGGATCAGAAGTCAAAAAGAAGAGAAGATAGTGTTTATTTTTTGTTAGGAAAAGATACTTTTTTAAGTTTTAGCATAGCCTTGATAATATTAATACTCACGTTTGGTTTTTGCAGTTCCTTTCTTTGAAGCTTACTGCAGCAAGTACCTTTTATGACTTCAATTCCGAGACAGATGCTTTGGAAACAATGCAGGTACCTACTTCTAAAAATTTCATGGTCTTATTTGATGTAAAAAAAAGAAGAGAGTTATATGTTGGTTTCTCATTTTGTGTGGTATTTAATTAATAAGGCATGAAAACCTCTCAATTCATATACTAATATATGCTAATTATTGTGATGGATAAGAATAAATATAAGAGGTGATGAATAACTGAATATGAAATATGCTAGATAGTAGACAAGGGTATGAGTAGTTACCATTTGAAGATCAAATTCAAAGAAGCTTATATTAATTTATTTATTTGATTTGTGGCAGAGAGCAAGGGCATCCGAGGCAAAAGAGCTAGGAAAGTATAAGAAAGAAGGGTATGGAGGAGTTTCTTTCTTTCAACCAGCATGGCCCCTTTGACTTCAGTTTTGGATGTTTTAACTCAGCAGCTATACAAGACATGAGATCACACTTCATCTACTCTTTTACTTTAATTTTTCAAAGTTTAAAAGATCAATTTGTTTCCACTATGTGCTACCAGCGCATGCAAGTGGACATTCTTGCTTGTACAATCCTTCAGACGTGTAGAAATGAAATGGAAGTTAATAAAAAAAAAGGCTACATTTCATTTTTTTTTGTGTGGAATGGTTTGGTTGGTTGCAGTACTTGAAGATTTGACAATATATGGCCAAATACACAGACACCAATACTAATCATAAAGGAAAAATAAATAAAAGAAAAAATAATCTATGATGTATTTCTGTCTACGACCGAAGCATGTGCACTCTAGGCTAGTTAGTAGTTATTAATTAATCAAACAATAATTGGAATTAATTGCCACTGTGCATGTAAAATCTTGAACCTAAAAACTATTTGTTTGATGTGTTTGGAATATAATATTAGCCGCCATCTGTTGCAGCAATAATGTATTATTCAGCAAGAATTATATAGTATGGTTATTCATTCAAGATCAATCTTGCTGGATACATTTATACTTAAAAGCATAGTTTGGAAAGTCGGTTTATTGATTTAGTCGATGTAGTGAGTTAGTGATTTAATCGGTAGATCAGTAATTGGTCCGGTTTGAATCGGTATATATTAAAAATTCAAAATTATATATGTATTTATTATATATAAATATATAATTAATATTATTTGAGTAAGAAATGTTCATCCATACCCCAAAATCTAAATAACAATTGATAATAATCCAAAATCCAAAATCTAAATTTAAAAAGAAAAAAAAAGAAATATATATATATATATATATATATATATATATATATATATTTTAAAAAAGTTATAAAACCAGTCAGGTCGGATCGGTCCAACAGGGATTCAATAACCTATCCGGTCGCGTTTGACTGAGTCATCCCAGATCAATTGCACAATCGTTTTAATAGGGAAATCGATCCAGTTAGACCATCAAATCTCAATATGATCGATTGGGACCGATCCAATAGGTTTAAAAGTTTATGGGAGAAGAAAGATTCTATCATTTTCCGCATAGAAAAGGCGCATATCTTTTTATGATTTTGGGAATAAAATTGTTGTCTAATGTTATTAATTTTGATAATTAATTTTCAGTATAGACATTCTAAAAATTATTGAATTTGATGAAACCATTTAGCCCTCTATTAACTTTCTCCATTTTCTTTAACAATGAAACTTGGGTTATTATGGTGGCAAAAACAATGATTTTGGTTACATCGAAGGCAACAACCCATCCCAAGACTTTAATTTTTCAAATTTTAGCATTTAAATCCAAAGTATTAGTTTCTTGTCAATTGCCATGGATGTCGATTTGTAACTTGTCAATCTGAACTTCGAGATTCTAAGTTGAATATGAATTTGGCTGGTTATTCGTATATGCCTCTCTTTTTGGTGGTTGAGAATAAAAATCTTATATAAATAAATCTGACATAACTAATTCCAAACCTTGCTAAAATTCTTGGCAAATATTTTACTTGCAAAAACTACTGTGGAAAACTATTCACGTGATTCCGTTTGTTCTACCAAGTTCCACACATGGACCCAGATTGAATTGTTGCGATCAATGAATCAACTAGGAGGTCCATGTCTCGTAGGACCTACGACAACAACAATATTATTAACAAGTGTTTCTTTTTTGTTGCAAAATCAACGGTGTTTTTCTTTCTAATTTCTTTTAAGGAGGTGTCTCTATTCACTTGAGGTATGTCGACTAATCCCTACATTAGGCTTTTGATAAGATGAACCTGGCTACAAGGTCTTGTTAATGAAATTGGAACCATTAAACTAAGGGATGGTGGACCCCTATCAGGGCAAACAACAAAAAGGTCTTATCTAGTTATGTGAAGTTGATTAAATGAATCACATAAAACCATTTGACTCAGCCAAAGACTATCTTGAAGAGAAATTATTTATCATGAGTTTTTTGTTTGGTAAGTATGTAAGTTCTGCCTCTAACATGATTGATCACTTTTTGTGAAATCTTTCCTTTCAACTAATATTTTTGTTTTTTCATCATAAAACTTGAATGATATACTGTATTTAAGACATCTGAATTTTATTCTACTTGAACTAGCATAATATTGGTATTAATCATGAGATATGTCTTACAATTTCCTTCAATATCTTTCTTGGTCTCTCTTTGGTTGATCCATGTTAATTAAGAAGCACGAGTATTTCATAGAAGCTTGATCTGATATCATTTGGATTTTATGCAATTTGTTTATTATGATATAAAAAGGAAGGAAAATAGTAATTTTCACTTGATGTTTTATGCTCACATAAAAGTATTGTCAATTGAGCCAGAGGTCATGCTTTGTCAACAAGTAGTTTAAAAATCTTGTTTGTCGGTAAAACAAGGAAATTGCTTATCCATTTTTGCAGTGTAATGAGGCGTGAGTGCAACAGATTGTAGTAACATGACAAAGCACAAGGCAAATCCAAGGGGAACAGTGTCCATGGAACCCACTTAAACCAATGAATTCATAAAATCTTGTGGATGTTGCCAATTCATTAAGTGAATGATTGAAGAGAGAAAATATTAATGAGATTATAGCACATTTGTTGTTATTGTTTAATGAAAGGGGAAGGAGGGGTTAGATGCATTGCATCCATGAAATTGGTAGAAGAAGAGGACAGCTTGAATGGGCCAGAGCATGCTCAAAAGAGGATGGACAATGTGGGTTCTCCAACTTCAGGAAAATGATAAGAGCTTGTGAACCTTTTAAAGCCACTTTTGCTTCTTCACTCCAACTCAATCTTCCTTAATTGACCCACTTTTGACCACGGTGTTTCCTTGTCTCTTAGAGCTAGCATGCATGAATAAGGAGGAAGAATATGGACTTAAAGGGTCTTAAAGTTACGTTGATGCTTGATAGATTGGTATATTATATATTCCCAATATGGATTGAAATTTGGGGACACATGCTTGAAGGTAGTAGTTGGGGAGAAGCTTACTAATCAATTAACTTGGGAATGTTTATCACTTTGTATTTGTGGATTAACTAACGTGAGATTATTTCAACTTAATTAGTGATCTCAAATTTGATATCTAAGTATGCAAGTATATTTAATATTTGAAGAGAAAATTTTATCACTAATAATAAATTTTGCCCGACTAAAATAGTATTTCGTGAAAGATATATGAGATCTCTTATCTAATAATAAAAATTTGGCCAAATTCAAGGACTCAAGCACAAGTAAAGTGACTCACAAGTATGTATGGATCAACTAATGTGAGATTATTTCAGTTTAATTAGTGATCTCAAATTTGATATCTAAGTATGTAAATGTGTTTAATATTTGAAGAGAAAATTTTATCACTTCTAATAAATTTTAGCTGATTGAAATAATATTTTGTAAAAAGTACATGAGATCTCTTATCTAATAATAAAAATTTGGATAAGTTCAAGAACTCTGACTCACAGATCACTATCAAATTTCTGAAGTGAAAGTGGAAGTTGTTAGGTGGTCAGGTATACCATAACCCTACCAATTTTGCCAAAATGGAAACAAAACCATCCGTATTTGTTTGTATGGTCTTGCAATTAACATTCAAAACAAACTTCACTCTACAATTGCAACAAACACCCTCACCCCATTTTTGTTGTTATCTTCTTAAAACCAACATGTTCACCTCCCATTAGGTGCTGTTGACTTGGCAAGATAGACTTTGGACCAAATTTAAGACGGCTGTCTCTTCATAATACTGCTCAGGATTCTGCCATTCAGTTCCTGTTAATAATTCACTTCACATCAGCCCCCATTTCCACAGCTGAGGCATTTTGCACCTAGACTTTTTGGTATATACATTATTCCTAGTCATATAGTTCAGACAATAAGTTAGGATAGAATTAATTAATATCAAGTGATCAACAAGGAATACAATTAATGAATCTTTACTCACGTGATTTGATTAATTACTTATTACTTGCCGACCTAAAAAAACATTAATACTTATTATTCACTAATTTGCAATGGGTTTAACATCACAATTAAATTTATCCTTTTAAGATTTTTCTTGCTCTTTTTTTAATAAAAAAGAATATGAAACCATGGATTCCACTTAAAATGAAGGATAATGGAAGGTAAAAGCTATAGTAAGGAAATGTGCAAGTTCATACTACCACCAATATATATTCTTTTTAAAAATATATTAACACACTTTCTATTATATACTAAAATTTATTACAAATCACAAAAATTTGTAAGTCTTATTTCTTATTTAATGGGTATTATTTAATTTTATAGTTTTTAATAAATGGTAACCAATAATAAAAATTATGTAAGACACTTAAATTTGAACCCATAGGCAGGGTGAAAATAGGTTATCTTCTTTTTGGGAGTCCATCCTTTTTTGGGGTGTCTGGTAATTTTGAGACGTTTTTTTTGTACGTCAACACCAAAATAAGGATGAATGCAAATTGGATGTGTGCGTTGCATGAGTTTATTTAACTATAACGATATAATTTAAATATATAAAATTATGTTAATATCTTTTTATTTATAATTAATTATAACTAATTTGTTGTAAATTTTGTTTTTAAGATATTATAACTATTTTTTATATTAAAACTAAGCATGCTAATTATCAAGTTTTCACTCGATAAGTTAACTAAAGTTTTATAAACTATAAGTTAGGAGTTGAATAGCTGAAAACTTATTGATAAGTTATTCAAAAGCTTAGCTTAGATCTATAACAAATTAGGAGCTTAAAAGTTGAAAGCTTATAAGCTAGATGATGAAAGTGTTTAGTAAAATTATTCAATAAGTTAACTTATACATATTAAATTATATAAAAGAACATATTTAACATTTTTAATATTTAAATTTATTATTTTTAATAACTTATCATCTTATAAGGTAGGAAAATAATTTTATATTATAAAAGAATAATAAATATTCGGTGATTTTAGTTATGTTGCTTAAAATCAAATTTTTATGAAACTAATATTGTTTTAAATCAATTTTTTATTTCATTTCAAAAGAGTAGAATTAAACTAAATTAAATTATACTGTGTAAAACTATTTTATAATATTATAATTTTTATTAATAATTTTATTTTAAAAATAAAAATATTTTTCTTCATAATTTTGATTTTTTATCAACTTTTGTTTTGTAACCACATATTTTTAATTAAAATAAAATATATTAATTCATTAAATTAAATAGTTTAGCATGAAACAAAATTAAAAAAATAGAATTACAAGTTTCATAATAAATGAGAATTAGAACATTTCAATGATAATTTCTTAAGTGACCTTCTTAAATTACTTTTTGTAGACCTTATAATACTTTTTGTGATCCCCATATTGCCATGTAATGTAAGAAATTCATACACAATTTTACTTCAATAGTAACAAACTCTATGAAACTTCAAGAAACTAACACTTTTATATTTTTTTTATTTTTACTTAATTATAATATTGTTATGTGTCAGATAAATATTATTTTGTATTGCTAAGAAATAATTTATTGTAAAAGATACAAATCTTATTTTTAACTAACTTTCTTTGCCACATATATTTGCTCCAATGAGAAAAAATGGTAAGAAACAATTTCTTCACTTAAGAAACCCTTCAAGAAACACCCTTGGAAATGCTCTAAATATGTCATGTAGTGTTTATAAGAATGTTAAAATAGGTCAAAGGATTTATAAATTAAATAAAAGGATAAAAAAGAATTCCCAATAACTAGTGAGAAGAAAGAAAAGCTAGTAATTTTCTTATGAAAATAAGCTATTTGATGTAGTTTAAACTACTAAAAAAACCTTTGAG
Source organism: Glycine latifolia (assembly GCA_013407115.1). Lineage (NCBI taxonomy): Eukaryota > Viridiplantae > Streptophyta > Magnoliopsida > Fabales > Fabaceae > Glycine > Glycine latifolia. The sequence continues at coordinate 8,778,867 of CM023956.1, read as the reverse complement.
TAGCTTATAAGATGGTCAAAATAATTTAAAACTCTTCAAAAACCTTACTAAACAAACAAATTATAGTTTATTAAAGTAACTTATAAAAAAAATTCTTGTAAATTAAATATTACATATTCATTAACATTTAAAAAAGCTAAATAATTAACCTAATCCAATAATCATTATAAATATGAGTCTAACTTTTATAACATAATTATAACAATATTCACTACTAGAAAATAAGCTTTTAACATCGATTATTTTTTACTTTCAACATTGATTTTTAATTGATGTTGAAACCACCGATATTAAAAGTATCAATGTTAACATCGATTTATAACATCAGTTTTTAATAAAATCGATGTCATATAATAAGAAATAAACAAAAAATGTAAAATATGTAAAAATCAACATCAATTTTTAGAAAAATTGATGTAAGTTTTCAGGAAAATCGATGTTGTTAGGTGTACCACACATCGTTTTTTTGAAAAATTGATGTTGTTAGGTGTACCATAACATAAAACTGATGTAAAAAGACACTTTTTACATCGGTTCTTCCAAAATCGATGTTAAATAGTACTTACAACATCGATTTTTTGATAATCGATTTTTTATAGTCATTTATTACATAACTAATGTAGAATGTCATTTTTTATTAAAAAAAATGATTTAGTCTCTTTATTTCCCTCCTTGTAATTTTGAAAGAGATTTGACTTTTGAGACTCGACTACCATATATGAATTCTTTATCACCAAACAAGTTTTCAAATGCGAGAAGACTGCAAACTAAGTACAATCCATGAAAAAGATATCCAAAACTTCCTAGTGGAGACTAGAGCTAGTTCAAAAATAGTAAGAATGTTTCTTTGAGATTCATATAATAGCCTAGAAGTAAATGTTTCACATACTATGAAAATTCAGTTGAGGTAGCTTAAAAAGGTAGAAAACTAACCTGTTATTTCTCTTTCAAGTTCTTCCTATAATAAATGACATAAATTATAAACTAACTAAAAAAATAGTTCTTTTTGTTAGTTAGAACAGTTCATTATGTATTATTCACTACATCAAGGGTCATTTCAATTTAAAAGAACATATTCTCAAGCTTAAGTACAATAATGCAAGAAAAAAAAGCAAGTGATTTATGAGACTACAATAAAAAATGTCTATGCAATCCATGAAACAAAACAAAAGAAAGAAAATAAGGCTACAAGAAGAAAATTAAATGTTTATGCAATCAATGAAACTAAACAAAAGAAAGAAAATAAGAGTTAGCTTCCCCATTCCATCTGCTACCACTCATTTTCTATACTAATTCAACCAGAATCATGTAAAAAAGTTAGAACCAGAAGCACCTATTTATGTTTTAGCATTTCTTTGTAGTTTTAATGGTAGAATTTAGGAATAATGATAAAATACAACTTGGTATCTAATAGATTTCACCATAAACACAATTATTTGTTGCTTCTAAAAATCATGATAAGTTTAATTCTCTTTCAATCCAAACGAACTCTAAGTTTATAGTTATGCTAGAAAAACACAAAAATATCATAAGTTGATAACAAAAACTAATTTCCTATTGTAAAAAAAAAAGATACTTTTCCCCCTTTTCATGTAATTGGCTAACAGAAGTTACATGTTTGACCATTGATTTGCAACATAAAGCTAGGTGGATGCATGTTGTATGTCCCAAAAAGAGATGTAGGAAACATGAAATGACTAGGTCCAAGTTTCAAACAGCCAAGAGGTTTTTGGTTTTGTCAGGATCAAATTGTGTATAGGAGCATTATCATCTAATGACATCCCATGCCATGACTACATCCATGAAGATGCCACCCCACCATTCCATCATGTCACGTGAATTGTTGTATACTAGTATTCCTTTTTCCCATTCTACGAAGGGAATTATACGAGCTTATCATTTTCCCATAACATGAATTAAATGCTAATTTGACAAATGCATTATTATTTGAACATTATAAATTGCAAGGGGAACCAAATTCTCCTTCATATCTTTCTCATCCAACAAAAAATATGATACAAAGCAAGAGAAATTCAGATAATAAAGTAACCTTGGATATTAGTTGTAACACCCTCAAATTTCAATATATAAGTGCATTTTCTTATAAATATGCATTTCTAAATAAATGACATAAATACCCTTGGACATTGTTAAAAATGACCAAAATGTCCTTGAACAATTTCACAAATGACAGTTAGGTCCCTAGGATAAATGACTAAAATGCCCCTGAATAATTGTACAAATGACCAAAATACTCTTTTAGCTCTGAAAACCTCAGTAGAATTATGGAAACTTGACAAAAGTCTAGTAGGCTTCTAGACAAAGAATTATTAACACTCTTAGTAAAGAAAAACTATGAAATAGAATTTTTAGAAATTTTGAAAAATAACTCAAAAAGAATGGAATACAGACTAATCTGAGTTTAACAAAAACACAGAAACAGTAAAGGTGCAATCTGGAGAATTTTCTTTTAATTATAGAAGGAATGGACTCTTAAATAAATGGTCTATACCTTTTTCAAATTAAAAACAAAATTAACCAATAGAAATTTAGAAAAGTCATTAAAAGGAAGTTAAGAAACCTCTCAAAATTAATTACTAAAACATACTGCAACTTAGTCTAGTTTTAACCAATTTTAGAAATTATTACTTCCAAGAAAACAATTGAAATTAAGCTTTCATAAATTATAGAAATATTTATGACTAATATAAGAAAAGATGTTAAGAAAATAAAGCATTAAAAACATATAACTTAGCTACTCTATGGTTTGTGCCATAAAAGCCCAAAATTGAAACAAAATTAGCTCCAAAAACAAGCTTGGCCGTGCATTACAATGGAATAAGGTAGAAGGCTGTAGAAAATTGTGGAGCAAGGCCACTTGGACGGTTGGGAGGCAAGAAGAAATCCTATTGGACCAACCAAAAAGGCAAGGCATGATGAAAGTTTTGTGATATTTTACTTAAGCAAAGGAAAACAACCTATATAAAAGCATGGTGGGACCAAATGAAGGAGCTGAATTTTGCACGGACAAACAACCATTCAGCCAGCCTCCTTTTCAACTTTGAAGAAAAAAAAAAAACAAACAAAGCCATAACAGCCCAAACAATTCATGGACAGCAACCCCACCTTCCACACATCCTTTTCACTTATTCCTTCACTAAAAAAATAAAAGCAAAACACAAAAGGCCACCCCTTGAAAGCTTCACGTAAAGATTAGGAAGGCTTAGGACCACTTGCTGAATTTCAAAATCAAAGAAGCAAGAAGAACAGTAAGCTGAGGAAAGCCTTAAGGAAGGAGCTGGATGTTCTGTGTGCTGTTGGATGACTGTATGCTTTATTTGTGACTTTCTGTTTATCTGTATTTGATACTACGCTAAACTGTCTGTATCTTATGTTATAACAGACTATTTGGGATTGTGTTCTATTTGGACTGTATCTTAAATTATATTTGAACCATATATTTTGACAATTTGGCGAACGCGTTAGAAAAATAAATTATTACGTATAATTCATTTTACGTAAACGAAATTACATAGAAAAATTTTTTCTGTAAAATTAATAAGCAAAATCAATTAAAACGAACAAGAAACGTAGTCGTTATATTAGTGGTGGCTTCTTTGGCAACATCCCTCCATTCTTTTTCTAAACAGCTGCTTCCTCCAAGAACAAATTTACATCAAATGATACTAGAACATAATAACATAAGCCCATATTATGAGATTTAATGCCAAGAATAACCAAAAAATTAAAATAAAATTTAAAAAAACCCTCTATCATTAAGGCATAATGGTGCTTAAAAAGTGATTCCAATAACATCAAAACTCGAGTGAAATCTAATATTTTTCCCATAAAAATGAAAATATACTGAAATGATACATAAACTCAAACTCGAATTACTCTGATAATTTCATGTACAAGTAACCTAATGAAAAGATGATGAGGCAAGGATAAGATTGAAGAATACAACTTTATACTTTTTACATCTATGAACCTTTTTGTGAATCAAAATACATAGCAACAGGCATACAACTAAGATAAATTCATTGAGCATACAAGTCTAAAAAATTTGATACCAGAAATACCATGTTTTCTAGTTAATACACGGGAGGGACAAAGTTGGGTATTAAAAGTAATAAAATTATGTAGAAAAATCTAGGAAACACTTAGTAGCTGTAAAACCATAAATCACCCAATTTCAAGTGTTGAATGTATATAACATATAGACTTATAGGATCACCCCATTTAGCAACAATGACTTCTCAATTTCCCTTCTTTGTTCATGGGACTTGGGTGCTCTTTTGCCAGATGGTGTCTGTTGTGTGTTCGGCAAGTGCACCGATCATTACAAGTAATAAAGTGATAAATAGAGTATCGTCTCCACGAGGATTGAGGCACCAAAATTAACGCAATTATTATCTTTAATTTGGATGAATAATTATTAATAGGAATGAATGTTTGTATCAGGATGAAAAGAAATTAAAAGAACAGAAATAAGAATCCAAAAGCAATATTAATTAGGTTTTATGAATTGATGAGAATTAATTGTAGTCAGAGCACATATATCTTTTGATCCCAACCTTCTTTACTCGAATTCAATTATCCTAGTTATTCAGATAATGTATCGTTATGTTAAAAATAGTTAAACCCTAATTCCTTAGTGATTTTAACCCTTTAACCCAAGCAAAAACCCTAATTCCTTAGTGATTTTTCTTAAGTTAAGCATTAAGATGATACATCAATGAATCTGCAATCATACATCCCTATCCTTAGGCAATGTACCAATTGTTATTTTATCGCGATAAAAAATTAAAGCCCCAATATTCCTATTGTAAACCCTAACCCTCAGAACTTCATTAGAATGATCAAGCCTAACAAAGATGTATTCAATGATCACAAGATAAAATAAAATAACTTAGCATAAAAGAATCATAGAATCAATCAATTACAAATGAATTCACATTAGGTTTATGACCCTAACCACAATAAAGAAACTAGCCAAGTCTATTCATACTTGGCTTCAAGAGCATAAACACAATGGATCTAGATAAAGAAAGAACAAAATAAGAAGAAGTAAAAACCCTTCAATCTTGGTTCCAACTCTCTTGACCTAGCTTTCTTCAATCTCCCAATGCTCCCCTTTTTGATTTCTTATCTTCTTCTCCAATATAGACTGTTGTTCCTGCTGTGTGTGTCCCCCCCTGTCTTCTAAACCTCTATTTATAATTAGGTTATCAAATCTATCCAAAATCCCCCAAACTTGTGCAACAGAAAGCTTTATCTTGAAGTCACGTCTCGCTGGCACCAATGGCCCCACATCTCATGCCAATTGCGTGAGATGACAGTGAAAAATGCTCATTTTTAAGTTCCTGACGCGAGATCACAGTGAAGATTACATTGTTTTTTTATCTGTGGCCCCAGTCATGGCGCTGATGGCACGAGATTACAATGAGATTCTCCTTGGTTTTGCTTTATGGCGCTAATGGCACCAAACACCACGCCAATAGCGTGGGATTCCAGAGAAATTTTCTTCATCTTACTTTCTTTGAATTCCTGTTATAAAATAGCACAAAATGAGATATAATGTGCTTAAACATAAAATTAATCAAAACATCCACAATTGAGGTTAAATAATGTTCAATTATTATCGATTCTTGCTTCTTTTAGCTTGAAAAACTTGTTGTGGATTCGCCAAGTGCACCGATCGTTCCAAGTAATAAAGTAATAAGAAAAGTATCGTCTCAACGAGGATTGAGGCACCAAATTTATTGTGACTGTTATCTTTAAATTGGATGAAATAAATTTTGAATTGAATTGTGAATTATATTGTGAATTGAGGAAATTAAATAACAGAATTAAAATTCAATAAGAATTTAAAAACAAAGTTAATTAGATTTGAAGAATTGATTAAGAAGAATTGTAGTCAGAGCACATTCACCTTTTGATCCCTACCTTCTTTACTTGAATTAATTACTAAATTTAATTATGCTAATTGTTCAGATAGTGTATCCTTACTTTAAACTAGTTCAATCCTAATTTCTTAGTGACTTTAACCCTTTAATTCAATCAAAACCCTAATTCCTTAGTGATCTCTCTTAAATTAAGCATTAAGAAAATACATGTATTCATCTGCAATCACACATCCCTATTCCTAGGTAATGTAACAATTGTTATTTTACTCTTGTTAGAAATTAAAGTTCCAATATTCCTATTGTAAACCCTAACTCTCAAAACTTTACCAGAATGATCAATCCTAATAAAGATATAATTAACGCAAAACAAAGTAAAATAAAACAACTTAGCATAAAAGAATAATAGAAATCAATCCAATTACAAAGGAGTTCACATAAGGTTCATGACCCTAACTACAATATAGAGAATTAGTCAAACATTGTCATGTCTAACTTTAATAAAAATAAGGGAATTGAATCAAGAATATTAAAATAAGAAGAAGAAGAATTAACCCCTTCAATCTTGAATATTAATCTTCTTGGCTTAACATAACTCCCTCCAAGATATCTTCTCTTCCTCTTGTTCTCCCTTCCTCCATATGTATGTATGTATCTCCCTCTGTATGTAGCATCCTCCAAGTTTGTGTCAGTGTGTGTAGCAATTCAGAGGTCTATAAAAGTGTCTAAGTGTGTTTCTTTTGGCCTCCTAAGTTCCTATTTATAATTAGGGTGTGAAAATCTTTTCTTATCTTTTATCTTTTCTTATCTTTAATCAAAATCTTCTCTTATCTTTTATCTTTGTGAAATCTTTAATCAAAATCTTTTCTTATCTTTTCTTATCTTTGATTTAGCTTTCTTTTCTTCTTTTATTGGTTTCCTGCTATAAAAATTCAAAGAATAAGTGATGAAGATAAAATAATGAAAACTTTCACTTATATTAGCATGTATTGCTCAATTATTATTAATTTCTTGATTCCTTTAGCTTGAAAAATACTATATGCTAGAAGCATATCAAATAATTCTCAGATTTAGATATTGTTGTCCTCAGCAATAAACCAAAATTTTATATTGGGAAGCAAGTTTCAACAATCAAGCATATCATCACATAAACAATCTCAAAATTACTATGTTAATACGAATGAATTCCACATCAAAATTTCAACAATACCTTCAATTCCATCAATTATAAAATCTAACTTGAATACCCCTCACCAAGATATATAATTCACTCATCACTCAAGTTTTTGGGTATCATCATAATCTCTCAAGTCCTCCACAACTATAGTACTATCATAAGATTGATTCTATTCTCAAGTTCCTGAAAAAGAGAAACATAAATACATGCACAACTTGATCAAAAGGTCTTTATAAGGTTGTAACTTGGTCTGACTTAGGGGTAGGAATATTTTGGAAAGTGGCTGAATAATTATTGAGATTGAATTCTTTAGATTCATTCAAATCTACTTGGATACTCCACTCCTTATTATTATTATCATGCCTACATCTATATATTATTTCTTTTTCTTTGCTTCTTTGTTTTTTTTTTTTTGTACTTCCTTTCTTGTCTTTTCTTCTTTTGAACTTTGTTGTAGACATTTTTTTTCATTTAACTTCTAGTGGAGCTTACCATAATCTCTTTCTCTTCCAATCTCAAATAAGGTAAGTCAATGGATATAGGTTAAACAATTCATCAGGTTATTGAACAGAAAAGTCTTAGCTCAATGGGGTTAACAATGGAAAATTATTCAGGTAAGCTAATTTGGCTATGGCTAAAAGATTAAAATGCCTTTATCATATCAACTTATGCATTAATTGTAGAGAAACAAAGCAAGTTCTAGAGTACTACCACATTGAGGTCTCTCTAAACAATATATTTCTGTATATGCTCAATCCTCACAGGCTATGGTATCAATCTAGATTCTTTTGATTTCATATTAAGTATCATTTTCTTTTCAATATGTACTCCAATCACAAAACAATCATAATTTCCAATCATGTCCTATGCAAATCCATGCCATACTTATTTCACACATGCTACCTAAAAAAAATCAATCAATTTACTACTGATTTGGCAAATCTAAATTGGAAACATTGTATGCTCTAGAAATTTATTAACCTAATTGCTAAAAAAAAACAAGCATTCAAAAAAATAATAATAATACACCTAACACTTAAATACTAGTTTAATTTAAATTTTCTGTTAGATATCATTTGTTTCTATGAATGTTATTCTTCAAATAATGCTTATGCGACCCATAATTCCCATATTTATATATTGTTGTCCCCAACAATAAACAAAATAACACACATGTGAGCATTATTTGAGGAATCACAGTCACAAACAGTGAACATCAATCTAAACAGAACCAAAACAAATAAACTTTAAACCAAACCAAATTAACCACAAACCAAACAAAATGTACCATAGATTAAACAAAACAATAAATTGTTCAGCTTGCAATAACATAAAATAACTGAAAGATAAAAATAAAAGTAAATTAATTGAATTAAAATAAAAGAAAATTAAAACTTAAAATACTTGGATTGCCTTCCAATTAATGTTTGTTTAACGTCACTTAGCTTGACGCAAAATCCTCAGGCTTCAGGTGAAATTAGTGGTATAGAAACAATGTTCCTATCCACTTTCCCTCCACAACATAATTTTAACCTACACCCATTAACCTTAAAGGGTCTCTTAGCATCTAGAGGGGAAATCTCAACAGTTCCATAGGGAAACACTTTCTTTACTACAAAAGGACCATACCAACACGATTTGAGTTTACCTGGAAACAACCTCAATCGAGAATTGTACAGTAATACCTGCTGCCCGGGCTCAAACTCTTTTGGATGGATCTTTTTATCATGCCATCTCTTGGTCTTTTCCTTGTAAATTCTAGCATTCTCATAAGCTGCACATCTAAACTCATCAAGCTCATTCAATTGGAATAATCGTTTTTCAGTAGCTTTAGAAAGTTCAAAATTTAAAAACTTAGTAGCCCATAAGGCTTTATGCTCTAACTCAACAGGGAGATGACAGGACTTACCATACACCAATTGGAATGGTGACATACCTATTTGAGTCTTGAAAGTTGTTCTGTATGCCCAAAGTGCATCATAAAGCTTCAATGCCCAGTCCTTCCTAGCATTCCCCACTGTTTTCTCCAGGATTCTCTTCAGTTCTCTGTTGGAAATCTCCACTTGTCCACTTGTCTAAGGATGATATGGTGTAGCTATTATGTGTCTAACTCCATATTTACTAAGCAAGTTTTCGAACTGCTTGTTGCAAAAATGCGTACCTCCATCACTGATAATAGCTCGAGGGACTCCGAACTGAGTGAATATATTCTTTCTCAAGAAAGAAACAACCACCTTTGCATCATTGGTAGGCAAAGCAACAACTTCCACCCACTTAGACACATAATCCACAACAACCAAGATATATTGGTTGGAATATGACTTAGGAAAGGGTCCCATAAAGTCAATTCCCCAAATATCGAATAACTCCACCTCTTGGATATTATTGAGTGGCATTTCATCTTTACGAGATATGTTTCCAGTTCTCTAACATTTATCGCACTTCTCCACAAAGTCCCGTGCATCTTTGAAAATTGTAGGCCAGTAATAACCACTTTGCAATACTTTATGTGTTGTCCTATTACCTCCAAAGTGTCCTCCATAATCCGAAGAATGACAATGCCAAAGAATCTTAGGCATCTCAGACTCAGCTGCACATCTGCGAATAGCACCGTCAGTACATTGAAAATAAAGGAATGGGTTATCCTAGTAGTACCTCTTTGCATCATGGAAAAATTTCTTTTTCTGCTGCCAAGTAAGATCTTCAGGTATTGCTCTCATAGCCTTGTAATTTGGCATCTTTGCAAACCATGGGCCAAGCTGAACTGTCATCACTCACTCATCAAGAAAGGACTCATTAATTTCTTTTTCTGGTCCATCTTGTAAATCCTTTTCTTGAACCCTAGACAAGTGATCAGCTACTTTGTTTTCCACTCTAGTCTTATCCTTGATTTCCAAATCAAATTCCTGAAATAAAAGCATCCAACGTAGCGAACATGGTTTTGCATCCTGTTTAGTCATCAAATACTTAAGAGCAACATGGTCAGTAAAAATAATAACTTTAGAACCTATCAAATAAGGTCTAAACTTATCTAATGCATACAGTACTGCTAACATTTCTTTTTCAGTTGTGGCATAATTAACTTGTGTCTCATTCAAAACCTTACTAGCATAGTATATTACATGTAAAAGCTTATTCTTACGCTGACCAAGAACAGCTCCAATAGCATATGCATTTGCATCACACATAAGCTCAAAAGGTAAACTCCAATCAGGCACTGTCAAAATAGGCGCAGTAGTAAGCTTTTCCTTCAACATATTAAATGCATTGAGACAAGTTGCATCAAACACGAATTCAGCTTCCTTCACTAGCAATTGACTAAGAGGCTTTGCAATTTTTGAGAAATCTTTAATAAATCTCCTATAAAAACTTGCATGACCTAAGAAACTTCGCACACCATTAACATTAGCGGGAGGGGGAAGTTTTTCAATCAATAATAATTTGGCCCCATCCACTTCAATTCCTTTTCTAGAAATTTTATGTCCTAATACAATACCATCACGTACCATAAAATGACATTTTTCCCAGTTTAAAACAAGATTGGTTTCTTGGCATCTTTTCAAAACTTTAGCTAAATTACATAAGCATGAATCAAAACAAGAACCAAAAACAGAAAAATCATCCATAAACACCTTTAAACCTTTTTCTACCATGTCAGAAAAGATAGAAAACATACACCTTTGAAATGTTGCTGGTGCATTACAGAAGCCAATTGACATTCTTCTATATGTGAAGATTCCAAATGGACATGTGAAAGCGGTCTTCTCCTGGTCTTCTGGTGCTACTGGAATCTGATTGTAGCCAGAGTATCCATCTAAGAAACAATAATAATCATGGTCGGCTAATCTCTCCAACATCTGATCAATAAATGGAAGTGAGAAGTGGTCTTTCCTTGTAGCATCATTAAGTCTCCTATAGTCCACATACATTCTCCATCCAATGATAGTCCTAGTGGGAACCAATTCATTATTATTGTTCTAAACCACAGTCATCCTACCTTTCTTTGGAACGGTCTGAACCGAACTTACCCATGCAGTGTCTGAAATTGGATAAATCATTCCTGTATCTAATAATTTTACCACTTCTTTTCTGACCACCTCTTTCATGGTTAGGCTGAGTCTTCTCTGAGGCTGTCTCACTGGCTTTATATCATCTTCCATCAATATTTTGTGAGTACAGAAAGAAGGATTGATGCCCTTCAAATCAGAGATAGACCACCCAATGGCAGTCTTGTGCTCTCTCAGCACTTTCATTAATTTCTCTTCTTCAGCTCTATTTAACCCCTTGTCGATGATAACATGGTATGTCTCCTCTTCACCCAAGAACACACACTTTAGAGTTTTAAGCAACTCTTTCAGCTCTAATTTTGGTGCTCAAATATCAGTTTCTTTCTTTTCCAGCACCTCTATTATTACTTCCAGCTCTTCTTGTGAAGTTTCCTTGTCTCGGATCTCCATCTCCTCTGCAAGCTCTTGATCAATGGACTTCTCTGTATGCACTACAGTGTCTAATACATAAATTATGAAATAGTCATTCTTGTCAATGAGATTTTTCATAACATCAAAAACATTAAATAATTTTGACTCATCAAATATTCTGAGTTCTAACTTCCCTTGCGCTACATGAATTATAGCTCTAGTTGTAGCCAAAAATGGTCTACCTAAAAGAATAGGTATTTCACTCTCCTCCATATCTAAAACTATAAAAATCAGCAGGAAAAATAAATTTATCAACCTTAACAAGAATGTCTTCAATGACTCCATTAGGCTTCCTCAATGATCGATCAGCAAGTTGAAGAGACACCAAAGTAGGCTTTAACTCCATAATTCCCAGAGACTTGCATATTGATAAAGGCATTAGGTTGATGCTCGCTCCAAGGTCAGATAGTGCTCTCCCAACGTTGATATTACCTATTGCGATTGGAATGTTGAAACTCCCTGAATCTCGAAGCTTAGGTGGAACCCTCTTTTGAATTATAACGTTGCACTCTTCAATAAGTATAACTGTTTCACATTCCTGCAACTTATGCTTTCTAGACAACAAATCTTTCATAAATTTAGCATAGTTAGGCATGTTAGCTAAAGCTTCAGCAAAACGAATATTAATATACAACTTTTTAAACATATCTAAAAACTTGGCATACTATTTCTTTTGAGCTTGTTGCTTAAGCTTCATTGGATATGGTGGTTTCTCAAAGCGAGAGAAATCCATTACCTTCTTAGGAATTGTAACAGTTGGCTCCTTTTCCTTGCTTACCTGTGTCTCCACTTCTGCTTTCTTCTCAGCATTTTGAGTGGTTTCATCTTCAGCCTTTTTCTGCACTACTTTAGTTTTCTCTTGAAGTGTGATCACAATTCCGCTTCTTGTAGTGATTGTTTTAGCTTGCTCTCTTGGATTGACTATGGTGTCACTAGCAAATTGTCCTTGAGGCCTTTCTGTAAGCTGCTTTGACAATTGACCAATCTGATTTTCCAGATTCCGAATAGATGCATCTTGATTTTTATGATGAGCTTTAGTCTCATTAATGAATGCATTTGTGGCTTGCATATGCTCATTAGTGGTTTTTGATAGCTGCAACATGACTTTCTCCAATTCAGATGTCTCTTTAGGTGGAATAGGTGGAGGTTGCAAATAATTATTAGATTTGTAGTCTAACCCTCCTCCTGAATCCTCCTTTGATAATTGTTCCCCGAAGCATTATTCTGATTTCTCTGAAAATTATATTGGGGCATTTGATCATACCAAACACCATTCACTTGAACTGGATCAGCTCCTATCAATGTAGGACATTCATTGGACTCATGGTCTCCTTGGCAGTACTCACAAATAACTGCATTTGTTTTAATTGATGAGGCTTGAGCTGCAAAAACTTGAAGTTTATCAAATTTTTCATTGAGCTTGGCTAACTGCTGTGACAAGAGTTTTTGTTTAGCTAGCATGGCATTGCTGCTTCCCAACTGAATAACCTCTCGTTTAGGCTGAATTGCAATGCTTTCATTTTCATTCGTGGCTAATGAATCAATCAACTCATAAGTTTGAGCTGTTGTTTTAGATCTGATTGAACCTCTAGCTGCAACATTTACAATCATTCTTGATTCAGGTGTCATTCCATTGAAGAAAATTCGCACCTTCTTCCCAATTGGCATATCATACTGAGGACATTTTCTGATCAATTCTTGAAATCTGTTCCAGGCTGCACACAATGTTTCTCTTCCATGTTGAGTGAAATTAGTGATCTCATTCACCAATTTATTGTATTTCTCCATAGAAAAGTATTGAGCAAAGAATTTCGCAGCCAACTCTTCCCAAGTGGTGATGCTATTAGAAGTCTGTCTATCTAACTATCTGAGAGCTTTCCTTTAACAGCAAAAGGAAACAATTGCAATCTAATGACATCATCTGTAACTCCTTGATGTCTGATCGTGTCACAGATCCTCAAAAACCTATCCACAAAATATAGGGGTCTGCATCATCCTCTCCACCAAACTGACTTCGCTCCACCAAAGTGATTAATGATGGATGAATATCAAAATTATTATCTTGAATTGGTGGTCTAACAATGCTAGAATTTGGTCTGGTGAACAATGGAGCAAGAATATAATCCATTAATTCATCCTCTGGTCTCGGCTGATTGTTGTTTCTATCAACCATCTCTAGTTCTATCTTAGGTTGTGAACTAGAAGTTCCTGCTTCCTTCCTCTGTTTGGCTAATTTCCTGTTTCTCCTGGCAGTCTTTTCTATCTCAGGATCGTACTGTAAAGTTACAGGATCAATTATACCTCGCATACAACTAAGGAAAGCAGATCAGTAATAACAAGAATTTCAATCTTAAAGATCAAAAGTCACTATAAAATTAGCGTTTTCAATCCCCAGCAACGGCGCCAAAAACTTGTGTGTTCGACAAGTGCACCGATCGTTACAAGTAATAAAGTGATAAATAGAGTATCATCTCCACGAGGATTGAGACACCAAAATTAACGCAACTATTATCTTTAATTTGGATGAATAATTATTAATAGGAATGAATGTTTGTATCAGGATGAAAAGAAATTAAAAGAACAGAAATACGAATTAATAAGAATCCAAAAGCAATATTAATTAGGTTTTATGAATTGATGAGAATTAATTGTAGTCAGAGCACATATACCTTTTGATCCCAACCTTCTTTACTCGAATTGATTACTACATTCAATTATCCTAGTTATTCAGATAATGTATCGTTATGTTAAAAATAGTTAAACCCTAATTCCTTAATGATTTTAACCCTTTAATCCAAGCAAAAACCCTAATTCCTTAATGATCTTTCTTAAGTTAAGCATTAAGATGATACATCAATGAATCTGCAATCATACATCCCTATCATTAGGTAATGTACCAATTCTTATTTTATCACGATCAAAAATTAAAGCCCCAATATTCCTATTGTAAACCCTAACCCTCAGAACTTCATTAGAATGATCAAGCCTAACAAAGATGTATTCAATTATCACAAGATAAAATAAAATAACTTAGCATAAAAGAATCATAGAATCAATCAATTACAAAGGAATTCACATTAGGTTTATGACCTTAACCACAATAAAGAAACTAGTCAAGCCTATTCATACTTGGTTTCAAGAGCATAAACACAATGGATCTAAATAAAGAAAGAACAGAATAAGAAGAAGAAGTAAAAACCCTTCAATCTTGGTTCCAACTCTCTTGACCTAGCTTTCTTCAATCTCCCAATGCTCCCCTTTTTGATTTCTTATCTTCTTCTCCAATATAGACTGTTGTTCCTGCTGTGTGTGTTCCCCCCTGTCTTCTAAACCTCTATTTATAATTAGGTTATCAAATCTATCCAAAATCCCCCAAACTCGTGCAACAAAAAGCTTTATCTTGAAGTCACGTGTCGCTGGCGCCAATGGTGCCACATCTCATGCCAATCGCGTGAGATGACAGTGAAAAATGCTCATTTTTAAGTTCCTGGCACGGATGGCGCAAAATCACAGTGAATATTACATTGTTTTTTTATATGTGGCACGAGTCATGGCGCTGATGGCACGAGATTACAGTGAGATTCTCCTTGGTTTTGCTTTATGGCGCGAATGGCGCCAAACACCATGCCAATAGCGTGGGACTCCAGAGAAAATTTCTTCATCTTACTTTCTTTGAATTCCTGCTATAAAATTGCACAAAATGAGATATAATGTGTTTGAACATAAAATTAATCAAAACATTCACAATTGAGGTTAAATAATGTTCAATTATTATCGATTCTTGCTTTTTTTAGCTTGAAAAATATTATATGCTAGATGCATATGAGTGTCCTTGCCACTTGTTTGCTTTGTTCCACACTCATCAACTAGTCCTACTTTACCTGTTCATCCAATGTCTCATAAGAATTCCACTGCAGCTATTCCTAACCAACATAGCCATGCCTAGAAGCTTCTGCAATTAAATTCTGCCACTCAAAGCAGCAAGACTCCTGCATCATTTTCTTTCCACGCCTCTTTTCCCATCGCCTTCTCACTCCAACGCCAATCTTCTTTCTTGTTTTTGTACTATGCAATCCATAAAGAAGGCATATACTTATCAACAACAAAGAAGCAATATTTAGTAGTAACATGGAAAGACATATACTTTCCTTTGTGCTTGCCCAAGATTAACGAGCTTCATTTTGACCTATATTACCAAATTTTGTTAAGAAATCTATAGAAACCAAAATTGAAACACCTAAGAACTAGTCCATGTCCTCATTTACAACTAATTAATCAATAGATTTATGTTAAGTTATAAGAAAGGGAGAATAAATTTCAAGCAAATATTGTGTGTTTTGAAATAGTGAGAAGTAAAAGGTGAAAATGGTATTAAATTAAGATTCATAGGATGGTGTGGAACAAAGACATAAGAATATTCTTACATGACATCACCTTAGGATTCTGCATTGTGAGCCTTGTTCTTTCTTTGATTTTCTGCAAAGTCTTTGGATGGATAGGTAGACAGTGAAAATTAGAAGAGAAAAAAGAAAAGAAAAGAAAGAATAGTAAACAGTAATAGTACCAGGAGTGTGCTTTCTTTCTTGCTCCAAGGGATGTTTCCTTTATTAGCTTTGGAAATCCTCAATCTTCTCAACTTCTCCCTATCATCAGGTGCTTGGATTCTCTTATCTCACTTGCATCCTCGCCGAAGCACCGCACCGTTACTCGCGGAACCACCGTTTGCTTGAATGTTAGCATAATTCAACATGAGATTGAATATGTTGTTGCAGAGCGATCTCATCTCCTCCAATTCCTTTGTCAACAAAATTTTTTCCTTCCTTAGTCGTTCTCATCCAATAGCTACGCTGGCGACGAGTTAGATGAAACCACCTGCTCCTCTACCGAGTTCGACGACAACACGATCAGCTTCGTCGGTAGAATCATAGATAGCGGCAGTGGTGATAGAATCGCCACAATCACAGTCACAGTCACTTCGGTCGGTGGCATTGCCTGAGGGGATCTTTCGTCGCTTCTCGCCTATTCAGAAATACTCGTTTGAGAACTCCCAAAGGTTAGGTACAACTTTTCTGAAACCTTACAAATCAAGAAAAATTAACAAAAATTACAAAAAGTAAAAAAGGAAAAAAGAAATTAATAGAGAAGATAATTAGATTACATAAGTGTTAAGTTGGCAAACGCAGTGGTGTTCCAGAAACGTTCCACGAAATCACCGTTGTGTTCAAGCGACGGATCCATGGAATGGAGGGCTTTCTATAATTCTATTATAGTTCTAGAAGGTTCATGTGGAATGTGGAAATATAAAAAAGAAATATTGGAGAGAGCAGATAGATAGAAAGAAAAATTTTAACATAAATTTTTAAAAAAACCAATGTTAACATCACTATGTTAACATCAAATTTTTAAAAACTAATATTAACATCGTCACGTTAACATCAATTTTTAAAATCAATTTATTTACAAAAAATGTCATCACTATTTTGTTAACATTGATTTTATGAAAAATTAATGTGAAAGTGGGCAAAGCATTTTCTTTTTCAAAGAGTTTCAAATCGCGCAGATAAAGCATCCGATTCAGCACCCGACGAAGCAGATCCTAGAGCAGCTACTAGAGAATCCACAGACGCGAAAGTCTCCGCCGAACAAAGGCAGTCGTCGATACCACAGGAGAATCAACCAAATCCATGTAATAGGAAAGCAGAAAAAGAAAAGCTCTATCCTCCGCCGATGAATAAGTAACAACAAGTAGTGATTGTTAGTGGTTTCGCACTTATATGATTTCACACTCATATGATCAATATGAAGAGAAAAATAGCATGATCAAACATTTTTTTTCTATTTTTTTAATTATTATTTATTCTTTAATTTTAATATCATTATCTGTTGTTTTTATTTATCAATAATGTTTATTATATGTTTTTATGTTAGCACAAAAGATTGTTCTCTTCATATTTGCACCATATTTACAAATAGGCATGACAAGTGTATCCATTCCTATGGTGACCGACTCCAAACCTGTCCCAACTTTGACGAGGGAAAATCTATTTAACTGGGATTGGAATCGAGTTCAGATTTTTTCCGATTAACAAAGTCAAGTTTGGGGATGGAATCGAGTATGTTGGGCTCGCCTCCACCCCAATTTTAATAGATTAATGCTTATTTTATGCATGAAATTATTGTTTTTCTTATATTCGGTACAAGTTTTACTTAATTTCATGTTGAGCTCAAAAAATAAATGAGAGCAAGCAATTTTTACTTAATCTGTTGCTAAGCACTTCAAATTTCAACCTTGGTAAATAAGGTGTCATGATCACTATTTCTTTAAGCTATCCAAAAACAAATAAGATCAAACATTTTTTACTTGAAATTTTAATCTAGCATGTCATAATAGATTCAATCCAATTACAAAAGAAATTTGTCTTGTTTTCTCCATTTTTATGAATAAAAAAGTAAGATAAAATCAAAGGTGGGACGGGGAGGAGAAACTTGATCCCTAAGCGGGAACAAAAATGGTCTAATTTTTAGACCTCGACGAAAAGGACTTGGGAGTCGGGGGCAAGGGGTAAGGACTAAACCCGCCCCCATCCCGCCCCGTTACCTTGCCTATTTACGAAGTTAAACATATTTGCATCACATAATAGGATATATATATATATATATATATATATATATATATATATATAATCTTATTGATTAAAAAACTTCACATAATTAATCAAGAATAGTGCTAGCAAATGAGCTATTTCATATAGTTATTCATTATAAATTTAAGACAATTTATTTGAAAATTACGGTTATGTTATTAATGTATTATTATTTTTTAGTATCAATAAATGTTAATTTAATACTATTAGAATTATTTTTAATTTATTAGGCTCACAACATTCTTCTGGAGTTTATATAAAAAAAATACAATCTCTCAATTCAATTGGGAAAAGTTATAACTAATAATATAATGTTAATTTTAATCAATAGCTATAATTAGTATTGAATTTGAAAACAATTTTATTCTTTGTTTTAATGTTATTAAATAATATCTAATATAGTCCGTAAAAAAATAATATTTAACATAATTAATTGTTTATATCTGGTTAAGTCAACCATTGTTCTATAAAAATGTCAATGACTGTGTATTTATATTATAATTAATTGTTTTTACTGATAAATTTGATTAGATCAAATCAACAAATACCGTAAAATTTAAGTATCCATCAATGATTTATATTATTTTTAATTATTATTCATGAAATATATTTCAATAATGAAACTAAAAATAAACTATATATAAGAAACGTTTGTTTAACATAATTATTTTACATTCTAAAAGAATCACATTCCCATAAATATTATAGTTAAGAATGTTACTCCTTAACATATATAAAAAGCGTGTTTGGTTGATGTTTAACATTTATAGGAATAAATTTAAAGTTTTTAGATAATAAAAAAAATAAAAATTATGACAAAGTTAAAAAATAACTTCTCACATTTTCACCTGAATGTAATTTCCCCACCTCATTAGCATGCAAGGATGGAACCAGGAAAAAATGTGCATGTGGGAGAATTTAATTGGAAATTTTTTTAATCATTAACTGTGTAATGATATATACTCTTTTTTTATGAAAATAAGTGTATTTATTAAATTATTAACAAAATAAATTATGCTCATTGATTAAAAAATTATTTTTAAAAACCAAAAGTCACTTAATCCATTTAATACTATGAATAATTTTGAAATAATATTAATTTTTATATTATTAATTAAAATTACTTAATTAAACTATTTTATTAATTTTGATGAATTAAGTATTTATTTATTTATTTTTATATATAGTACGAGAGATAGTATATGATAAGTAAAACCAACAATGACTAGTTTCTATCATTAATAACTTTTAAAATTAGTCAAAAAAAATATCGTATGTCCTACAAAGTAAATATAACTTTTTTTTTTCTTTTATGCGAAGACAATACATAAAAACAATGAAGCATCTCTTTTGGTATGTAATTCAAATTATATTTTTTTGCAACATAATTCAATTATATTTAGTAGTTTGGACCATTAACTATATCACGTGGTGCTGATTATATGGCTTAATTGACCTCATTTTGTTCTGCAATTTTTTTATTTTAGTTTTTATATGAATCATGAATGATAAATGACATAGGCAAACTAATGCAGTGACTTAGGATCCAATATTGGAGGCCGAGGGGGTAGAGTTTTTACTTTCAACTGCAAATGTTAGGAGGTTTGTATATGTTAGGGCCTTAGGGAGGCGGCTGTCCTACAATCGTCTACCAATGTACCTAGTTCTGTACCTATATTAGTATGAAAATAAAAGTGGTGTAGACACAAGAATGTAACTTCTATGAGAATAAAAATATCTTTTTATAATCTCTTAATAAACATAAGAATAAATTTTTTTATTTTTATATTTTAAAAAATTGTAAGATAATTATGTGAACAAAAGTCTCCATAAAGACACCTAACAATTTATATCTTTAATTATTACATCTGATAAATTATTTAAATTTAACTATGTATTTATGAAGTCAATACTTTAAATGATTATTGCCCACAAAATGCTTTTAAAGTAAATAATTTTAAAATAAAATATGCATAAACAGTAATATAATATTTAATGTTTTTATTTAATATAAAAATATTTTTAATTATTAAAATTAATTTTTAGGAAAATTATTATAATTATATATTAAAAAGCATTAGTGTTAATAACTTAATTTTTCATTAAATAATATTATTACAAAAAAAATATATGATCAACAAATATTATAGAATTAGATGTTTCTATCAATAAGGAATATTTGTTCATGTGTCTTTTACTAAACATATCCAATAAGAGATCTTATAAGAATATTTTAGTCTCAAGATCTAATGTTGTTAAGATCTATTATTGAAGCATGATGTTAGATCTCTATATGTGAGACAAGAACGACCAAGATCTCCAATAAAGGATCTTGCAAGAAGATCTTAACATCAATATCTAACCTTGTTAAGATTCATTATTGGAACATAATGTTGGATTTTCATGTAAATGACAAAAACGACCTGCTTCTACTTAAAAACAAATTATTTTTTCTCCACAAAATTGATTTGCATTCAATTCTTGTAGGACCTAAAAAATTGTTTAAGATCTTAAATTGAAATTTACTATTGAAGTAAAAAATAAAGAAGATATTGAAAATGATGTAATACTACAAGATCTACTAAAAATATAACTAAAAAATCTCAAAATAAAATATTTTATTAAAGATGGTCTAAATAGATAGATACATATGTGACATGATAATAATGTTGTGTTCATCAACATGCTAATCAGTTTTACCACAATATACATTAAGCTTAATACAATTTTTTAAATGAAACAAAAAGAAAAGATGAAAAGGACGGTTAAAATCGTTACCTGCACTAGTATGAGAATGAGTGCGAGTAATTTTTTCAAATGACATATATGAAGACCCAAATCTGACCTATTACTCTCTACATTTACATGTAGGAGCGGAGACAGGGGGTGACCTGATAATGTGATGGTCAATTGGTCATCCCCAAAATGTGTAACCTCCTTTAAATTATGCTGCCTTGGTGACTGTCTACATGCTCGTAAGTTTTGCCGCAACGAAAGTTCCATTTCTATATACACACAATCAATATAAAAAATTTGTATTGTTAACTAATTTGTCCACTAACTAAAAATTAAAATAGGTATAAATTTTAACTTAATTAATGAAAAATTTAACAATATAAAATTATACTGTTAATGCTTAGATTATTTTCAAAAAAATAAAGCATAATTTAAAAATGGAATATCTACAAAATTTTGTTTTTCAAAAAAATAAAAATAAAGAAGAGAAAAATAGATTTCCCTGCACCTGCCAGCTACTGATTGTGTCCCAACACAGGGTAATGACTCGAATACTTCCTCTTTGAGAAAGCGAAACCTCTCTCTCTCTCTTCTCATGCTTATCCATCATCACTGAACATTCTTTTTCTTTCATGAACCTCAATCCAACTATGATTCCTTACATTTTCTTACATTATCTTACATCTTTCTAATCCAAGTTATCCACTTGTTCGTCTGTGTCTTGGAAGTGGGTTGGTTCACAATCCCTTCGCTCTCTGAGATCGTGGAGAATCTCTCAATTTCAAGCTACCCCATTTGCCAAAGTTGAGATTTTTACGCACTTAGAGGTAGGCCACTTGGGTTTTGTTCGGTGCTGCTTGTTGGGGTCATCTGTGATTCAGTGTCTGTCTAATTCATTCTTTTTTATGAACTTGGGATCGTGATGATCGTTGATGGGTTTTTGTAAAGTGGAATTGTAATTGTTTGTTTTTGTGTGTATGCTTTTAGAGATTGAAATAGTTAAGCAATCTTTTTGTTGTGCACCCTCTTGAGTTTATTTGTCCTCAATTTGCATGTTTGCTTTGTGCGTTAATGGCACATTGTCACTGGTGCTTAGATTTTAGAATTTGCAGGATTATGAAAAGTTTCATAATTCAACTTATGTTCTTCAACTTTTATAAATAAAAACTCTCTCGTTCTACGTCTCCAAAAGCTGAGATGTATAAATTAATTATATCTGATGGAAGAAGTTTAGTTCATTTTTCTTCTTCTTCCACAAGTGCTTATTAACAAGTTCATTTACCATTGTAAGAATTGTTTTTAGCTTATTAGTTATAGGTCTGATCACTCGGTTCCAACTGTAATACCTATATGTCGTGCAGATGGGATTGGATAGGTTGAGCCTTTTTGGTTGGTACCTGGTAGTTTGATTTTATAGTTTTGAGGATTCAATTTGGTGTGACTGATTTTATTGGGAACCTTTTATGTTTCAGTAAATGGAAGAACTTTAAGAAAGATTAGGTACTGGGTATCTTGTTTTCCAACTCAATAAGACAGTGGGGAGGAAAGAGCTATGGCTGTCGCTAGCAAAACCAGAAATATGCTTGAAGGTCTGGTAAAAGAAGGATCATTGAAATGGTTGCTTGGCAAGAAGAGTTACTTTGGTGAAGAATTTGAAGAGATGGAAAATTCTCCTTCTGCTGGGAAGAACTTTATACGAGAGCTCTCTCCTGTTGCAAACCTAGTTGTTCGTAGATGCTCAAAGTAAGTGCATTTCTGTACATCTTAGCTTGTTTCTTGGAAATTGTTGCTTCATAATCAGTTTTCAATTTTCAGTCTTGTTGGATTTAGTTAAGAGTATTTGGTATATTGGACCTTTCACTCCTTTTTGTTTAACACAATGGCTCATAATTTTGGTTGGAATTTCAACTGTAATATAAAACAAATAATGCAGAATCCTCAGGACCTCTTCAAGTGATCTTCAGGAGAGCTTCAATCAAGAGGCTTCTGATTCTATGAAGCATCCATCACGATATGCAAGGAACTTATTGGAATATTGCTGTTTCAAGGCACTTTTCCTGACAACACAAATGACTGGTCATCTCTTTGATAAAACATTCCGGCGTTTGACATATGACATGATGTTAGCTTGGGAGGCCCCGGCTGCTGACAGCCAACCTTTAACTAATGTATGATTTTCAGAGTATAGTGAGATTTTCTTGGAGTAATGTGTTGTGATTGATTTTTACCAAGAAATGGTTTTTTAAATCATAAATAGAATCTTTCCTTACTGAATACCTTTTTGTTGTTGGGATTGATGGGCATTATGCAATAAAATGTGGAAAATGGTTGATAAATAGCTAGAACTAGAATATCCTTAAATTAATAATAACTTTCTGATTTTCTGTGTATGTTAATTATCTCTCTTTATATTTATGGGTGAAAACAAATTATACTCAAAATTTCTTCTTTCCTACTTTCTGAACTTGATATGTTGTTAGTTTCCATTGTTATGTGCACATCAAATAAATATAAATAACTATTAACTGTATGTCCTCCTAATGATCTATATTCGTGTGTCTTATATACATACTATATTATAGGTTTGTATGTCCTCCTAACTATTAACTGTATGTCCTCCTAATGATCTATTACCTTAATGGGATTAGCTCAAAGAGATGGCAAATATGGTGGATAGCCCTGACCTGGTCTATTTGGGGACACAGAAACAGAATCATTTTTCATGATGCGAGCTTTAACAGTTATAAGCTAATGGATGATGCATTATTTTGTTGCTGGTCGTGGATTAAGAATCTGGAGAAAGATTTTAATTTCCCGTTTCATTTCTGGTCTTGTAATCTGGGGGATATCTTTTGTAATCAGGGGAGGGTTTAACTCAAACACCCCTCTAGGGAAGGGTTATACACAATCCAGCCAGCTTTTGGTAGTTTAATTCATGCCATAATCATGTATTAAGCTACCATAGGTCTGGTTTATTCCTGGATTGTTCCCTTCTTCCTTCTTGTAATGCTTATCTATTATATATATATGCATATTTTTGCTGATAAAAAAAAAATAGGTTTGTTTGTGGTGTCTTTAGTACTCCAATCTTTCTGAGTATTGATGGGCTTCAATTTTTCTAAAAGGTCGATGAGGACATATCTGTTGGTTTAGAAGCTTTCTGCCGAATAGCTCCTTCAATTCCTATCATTGCCAATGTCATCATTAGTGAAAATCTTTTTGAGGTGCTGAGTTCATCAACTGGTGGTCGCCTTCAGTTCCCCATCTATGACAAGTACCTCACTGGCCTAGAAAGGTATCAACCTTTACCTTGAAATGCATTGTAGCTTTCCCCTTTGTCTGGTATTGATTTGCTTCCAAGTTTCTTTTATGCAAGCCACCTTTCCTTCATTTTGTGTATGTTTATGTATATATGTTTAATTGTTTTTTCCTCCTTTCCTTTCTTCATTTTTTGGGGGCAGGGCATAGGACATATTTGTAGGAGTGGCTGAACCTATATGTCTTTCACTGTTGATTTGTACTTTAAAAGGAAACTGACTGGATATACATAATACATCTGCTTAGATTGATTACTCACCCTTCACCCTAGTTTTATAGAATTCTACTTAGGCAGTGTTTCACCTACCGTTTTTTGGGCTTCTTTTCTCTTTCAAAGTTGAAGCTCCTCTAATTAGCTTCTACAGAAGCTCTGTTTTCTGGGCTTTTGTTCATTTTAAAAGCTACTTTTATTTTCAAGAGCTTCACTGAAATGGTGTTTGGTTTGACTTCTCCTTTTAAGGAGGAGAGAAGCACAAAAAAAAGTTGGGTCAGATGCTACCCTGTCTGGAAAATAATGAAGACATTTTAAGTTTTAGAATCCAGACGTAATTGTAACTTTTAGTACTTATAGTTTAACATTTTTTTTACTGTCCTATATTTTTCTGATATAATTTAATGGAATCCCTCCCATCCATTTTCTGCAATGGCTATCCTATGAATATAGAAGAGAATGAAACTGTGGGAGGGGCTTACAAGGATATAGATGGTACTGCTCTGCATATACCTGTTGAAATTTTAAGGGCATGGAAAGGGAAAGAGAGCTAGAGAGGGAGCAATATGAAATATAATCCAGTACTAGGGCTTTGTATAGTTATGAGCAAACAATGGCATAACACTGCAACTATATGTGTGCACTACAAGTAGCTACATGCAATTAACAAAGAAGACTTTTCAAATCAAATAATAATAACATATGTTAATCAGCATATTTATAGGAGGGCATCTTCTGCTTGTGTATTTTATTTCTTTGTTATTAGTATACATATATTTCTTTAATAGCATAGATAGCATTGAAAAATCCATTACGAGCTTTATAATTCTACTTAAAATTCAGTAGCAATTTTTCAAAAGTAGTTTGAGAAATTTATGGAACCCTTAGAATTAACGTTTGTGCCAAGCCCTAGAGTACTCTGAGATTATAGAGCCAGAGAGTAGTTAGTAGTTAGGATAGTTGTTGGTTAGAGGCAGGGACTGTTTTGTCATCATTTGAGATCTGAACTTTAGTTATGCTGTAGAAAGGGGAAATCCTTAGAAGGAGAATTTTCTCCATAGGTTCTTTGTTTATATAGAATCTGGATAGAAACTGTGCATGTCTTGGATGACCACACAAAGCCTTTATTTATAATGAACAAATAGGATCAGTATTGATTACATAGGATCAATCTAATAATGAGAGTAATAAGGAATAAATCCCTAATTGCTATCTAATAATAAATAAGAGAATATTATGTAATCTAACAGTTTATAATTCAACAAAGAGTACCAAAGCATTCTTTTTCGCTTTCTCTGTTTTTCCCATCTCTTTCTCTCACTCTGAAAACTCAGAACTCATTTCTGGGTTCCTTTAACAATTGGAAAAGGGGATGGTATTGTTTAGACTCAAAACAGTCAAACTTAATTTTTTGAGCAAGCCCTTCTCCCTGTATTAATGCATGAGCGCCCTATTAAGTTTGTACTGAAAAATTTTAGGTTAGTGTATGCACATAAATGTGATGGCTATTCTGCCAGACAGGCTTGTGGACTCAAGTCCAGGTTCATTGCTTCTAATCACACACCAAAATGATTGAACAACATTTTCAGTTTAGATTTTAGTTTGTACTTTATGTTGTTAACTTCCAAGGTTGAGTTTCTGTATATCTGCTTCAGTTTCTGATTCTACAGTCTGTAATTTTGTTGTATTATTTAGTATGTGATCAGTGGTATGCACTTTTTATAAAAAAAATTATGTAAACTATTTAATATTTTTTAAAAATTTTCACAGAGCTGTAAGAAAAATGAAGAGCAATTCAGAGTCGTCTCTCCTGGTGGCTGTAAGATCCTCTAAAGGTGAGAAGATTCTTGAGGTTGATGGAACAGTCACAACACAGCCAGTCCTTGAGCATGTAGGAATATCCACTTGGCCTGGTAAGTGTGAGGAAAAAATACATTTATTGCCATCTTTCTCAAGTGGATGTTCCCGTGAAGTTATTATATATACTTGGTGATAAAGTAGTAGTATGCATTGTTTACCCTTAACTTTTGCAACACTTCTTTGTGGCATGATGCAGGAAGGCTAATCTTGACAGATCATGCACTTCATTTTGAAGCACTTCGCGTTGTATCATATGACAAACCAAAAAGATATGACTTATCAGAAGATCTTAAACAAGTTGTTAAACCTGAGTTGACTGGACCATGGGGTACTCGACTTTTTGACAAGGCAGTCTTCTATAGCTCATCATCCTTGTAAGTAATTTCACTATTATTTTTTAGATAATAGATAACTGCTGAAAATTTATCTTGCCATCAACTTTCAAAAGTACTTTTCTTGTAGATCAGAACCAGTTGTACTAGAGTTTCCAGAACTGAAAGGTCACGCTCGTCGTGATTATTGGCTAGCTATCATCCAAGAGATTCTATATGTTCACAAATTCATAAGCAAGTATAAACTTAAAGGGGTTGCACGGGATGAAGCGCTTTGGAAGGCTGTTTTAGGAATTTTACGTTTACAAGCCATTCAAGATATTAGTTCCACGATTCCTATACAGAATGATGCTCTTCTCATGTTTAATTTATGTGATCAGCTTCCAGGTGGAGATTTGATATTAGAAACCCTTGCAAATATGCCAAACTTAAGAGAGTCAGATCATGAGAATGATTTCAAGGGTGGAAGTGGAATGTATTCTATCTCAGCCTTGGACATGGTTTCTAACTTGGGATTTGTATTTGGAGCTAGTTCAAACAACTCAAATGAGGGTAGGATTGCTGTGGGTGAAATATCTGTTGGAGAAATGACTGAATTGGAAAGAGCAGTTAAAGAATCTAAGAACAATCATAAAAAGGTCATATCTGCACAAGCGACAGTTGATGGTGTTAAAGTTGATGGTATTGACACTAATTTGGCTGTCATGAAGGTACTATTTTAGTATCCTCTTTAACCTTTAGTCAAACTGTTATACTTTTAATGATGTATATGAAATTAAAGGTTATTGCATTATGATTGTAATTTTTGAAGATACATTGGATTGTGGATCCTACTTACTCTTCACAGGAAAATCGATAAACATGCAAGCCTGAATATATCATGTAGTGTGAATTTTATGCAGTGTTCAACTTCTCTCTTTTCCTAAAATGATGTAATAAAAATGGAATGAAGCCTAATTGTATAATAATCAATTTTAGAATTGTTAACCTGGTTTCCAAGAATTATCCTACTTTGACTCTGATACTTGTCATTTCATCTACTTTCAGGAGTTACTTTTTCCTCTAAATGAACTTGGGAAGTCTCTTCAGTCCTTGGCATATTGGGATGATCCACGGAAGTCTTTAGTGTTTTGTTTGTTTTTCAGTTACATTATCTACAGGTAAAACTTTTTGAGATCAATCAGTATTCAGTTTACCTGTTTTTTATTGAGAGGCAGGAGAGAAGCGAGGTAATTTTATATGGAAATTTATGAAATTGTTATAGAAATTAGAGAAGTAATTGAGGGGGAAATTCTGGATGATTGGATATAGATACTATTTTAATAATAAAAGTTGTTGGTATCTCTTTCTTGTCTAGTCAATGTTTTTGTATATGTTTTCATATGATGCAATTTTAGGTTTTTCTTGTTAATATATGAAACTCCAAATATTTTTTTATGCGAGAAAAAAATTCCTGAAGACTTTAGAATTTGTTGGATTTGAGATAACATTTTCCTCTGCTTTGTTTACGTTTACAATTTCAACAATGTTGCTTTGTTTTCTTTTAGTTTCATATTTTCAAAATATTGTACAAGAAATGATGAAAACAGAAACTGTTTTCTTCAAACAAAATACACCCTTTAGTTCTCATTTTCAACGTTATTTTTGGTGCTTGTTATGATGATAGACTTCCCTTCTTTTGATAACTATTGCAGGGGTTGGCTTGGCTATGCAGTAGCACTGGTGCTCTTGTTACTTGCAGTTTTTATGATAATTACAAGATGTTTTAGCCAAGGCAGGTCAGTTCCTGAAGTTAAAGTAATTGCCCCACCACCAATGAATACAATGGAACAGCTTTTGGCTGTTCAGAACGCTGTCTCTCAAGCTGAACAGCTCATCCAGGATGGTAACGTAATTCTGCTCAAGTTCCGCGGCTTGTTGCTGTCCATTTTCCCTCAGGTGCTCTCTCATTCTTTCCCTTTTGCTGATATTTAGCTTTGAGTTAATAATACATGCACTGTTTACACTGTCACCAAATTATAAATTGTCCTCTATGATAGGTTTGTTGATTTTATAATAACTACCTTAAAAGTCATATCTCAAATTGGTTGATAGGATAAAAACTTTTACATTGATAGTGTATGTCTATTAAACTCTTCACAACTTTTGTCTGGACAGAAGCATGTATATACTTGTTAAAATATTATTTTGAGAATTTTATTCAATATTCATTGCAAACTTGAGTGTCACACTCACATTATAATACTTGGTTCCATTTATATGATAATCAGGCCACGGAGAAGTTAGCCTTTGGTCTTCTATCAACAGCCTTGATTTTGGCTTTCTTGCCAACTAAATACATAGTTCTGCTACTCTTCTTGGAGATATTTACAAGATATTCACCTCCAAGAAAAGCTAGCACTGAGAGATTGACGAGGAGATTAAAGGAATGGTGGTTCAGCATACCAGCAGCTCCTGTTACACTTGAAAGAGATAAAGAGGAAAAGAAAAGAAAATAGATATTGATGCATGGTGTAATCTGTTGTGCATATGTTTTTGTTTAATGCTGTTTTTGTCTTGTATATAGAGATGTTAAAGGTGTAAAACTCATCAGTTGAAGCAAAATAATAAATATTTATTAGAAAATGAAATTACACTCTTACGAAAATCTCGTATAACAACAGACTGGTTTTTCAATATATATGTTCGTGAACTGAAAAAGGATCTATATTCTGTTGCCATCATGTGTTGGGACAAACAAATATAACATGCTAGTGTGTCGCAGGCTATTATTAAAATTAGATAAAATCTAAAAAAACATAAATTAAATGAAAAATATTTTAAATTGTTAAAATATGCATAATTAATTAATTCAACAAAATTTAAGATATATATTTTTAAAATATTAAAAATAACATGTATTATTTTAAAATAAATAATAATGATTTGTTGAAAGTATAATTTAATATAGAGAGACATGCATATGATATTCTTACATCTCAACTTTTTAGCACTCATTTCTATTCTATTTTTTCTCTGTATTTCTTTCTACAATTTTTTTATCATATCACACTATCACTCCTCTATTTCTCTTGCCTTTCCACACCCCAAGATGGGGGTGGATGTTTATAATATTTTAAACATACATGGCCAAATTTTTACCTCAAGATTTAGCTTAAGATTTGGCTAAAACAAAGTGATACAGCTCGGGCTAAAGTTCAGATTCACAAACTTCGATCCTCCCAAAATAAATGTAATTTATCGTCTAGGGACTAAAAAAAACTTTTGCCTATCGTCAACTCATCAAATTTGCCTACTTTGTCCATACTGTCTTGTCATTTGTGTGACTTTCCCAAAAGTAATGTTTGTTTATGTTTTAAAAATTGAACAAAACAAACAAACAAATGTTCAGAAAATAGACTGTTGGGACAAGCCATTTTTATTGCTGCCATTGTCTTATGCGTTTTGTTTCATTATAATCCTGAGTTGTCAATTATCATGCCATTTTACTTTCGAATTAAAACAAAAAAAAAATGGAGGAAAAAAATGTGATTCGTTCTTATTATAATTGATCAACACATGGATTATGCTTTTAAAAAAATTATAATATATAGTATCTTTTGAAAGCTTTTGCAGCTTCATGATTCACATCATTTTTTTCCTAAACTATACATGTACACAAATTGAAACGCATGTACGTAGATAAAAACAAAGATGTTTCACGAAGCATATGGAAATTCTGAGAAGCTAACAAAGAAAGGATCATGTATATATAATGACAAACAAACATATAAGTTAGAAAGCTATATCATTCTGAATAACAAATCTATGAAACTATGT
This sequence comes from Glycine latifolia, assembly GCA_013407115.1. Classification (NCBI taxonomy): domain Eukaryota; kingdom Viridiplantae; phylum Streptophyta; class Magnoliopsida; order Fabales; family Fabaceae; genus Glycine; species Glycine latifolia. The sequence goes on along the minus strand of CM023956.1, from coordinate 8,748,386 downwards.
ATCAAAGTAATAAATGGAATATTTCCTTTTTTCTGCAAAAACAAAACCTTTAATTAATTCCTCAAAAAGGAATCCCCATAAAAAAAATATTGAAGTTCTATCCTGGAAAACTAGAACTTTTGTTGGCACTAATAAAATTTCAAACCAGAAAAAAAGCTTCAACTATAGTTAATGCTCACGAAACTCTTTCATCCCTTCCAATGTGGCCAATGATGGAATAGAGTTCCTCATGTTATGAGAGAAGAACAAAGAATCCGTGTAATTCAAAAATGGCTGTCTCTATCACACAAACTCCGCCGAGCTCGGTGCCAACACCGGCAAATTTGTCACGTAAGGGTTCAACCTAGGATCTAGCATTGATGGGTCCCCCGCCATGAAACAAGAGTTAACTTGGTTTTCTCCCACGCTACTACAATTATTTTCTTAGGTTGTTATGACCGATGATGTCTCGTTGTCCTCATTTTTTACAATAATCACATTTTTTCTATCACTTTCTTTGTCTCCCACCACCGCCGCAACGTCACCCCCAAATCCCTGATTTGAGGGTTGTTGTGGCGTTGGGTTGCCACCGTCCTCCTCTTCCTCCTCTTCGTCTGAGCGAGAGAGTCCAGTTAGCTTTTGCACCAATGACATGAAATCCTTAGGCTGAGTATGGATGACCTTTGGAGAATGTGTGTAGATAATTAACGGGTGGCATTGTTGTTGTTGTGGTGATGTTCGTTTGTATAATAACGCTGGCATTACCTGTGTCATGGCACTATTAACAAGGGACGATGATGTCAATGATGACAACGATGATGATGGTGGTGGTGAAAATGATGATTTTTTGATTAAATGTGATTCCTTGTTGATTTTCAAAGGTGGTGATAGCAATCCATTAATGTTGTTGTTATTGGTGGCGGAGGTAATTTGTTTCTTTGCATGGAATTGTGAAGGACTCATGGCTTTGGTTTTGATTTTTGAAGAAAGGTAACAATCACCCACAACACAAAGAAACGAAAGGTGAGGTTATGGAATTAGTTATTATACGAGTTTGCTTTAAATGGATTTGAGGCAAAAAAAAAAAAATACTAAAAAAGTTTGAAACAAATGGAAGTAAAATGAAGATTATGGTTTAGATTGTTAAGGTTTCGTGTGGAGATGGCTAGGGCAAAGATTTGGAGAGATGAATGTGTTTGTATATATAAGGTTTGGGTTTTGCATGGTGCATGCATATGTTGTTACAAGTGAGTGTGATAGCCAATGCAATTATGACATGTAGGCAATGTGAGAATTGGGGAAAGGGTAATTTGGGAATTCCGATAATGTGGAGGCAGTTTAGGTAAATTCATAACTCAACTTAATCAAATTTGATTGATTTGATTTGTTTCGATTTTCACAATTTTTTTTAAAATTTAACTCAACTCAATCCATTCATGAAAGGTTTTGTTTGGTTCAGACCAACAAATTACTCATTTAAATTTGACTTTTTTTTCTTCATAGAACTATTATTTTATATCATGATTCATCCAAATATCCAATACAATTAATACAATATTATCAAATGTTTGAAAGTAGTAAAATTGATTCATTTAATATCATCAACATAATATTCTAAAGTAGACTAATATAAACTAAAACAAATATTCTTCAACTAGATTTACTAAAATAACTTTAATCAGAACTATTTTTTATAAATTAATTTCTTACAATAAGCTTTGGTGCAACTATATTTGTTAAAACCAGATTTGCTGAAATAAATGAACAAAATATGATCATTAATATCATAAACATGACAAAAAAAGGTGAAACAAATAAGAATTTTCAACACTAGTAATCCCTACACTTGTAGTTCCAACAAGTCCCAATATTAGCAGTATTTAAAGTCAAATCAAACAACTCTAAAAAATTTGATTGATTTTGATCAGATCTATAAATTTAAACTCGTGACTCAACCCGTACATGAACGATTTTTGTCGGTTCGGTTCGATTTTGACTAAAATACATAAATGACCCAACCCTTCGGATCGATTTTGGTCAATTCGACTTCGAGGGTGACCTGTACTCGTAAACACCCTAGTCAGGACGAGCGGAATGGCGCGAATCAGTTGAGGGGTTGTGGGTTGATTTTGGCCAAATTCAGGAACCAACCTAATCAAATATGATCGGTTTAGTTCGATTCGATTTTCACAATTTTTTTTTGAAATCCAACCCAACCCAACCCATTCATGAGTGATTTGATTCGGTTCGGACCAATGGGTTACCCATTTAAATTTGATATTTTTTCTCATAACTACTATTTTATATCATGATTCATCCAAATATCCAATACAATTAACACAATATTATTAAATGTTTGAAAATAGTAAAATTAATTCATTCAATACCATCAACATAATATTCTAAAATAGACAAATACAAATTAAAACAAAACATGCTTCATCTAGATTTACTATAATAGTCTGAATCACAACTATTTCCTGCAAACTAATTTATTGCAATAAGCTTTGCAGTAACCAGATTTGCTACAACCAAATTTGTTGTAACTAGATTTGTTGAAACAAATGAAAAAAATATGATTCATTAATATTATAAACATGACAAAAAAAATATATGAAAAAAGGTAAAACAAATAACAATGTACCTGAAAGTAATACATTAAAAAGTTAAAACATTAGCCATCCGAACACTTATAATTTCAACACTTGAAATCCCAATATTAATAGTATTTAAAGTTAAACCAAACAACTCTAAAATTTTTGATTGATTTTGATAAATTCAGTTCAATTTTAATCGGATATGTAAATCTAATATGTGATCTCATTTATTTTATTTGGCCGAAAGCTGCCTATATCATTTACTTACAAGTGAGATTATAAATAATTTACAAAACAAAAAATGCTATTATTTTGAACAATACTTTGGACTAATAAACTAGATTGTAATTGTTAGGATAATCTGTAAATTCACGTCATTCACATAGAAACTCCAATTCATTGCGTACCTGAGAATAATTAAATTTGAGTATTTATAATTAAAATAACAAATGAAAAATTTTAAAAACAAAAAGAGTTAATTAGTGCTTGTAGGTATGAATTTTGATAAACTAACAACATATAAAAGAATCATGAATAACTTTTTAAACACTAATAAAACACGCACTTAAAACAATGAAGAATGAGTTCTTTATATAAAGAATCAACTGGATTTCGAAATGGTAAATTGACAAAGTAATCAATGAACCAACAATGATAATAAATTACTTTCAGGTACTATGCCTTAGATAATTGATTACTCAATAGATTGTTTTTAGCAGCTAGATCCCAGGTATTCGATTATTGACCATAGGACACTGATTACTCAAATTAAATACCAATCACTAAAAAAAAATTCGTTACGTAGATACTATTTTACACGTTACATTGAGATTGTTCAGTCCAGATGACATCTTCGGCTGTACCAAATGCTATCTAATTATCTATATAGAGTTTTAAAGTAGAAAAAACATTTTTTTGCGAAAGATTAAATGTCAAAATTTATTCTTATTGTACTCATGCAAATGTATATTAATGATTTATGAAGAATCCTACGTAACTTCTTCCAGGGAACGAGTGACATTAGACAAAACCTTTATAAAAGGGGGAAAACAGTCACTGAAGCATGAAATTTCAGAGAAATCAAACATCAATCTAATACATAATTACATTGGAAAAAATTTATAAAAAAAAGGATCCGGGCTGTGTCGTTTAGAATAAGCATCTACCATTTACACAAATGTCAAGTAACATTGATATACTTTAGCTTAATCTTCTTTTTACGTCATTTTACTTATTATTTTTATTTAGTGAAGTCTTTTCAGTTTTTTAAACAAGAACGATTGCTATTTTTTCTTTTCTCTTTTATTATTTTTTTATTTTAAACTTTTCTGAATGTGTGATTTGAAATATCAACATTAATGTATTCATCTCACTCTTTTTTTACTTCTGGTTTTTAATTCATTTATTGGTTTTTTTCTCTAGTTTTTTGAACAACTTTTAATAATTTTTTCTTAAATATATACACGTGAATTAAGTGGCATGTAGCATAGACCAAAATTTAGTTCTCCAATTAAGCTTTTATTTAATTTTTTTTCTTAAATGTGAGGCTCCTATATTTCTTTTACCACACATGTTTAATTCCTCTTTTTTCTTTTGTAGTTTCATGACTCAAGTTGTGAAACATAAATAGAAAACAATGTCACACACTAATTTTTATATTTATAAATGTAATGTATTTTTTATTGACTAATGTTAGTTTCGTGACTCAAGTTGTTCTTGAACAAATGCTACTAATTAAAAATATTATTATTAAGTAGAATATTAATTGTGCTTCATAAACCATGTTGATTACGTGCAAGACATATTTACTACAATTTCCCATGATAAATATTTTTAGATAGTTATAGATAACCATTTTGAAACTTTTTTCTTTCTCTCTTACTCTTAGGTTCATAGGTGTGATTCTGTTAGGTGATCGCTCCCTTACTAACCCATATCTATACAAGCATCATCTTCACCTTATTCTTGTGGGCCAATCATTGTTAACCCAATCTTCCTCCAGAAATGTGTATAACTAAACCTTATATGTTTTTAAGTTGTGTCGTATCAGACTCATTTAATCCAATGGTTGGTATTGATGTTTATTTACAACTTTTGATTGATGATCTGAAGAAGTTGTGGAATGGTGTTTGTAACTTACGATGTTTCAAAAAAAAAATTTCATGATGAGGGCAACTTTGATATGGACTATTAATGATTTTCTTACTTATGGCATATTGTCTGGTTAGGGTACACATGGTAGATTAACATGTTTGTATTGCATAGAGGACACAAAGGCCTTCCAGTTGGCAAATGGGGGAAAAACCTCTTGGTTTGACTCTTATTGTCGGTTCTTACCAAGTCATCATGCATTTAGGAGGAACAAAAATTCCTTCAAAAAAAGGGGAAGTACAAAGGGATGAGCCACCACCAATGTTGACACCTACACAAGTTTGGAATAGGGTTAGGGATTTTCCAAAAGTCACAGAAACTGGTCTGCCACCATCAACAAACACAAATATAGGGAGCGGCATCATTGGAAAAAAAGAGATATCTTTTGGGATCTTCCATATTGGAAAGATAATTTATTGCGACACAATCTCGATGTTATGCACATAGAGAAATTTCTTTGATAGCATATTCAACACTGTGATGAATGTCAATGGTAATACAAAACACAATAACAATGCTAGAATGGACTTAGCTTTACATTGTAGGTGGAAAGACTTGGAGCTGAAGTTAGGGACTATTGGAAAGTTGTTAAAGCCAAAAGAAAATTACACTTTAACTATAGACCAAACAAAATTAGTCTATCAACTGATAAAAGAACTAAGAATGTCAAATGGTTATTCTTCCAACTTGACGAGATGTGCCAATGTTGATCAAGGAACCATGCATGGAATGAAAAATCATGACTGTCATGTATTCATGGAGTGTTTTCTTCCTACTATGTTTGGCTCATTGCCGACACATGTCTTAAATCCACTTATTGAAGTAAGTCATTTCTTCAAAGATTTGTGTTCTACAACTTTGATGGAGGATGACCTGAGTAGAATGAAACAAAATATTTCATTCATTCTGTGCAAGTTGGAGATAATAACCCCTCTCCCCCCAATTTTTTCAATTCAATGGAACATTTGCCTATTCATCTAGCATATGAAGCTAGACTCAGTGGACCAGTCTAATATAGATGGATGTTTCCATTTGGAAATTAATAAAATCACCATTGTATTTTATTTAAAATTCATTTGTTTAGTGCTCATCAATCATGACTTGGTTATGCAAATTTGTAGATTCATGGACAATTCTAAACGATGAGTGAAAAATAAGGTCAGAGTTGAAGGATCCATTTGTGCGTCTTAATTATATCGTGAGACAACTCATTTTTGTTTCCATTATTTCAACAACTTTATGTTGTCGCTGTGCAATATTAGGAATCAAATTTCAATTGAAACTGAAAGACATCCACCAATTTTATCAGTCTTTGACCAACAAGGTCGTCCTTCAAGGAATGAGTTAATTCACTGGTTAACTGATCAAGAGAAAGATTAAGCCCATGTTCATGCGTTGATTAACTGTGCCGAAGTTAAGCCATACCTTAAGTAAGTTGGAGAGATTATACCTTTTGAGTTTATTTAATTATTGTTGTGAATTGCATTATACTCCAAATATTGACCCCTCGAGTGATATATTTGGACAGTTCATTCTTGCAATCCTAACAAATTAGTGAATCAAATGCCTTTAATTGTAATATACATGTTGAGGTTCCTACTTGGTTCTAAGAACAAGTATGTATGTTATAGTTTATTTTATTTTTCTATTTTATGTTAAATAAAATATAACTTTTCATGCTCTTTATATTCGTAGGTTATAAATGAGCATATAAATATGAAAAACCAACACTTAAGGGATTTATTGTATAGTCCTATGAGTTGCGTTAAAGAATGACACACATACTTTGTCAATGGGTACAAATTTCATACTTAAGCATGGACTAAGAGGAAGAAAATGATAAATAGTAGGGTTCACGTAAAGGACCTTACAAGAGGAGGGAAGATGATTTATATGGGGTCATTCAACATATGTATGAGCTAGATTATAATACTACAAGCTATCCTAAGCAAGTAGTATTTATTTTATTGTAGTAGAGGAACAAGAATTTATCCTAAATATGGCACTGTGGATATTCGAATGGATAAAAGATATAATTTGTTTGACCCATTCATCATTACACATAATGTAAGGCAAGTGTATTATGTGTCGTATCCAGCAATAAGAAGGGACAAGCGTGATTAGTGTGTTGCTATTAAAACCAATGGGTTGCATAGAATCCGATAATATAGAAGATGATGTGTCTTACCAAGTAGTGAAAATGTCACATGTCAATGAAGTCATTGAAGTTGAAAGTATTTCTAGATTGCAAGATTTAGGAGGTGGTGTTGAAGACGTGGACCTTGCTAATCTGTTGCCAAATGAAGGAGAATTAAATAATTTTGAAGAAGACAATGAAGGGGAATTAGAAGATGGCTTTGAAGTTTACAATTCTGAAAAGGATTAGGCAAATTATATAATTTTTCTTGAAATTAAAATTTTATTATGGAATTGTATTAGTTTTGTTTTTGAGTGACATGATATTTGTTAGTCAATATTAATGTTCATTATTAGTATCATCTTTGTTTAGTTATGATAGTTAAACACTTTACTAGTTTTTTTTTTGTGAAATGGAATTGTGTTAGTTAACTAATTTTAATTCACCCCATTCAATTTGATTCATTATTTATAATAATATTTTTCTACGTATAGATATGTCATAAGGAGGTTTTGACTCTCCCTGACCCTTGTCACATAACAATAGTGGGAAAGGGACAAGTGGGAAGAAAAATTATTATGTGGTTAAAGTACTACCATCCACGTCTACTTTATCTATGCCAACTAGATCTTCTGGTGTTGCACCTACATCATCTCCAACTAAAGCTAGACCATCTCCATCTCCGATTGATGCACGTGGACCATTCCCGGTACCTACATCCACACCATCCTTATCCTCAGCTGAAAGGAACATGCCTACTGATGAAGGTATTCCAAATTTGGACATGGAATAACCCTCCCTCAATGATTGTCCTACAATTACACTTATCAATGGAGCGTAAGTATTAAAAATCTAAATAACTATCATTATATATCATACATCATTTTATCTTTTAATTTTTCATGAACTATTTTTTATATTTAGGTTTCATCCATCTAAGGTTGCGGCAAAGGCTATAACATTGTCCATTGGGTGACAATTTGTTAAGCCATGCCCTACATGTAGAGAAATTCCAAAAGATCATCAATAACTCTTCTTCTAGCATTCAAAGGTAACTTATTCACCTCTTAATGAATTAGTTCAATGGTTGAAATGAGTAACACATGTTTTAAGATTTTATTTTTATTTGAAAAATGGGTAATGCTTTTTCTTTTGTAAATAAAACTGTAGCATAATTGAAACTTTGATAACAACCACTTCCTTCTTTAGACTTCAAAATTATATTTATATGAAAATGTGTTGTTTGTCTTGTCTTTGGTTGAAACTTGGAATATGGGAAACTGAATGTGATCTTGTATTGGAAGAAATTTAATTGGGATGATAACTTATCTGTCGTTTTGGTTGTGGCTTAATTGATGGTTTTAATATTTGGAAACATTGAGAGTGAGAAATGTTTTCTTCAAGTGATTATGTTGTGGTTGTGTAACACCCCGTATGCATCCGGCGTATTAACAATTACTTAATCAGATTAACGCGGTAATTATGTTAAAAACCCATAATAACAGCAGAAACATTTTTCTTTTTAAAACCATATTTCTTGATTCATTATGTATGGTACGTAACTTCAATTAAATATATATACGAATTCCAAATAACATAAGCCAGCCTCACCGATCCAAACAACATAAGGTACGGCAGATACATCAACAATATCTATACCGATATATCAGGAGAATAACCCACAGGTATATACATATATACATAATCTCAACCACCATCGTGGCGATACAAAAGAATAGGCATCCACTGCCATGATCTCACAGATCACATCCTCACACAAGGGCATACATAACATGTATAGTTTATACACCATAAACATAAACCTAACATCATATGTGTACACACACATTTTCCCTCAACAGGGGTACAAAATACATCAACACATACAAATGAGCTACCAAGCTCTCAAAACACTACCAAGCAGCTACCCAGAAACTGTCTCTACTGGGGCTCCCACCCTGAGACCTATCATCTCTTCCAGATGAATCACCTGCAAAAATATAATCCCCACATGGGGTGAGATACACATCTCAGTAAGCTCAGGGCTCTTGGAGGCTTCTCCTCCCCCTGGCTCACTTCCATAATATACAACATCAAAGGCATTACAATCACTAGGCCTTCCGGCCCTCACAACAATACATAGTCATCATCTAGCTCTAATGTATATCCGCGGTACTACGCCCGCCACAAGATGCATCATCATCAGCATCTGGGACTCTCAGTCCCCAGTGTGAGACCGGAACTCACACCCTTGCCATCCCATCGGGAGCTACCCCTTTACACATGGATGCACGTATATGGCACCTCCGAGAATAAGCTTCAACCGCGACGGGACCACCTATCTCTTGGCCTTAAGGGATCATCATCACCCTTTACGTGAGCAAACCAAACTAGGAGTTGCGCTCTACTCCTAGGGAGGTCCATATCTATCTAACTGGCCAGAAGATTTATTCAACAGGTAACCATCCACACAAAGCATAGAATCATGCATACATATTATCATGAGAAAACTGTAACAACCAATTCAATGCACATGCATCATGTATGCAACCATCACTCCCTCGGAGTATGGTGAAACACAGGCAGTGGGAAAACATTCCCCAAGAGCGAAGAACTTACCTGGCAAAGCCGCGCTTTGTAGTTCAACCCAAAAACGGTGGTCTACACCACTGACACCCTCGGTGTCAAGCCCTATACAAAGGCACACAGGCACAATCAAAATCAACCCAACCATACAAGGCATAAGCACATAACAATGATCCTCAACCGTTACAATGAAAGGAACATCATTCCTTTCCATAAAACCTCTTAGTCATCTATCTTAAGGTTATCAGAATTAACAACATGGATAAAACAGTTACTTCAACGCATTTTCACCGTTTATATAGCCTCCTGAGCATAAATAGTACTGGTATCAAGGCTCATGCATGTCCTACAATCACCAATTTAACCAACATTCTTCCTACACATGCATTTCTCAGAGCCAAACACCAAAGTCCATAAAATCAATATTTCAAAGCTAATCCTTCATCACAACAACTTTCTAAGCATACTTCTCTAAAGGACCCAAGCCTAATTCCAGCTCTAACTCAAATGGGTCACTATTCACCTCAAGAACAATTTCACAAATCAAACGGTAAAACTTAAGTTTCTTACCTCTAAATCAACGAGGAAGGCTAGAGGACAACTTCTCCAAGCTTGGGTGTCCGTAAATCGCCTCTTTTCCTCGCCAAACTCAAGTTTTGAGAAGTTCCCTCGAGAAAACGATTTCTCTGTTTGATGATTTTTAGGGAAAAGTGATGAAGGATTCTAGCTTATAGGATGATTCCTTACAAGTTTCATGTTAGGAGTGAAGTGTTTTGGTCAATGGTTAAGTGGTATGGAGCTTCCCAAGCTCAACAATGGAGGAATGCGCTCAGAGGAAGAAGAAAGCAAGTGTTTTGGCCAAAAATTGCGAAAATGAGCTTTATATAGCGGTCCAGGTTGAGTTCTGGCGCTAACCGCGCCAATCTGGCACTACGCCAACTTCTAGTACCTGTGGCGCTACTCGCGCAAGAATTTTAGCCGTCGCTAACGCTTTTTGCGACAGAATTTTGAAAATTTAAACTTTTCTTTCTTTCTTTTTCTTTTATTTATTTAGCCTTGGTTATTATATTCACCCCACCTTCTTAAGAATTTTGTCCGCAAAATTCGAATTCATACCTGTCAAGCAACTCGGGATACAGCTGCAAAAGCTCCTGCTCCCGTTCCCAAGTCGCCTCCGCAGGTGTCCTCCCTTCCCATTGTACCTTGACTATGGGAATGGTCCTACTCCGAATCTACTTCTCCATCCTATCCAGGATCCGTAAGGGCTGTGTAGGACAAGTCAGATTCTCCCTAATCTGAACGGTGTCGGGCTTCACCACGTGCGAAGGGTCTGATACATATCTCCTCAGTTGTGACACGTGGAATACATCATGCAGCCCTGACAATTGGGGAGGCAAAGCTAGCCTGTAGGTCACTAGTCCTACCCTCTGGAGAATCTGGTAAGGACCAATGAACCTAGGACTGAGCTTCCTCACACCCAATGCCCGTCCAACACCTGTAACTGGAGACAGCCTCAGAAACACATGGTCGCCCTCATCAAACTGCAGCGGCCTGTGTTTATGATCATAATAACTCTTCTGCTGACTCAGAGCCTTCAAAAACTTATCTCTAATCAAACGGATCTGCTCAGTAGTCTCCTGAACCATCTCAGGTCCAAGAAGCTGTCTCTCACCTACCTCAGTCCAACAAACAGGAGTCCTGCACCTCCGGCCATACAATGCCTCATAAGGTGCCATGCCCAAACTAGCATGAAAACTATTATTATACGAGAACTCCACCAGAGGTAAGTACCTATCCCACCTAGTACCCTGCTCCAAGGCACAAGCTCTCAACATATCCTCCAGGGTCTGGATAGTCCTCTCTGTCTGACCATCTGTCTGTGGGTGGTAAGCTGTACTAAGCCTCAACTGGGTCCCAAAAGCCTCCTGAAGCGCACTCCAAAATCTAGAAGTGAACTTCGGATCTCTATCACTGACAATACTCTCTGGGACACCATGCAGTCTGACAATCTCTCTAACATATATCTGAGCCAACCTCTCTGCAGTATAGTCGGTCTGAACAGGTAAGAAATGAGCAGACTTAGTCAGCCTATCGACAATCACCCAGATGGAGTCACATCCAATCTGAGTCCTCGGTAATCCAACCACAAAATCCATGGAAATGTTATCCCATTTCCACTCTGGAATCTGCAAAGGCTGCAATAAACCTGACGGTCTCTGATGCTCAATCTTTACCTTCTGACATACTAGACACTTAGCTACATGCTCAGCTATGTCTCTCTTCATCCCTGGCCACCAGAAGCTCCTCCTAAGGTCCTGATACATCTTGGTGGCACCTGGATGAATGCTAAACTGGCCCTTATGAGCCTCAGATAGAACTGCATCCACCAACTCGCCCTTAGGCACAACGATCCGATCTTGGTACAACACCAAGTCATGAGTCTCCCAAGAAACATCCTGTTGACCAATCATGGCCCTCACAGCATCATCCTGTTTCTGGGCCTCTCGGATCCTCTGTATCAAATCATTATCAACCGTGGTCTCTCTCAACTCAAGACCACGAACACCCTCTGTCATAGTCAGGTGCATATCTCTGAACTGTTCAATCAACTCACAGTTTGAGATCATCATGCAGGCGGCACTCACATGTTTCCTGCTCAAGGCATCAGCAACAACATTCGCCTTGCCGGGATGGTATCTCAACTCAAAGTCATAATCTTTGAGGAACTCCATCCATCGTCTCTGTCTCATATTCAACTTCTTCTGGTCAAAGAGATATTTGAGACTCTTGTGGTCACTGAACACCACTAACTTAGCACCATACAGGTAGTGCCTACAAATCTTTAGAGCAAAAACAATAGCTACAAGCTCTAAATCATGCGTAGGATAAGACTCCTCATGAGGCTTCAGTTGCCTGGAAGCATAGGCAACAACCTTCTTCTCCTGCATCAGTACACATCCAAGCCCCCGCTTGGAAGCATCACAGTACACCTCAAAGCTTTCCTCAGGGTCAGGAAGGGTCAACACTGGAGTTGTAGTCAACCTTTCCTTCAACTCCTGAAAACACTGCTCGCACTCATGGGTCCAAACAAATGGAACCCCCTTCCGGGTGAGGCGAGTCAAAGGTAGCACCAGTTGTGAGAACCCCTGAATAAGCCTCTGGTAGTAGCCTGCCAAACCAAGGAAACTCCGGATCTCAGATATGTCCTTGGGTCTCTCCCAAGTCATCACAACCTCTATCTTACGGGGATCAACTGATACCCCAACTGCAGAAATCACATGGCCAAGGAATTTCACATCTGATAGCCAAAACTCGCACTTTACCAACTTGGCAAACAACTGATCGTTCCTCAACGTCTGAAGAACAATCCTGAGATGCTCGGTATGCTCTGTCTCCGTCCTGGAGTAGATCAGTATGTCATCAATAAACACCACCACGAACTGATCTAAGAAAGGTCAGAATACCCTGTTCATATAGTCCATGAACACTGCAGGGGCATTCGTCAGACCAAAAGGGATGACCTGATACTCATAGTGACCATACCGAGACCAAGGCTGTCTTCGGTATGTCTGCAGGCTTGATCTGAATCTGGTGATATCCAGATCTCAGGTCGATCTTAGAGAACACCCTGGCTCCCCTCAACTGATCTAACAGATCATCAATCCGAGCCAAAGGATACTTATTTTTGATAGTAACCTTATTCAGCTGCCTGTAATCAACACATAACCTCATACTGCCATCCTTCTTCTTCACGAAGATTACTGGTGCTCCCCATGGAGAAACACTCGGTCTGATGAACTGCTTGGACAGCAGGTCCTCCAACTGCACCTTTAGCTCCCTCAACTCCAAAGGAGCCATACGGTAAGGTGTTATAGATATTGGCCCTACACTGGGAACCAAATCAATGGAGAACTCAATCTCTCTCTTAGGTGGTAGCTATGTAATCTCCTCTGGGAATACATCCACAAACTCGCTCACCATCGGAATCTGTGAGAGATCAACACTAGGCTTATCTTCTGTCACACATGCAAAGATATAGCCCTGAGCTCCCTCCCTAATCACCTTGCTAGCCTGCAAGACTGAGAGGAAAGGTGTGGAACTCGAACTAGCTCCATCAGAAGACACAACAACCTTCTTTCTGCAATAGTCCAACATCACGCCATATATAATAACCTAGGTTTAATAATTAAGAGAAAAAGGAAGAAAAGTTTAAATTTGCTAAATTCCGTCAGAAAAAGCGTTAGCGACGTATTTTGCGACGGAATTAGCGACGGATTTTTGCCTGTGAATAGTGCCACGCCTGGGGCGTGGGAGCCACGCCTGGAGCGTGGGAAGTGCTCCAGAAAGTTGATTTCCTCTGGAATGCCACGCCTGGAGCCCTAGACCTCCATTGTTGACCCCTTCAGGCTTCCTAGAGCCATATATCTTGACCAAAACACTTCCTTATGGCCTTTGAATGTGAGGGAAACACCTTGGAAGCTTGAATCATTCACCCCTTTTCTTGAGAAAACCCCTTTTGAGAGAATTTGGGAATCTCCAAAGGAAAGCTGCAGAGAACTCGAGATTGGGCGAGGAACGGCGGTGGTTCAGTGCACCAAGGCTAGGGAGAGTAGCCCAGAGGCCTTCCTCGGCAGTTCTGAGGTAAGAAACTCGAGTTTCTCCGGTTAATTTCTGATTTAAGGGTTTTGATGAATAGTGACCCATCTGTGATGGAGCTAGAATTAGCTCTGGGTCCAGTTGAGTAATGTGTTCAGGATGAGGAGAGGAGGAAGGATTAGCTTTCAGTTTGTGATTTGGTGACTGTTGGTTTTGGCTCTAGGTTATGCATGGGTGACTTGGACTGAGTCACTTGATTTGAGACATGCAAGGGCCATGATGATGGGCTTGTTGTGCCTGAGAGGCCATGAGAACGGTGTCTTGTGAGATAGACCGTTCAAGCCCGTGGAAATCCCTGTATAAGTGGATTGTGTGAGCTGTGATGCTCATTGTGAATGGCTAGGTTGAGTCTGTGGAGACTCTTAGGCCATGGTTATGTTGAGACAGACCACTGAGAGTCTATGAAAAGGCTTAGAATGGATAAGTTTGATGAACCTTAAGTTAGATAACTTGGGTTGATGGAAAGGATTGAGATTCCTTTCCAGAGGCAGTTGAGGACTGCTTGTTGAACTTGCATGTGTTTATATGCCTCTATGGTCTATAATAGGCAGTTGTGTGCCTTGGTAGGGCTTGACACAATGGGCAGCAGTGACGCAGACCATTAGTTGAGCTAGAGCTGTGAGGCACGGCATGCCAGGTAAGCTCACTGTTCTGGGGTTTTTCCCTTAGTTGTGGTTGCCACCCAAGTGGGTGATATATATATATATATATATATCTGATTATGATGAGCCTGAGAGGGTTGGTGAATGGTACTTGGAGTGAAACTCAGTCCGTTCCAGACTTTGGAATTATGAGATGGCCTAGTGTGAGCTGGGCTTGAATGATGAACCCTAGGATAGACACTGAGATAGTGTGAGAATGTATATGCACCTGAGGTTGCAGGTGATGGAACCTATAGGATACTGCGATAGTATCGGGCTAGTTGAGGTTCCCTAGCCAGAGGAAGAGTGTGAGGACTTCCTGGAATAGCTGAGATTCCATGGGAGGTGCCACTGCTCTCCGATTAAAGTCCTAAGGGGGGGGATTGCCCGTCTGGATGTTCCTCCTTAGGCACTGATGATGATAAATTCCTGTGGGACGGTGCTCCCGTTGTGGATGACTCCCCAGGCAGTTGAGATGAAAGTCCTGAGGGATTGAGAGCTCCTGTTGTGGATTGTCTCTCTCAGGCAATGTGATTGGAAGTCCTGTGGGATTGAGAGCTCCCTGATGTGGATTGTCTCTCACAGGCAGTGGATTGGAGATCCTGAGGGATTGAGAGCTCCCGAAGTGGATAGTCTCTCTTAGGTATCTGAGCAGGAAGTCCTGAGGGATTGAGAGCTCCCGTTGAGGATTGTCTCTCTCAGGCAGCTGATGGATAGTCCTGGGGGATTGAGAGCTCCCGGTGTGGATTGTCTCTCCCAGGTAGTGGAAAGTCCTGTGGGATTGAGAGCTCCCGTTGAGGATTGTCTCTCATAGGCAGAGGATTGAAATTTCTGAGGGATTGAGTGCCTCCGTCGTGAGATGTCTCTCTCAGGCATGTGTTATGGAAAGTCCTGGTGAGGCCAGGCATGTGGACCGATATGATGTATCTCTAAGAGAGGGCTTCCCGAGGGGATTAGAGCCTAAGGCCTCTTAGATGAGCCATATCTGGATTCTAGAAGTCCTGAGTTGAGAGATTCCTCAGGCAATGTATGTATGAAGTCCTGAGTAGGTGACTCAGGCAATGCTTGTTCAGTGATGAGGCGGTGCCTCTCTGTTACGAGACGTGTCCTAGGGTGGACACTATGTTATGGTACCTCTGTGGGACGAGTCTGGGATGGCTTAAGAGCCAGTATGAGGTGAAAGACCTCTGATGCTGAGAGCATCAGGTTAGTACCCAGTGAGCTGGGAAATGTGTGACGGCCATAATAATGTCCTAGGCCTTATTATGTTTATGTGATATGTCTGTGCTTGGGGGTGGACCAGGGTAAGGGAGGATCTTCCAGAACCCTGAGCTTACTGAGATGTTTATCTCACCCCTTTGTGGGTTGTGGTTTTCAGGTACTTTTAGAGGAGAGAAGTTACCACAGGGCAGGAGGCCCTAGCTAAGAGTGCTGGAGTGGTCATGGGCTGCAGATGAAGATTAGAAGAGTTTTATTTGATCTCTGTCTTGTGTTTTTTTTTGTATAAGTATAGAGTGTGAGTGTACACCCGTTGTCTGTACCTTATTATGTTGTATAACCACCGAGGTAGTAAAACTATGAGTTAGGTGTATCTGTACAGAATATGTTATGTAGATGAGTTATGGTTCCTCCTGATTATCTCAGTTTAACTCTTTATGTTTTTATATCTGCCTATGTGTGTGTTGGAGTTAACTGGATCACAGGGGCTTGTGTAGGATGCTTTTGTTGATGTGTTTTATATTCCATGCATAATGAAATCAAGAAAAATGTTCCTGTTGCTTCCGTACTGCGTTTGTTTAACGCTGATAGCGCGCTTATGATATTATTAATGATAACACGTCCGGGGTGTTACACCATACTTGGTCAACCAATCCATACCCAAAATGATCTCAAGGGTAGGCATAGCTAGGCAGTACAAATCAATCGTGTACTCTCTGCCATCAAACTGAAACTGCACATCCTTGCAGTACGTGCTCACCTGACACCTCTCACTAGATGCAGTGGTAACCTCCATCGGAGGAGAAAATCTAGACATGGGCAAGTTTAGCCCAAATGCAGTCATGTCCTGGATGAATGAATGCGTAGCTCCCGAGTCAAACAAGACTCTCACATCATAAACATCGATCAGAATAGTACCTCTAATCAAGTCAAGAGCTCTGGCTGCTTCTCCGGCATCAATTGTATACACCCGACCTGTTGTGGGTGCTGTCGTCATAACTGGAGCAACCAGTGTCCGGCCCCCTGCCTGCGGGCACTCATGGGAAATATGGCTTGGTTTGCCACACCTGAAACACACCAACTGGCTTGAGGGGCACACTCCCCAGTGCTCCTTCCCACAAGTTGGACATCTGGGAGGAGGTCGCCTCCGTGCTGAGCCACTCTGGCTAGAGCCTCTCTTGAACCTATCTGATGGGTTAGAGACTCTCAGATCTTTGCCCTTACCCTTACCGGGTGGGCCTGAACTGCCGGGCCTCCTCACCTCCTGTCTGACTGAGGGAGTAGGCTGACTGCCTCGGTGTCTACGAAGCATATCCTCCACCTGGCGGCATTGCCTCACCAGGCTATCTATGTCACGGGATCCACTACCCGCAACTCGCTCCTCTATGCTCTCCCTAAGCCCCCTCTGGAACTTAGCAGCAAGAACATCAGCATCAGGCAAGGATCTCCTGAAATGTGAATATTTGGCCAGTTCATTGAACCTGGCCAAGTACTCGTCCACTGTCATGCTCCCCTGAACGAGACTGTCAAACTTCACCTGTTTCTGCTCTCTAGCATCCCTGGGAAAGTATCTATCCAGGAAACAGGCCTCAAACACCTGCCAGGTGATCTCCCCAGCCTGGCCTCTAAGCAACTGAGAAGTGGTGGTCCACCACTCATGGGCATCTCCTTGAAGCAGATATGTGGCAAAGAGAAGTCTCTAATGGTCTGGACACTCCATCACTGTAAAGATCTTCTCTAAAGCCTGCAACCATCTAGCTGCAGCAACTGGATCATATCCTCCAAGGAAAGCTGGAGGGTCATGCTTACGAAAAGTGATAAGCAACTTCCCTCGGGCTGCAACATCATCATCAGCCTCAACATGGGACACCGGGTCCTCTCTCAGGCTGCTACCTCTAGTCTGATGGCGACTACCCTCGTCGTCATGCGTCGGAGGTGGAGAGGATGCTCTATCATCCCTCCTCAAGGTCCTCATCTCCTCAAGCATCTCCTGATTGACCTTCATCAAGGCCTCATTCATCTCACGGTTTGCAGCCATCTCGCGCTGCATAGTCTCCTGCATCTGCCTACTAGCAGCCAACTCATGCTGCATGGCTGCCAACGCAGCCGCCACTGGATCGAGCTGGGCATTCGTCGCCCCATTGTTGTTTCGGGATCTCGTCATGACACTACACATGCACACCAAAACAGTGAGTTGATCAGGCCCACAATTAGTGTCCACACATGCAATAGTCATGGCAAACTCAGACAACAGTCAAGAGCAACACACAATTACCATACATAATGCTTCCATCAAGAAACTGCTCTGATACCATAAATGTAACACCCCGTATGCATCCGGCGTATTAACAATTACTTAATCAGATTAACGCGGTAATTAAGTTAAAAACCCATAATAACAGCGGAAACATTTTTCTTTTTAAAACCATATTTCTTGATTCATTATGTATGGTACGTAACTTCAATTAAATATATGTACGAATTCCAAATAACATAAGCCAGCCTCACCGATCCAAACAACATAAGGTACGACAGATACATCAACAATATCTATACCGATATATCAGGAGAATAACCCACAGGTATATACATATATACATAATCTCAACCACCATCATGGCGATACAAAAGAATAGACATCCACTGCCATGATCTCACAGATCACATCCTCACACGAGGGCATACATAACATGTATAGTTTATACACCATAAACATAAACCTAACATCATATGTGTACACACACATTTTCCCTCAACAGGGGTACAAAATACATCAACACATACAAATGAGCTACCAAGCTCTCAAAACACTGCCAAGCAGCTACCCAGAAACTGTCTCTACTGGGGCTCCCACCCTGAGACCTATCATCTCTTCCAGATGAATCACCTGCAAAAACATAATTCCCACACGGGGTGAGATACACATCTCAGTAAGCTCAGGGCTCTTGGAGGCTTCTCCTCCCCCTGGCTCACTTCCATGATATATAACATCAAAGGAATTAAAATCACTAGGCCTCCCGGCCCTCACAACAATACATAGTCATCATCTAGCTCTAATGTATATCCGCGGTACTACGCCCGCCACAAGATGCATCATCATCAGCATCTGGGACTCTCAGTCCCCAGTGTAAGACCGGAACTCACACCCGTGCCATCCCATCGGGAGCTACCCCTTTACACATGGATGCACGTATATGGCACCTCCGAGAATAGGCTTCAACCGCGACGGGACCACCTATCTCTTGGCCTTAAGGAATCATCATCACCCTTTACGTGAGCAAACCAAACTAGGAGTTGCGCTCTACTCCTAGGGAGGTCCATATCTATCTAACTGGCCAAAAGATTTATTCAACAGGTAATCATCCACACAAAGCATAGAATCATGCATACATATTATCATGAGAAAACTGTAACAACCAATTCAATGCACATGCATCATGTATGCAACCATCACTCCCTCGGAGTATGGTGGAACACAGGCAGTGGGAAAACATTCCCCAAGAGCGAAGAACTTACCTGGCAAAGTCGCGCTCTGTAGTTCAACCCCAAAACGGTGGTCTACACCACTGACACCCTCGGTGTCACGCCCTATACAAAGGCACACAGGCACAATCAAAATCAACCCAACCATACAAGGCATAAGCACATAACAACGGTCCTCAACCGTTACTATGAAAGGAACATCATTCCTTTCCATAAAACCTCTTAGTCATCTATCTTAAGGTTATTAGAATTAACAACATGGCTAAAACGGTTACTTCAACGCATTTTCACCGTTTATATAGCCTCCTGAGCATAAATAGAACTGGTATCAAGGCTCATGCATGTCCTACAATCACCAATTTTACCAACATTCTTCCTACACATGCATTTCTCAGAGCCAAACACCAAAGTCCATAAAATCAATATTTCAAAGCTAATCCTTCATCACAACAACTTTCTAAGCATACTTCTCTAAAGGACCCAAGCCTAATTCCAGCTCTAAGTCAAATGAGTCTCTATTCACCTCAAGAACAATTTCACAAATCAAACGGTAAAACTTGAGTTTCTTACCTCTAAATCGACGAGGAAGGCTAGAGGACAACTTCTCCAAGCTTGGGTGTCTGTAAATCGCCTCCTTTCCCCGCCAAACTCAAGTTTTGAGAAGTTCCCTCGAGAAAACGATCTCTCCGTTTGATGATTTTTAGGGAAAAGTGATGAATGATTCTAGCTTTTAGGATGATTCCTTACAAGTTTCATGTTAGGAGTGAAGTGTTTTGGTCAATGGTTGAGTGGTATGGAGCTTCCCAAGCTCAACAATGGAGGAATGCGCTCTGAGGAAGAAGAAAGCAAGTGTTTTAGCCAAAAATTGCGAAAATGAGCTTTATATAGCGGTCCAGGTCGTGTTCTAACGCTAACCGTGCCAATCTGGCGCTACTCGCGCCAACTTCTAGTACCTATGGCGCTAACCGCGCCAATCTGGCGCTACTCGCGCCAAATTCCAGTACCTGTGGTGCTACTCGCACGAGCATTTTAGCTGTCGCTAATTATGTCGCTAACGCTTTTTGTGACAGAATTTTGAAAATTTAAACTTTTCTTTATTTCTTTTTCTTTTATTTATTTAGCCTTGGTTATTATAGGTTGTTTCTTCCACATGTTGAACATCATTATAGGCTAATCAATTTATTAGTTTATAAAAAATATTGCATTCATTTGTGTTCTATATTCAATATCATTCATTTGTGCTGGAAAATCAATAATAAGTAATGTTGATTTTGTTTTATTTGAGCTGAAATTGTAAAATTGGTATTTCCTAATCGTGTGCCTTTTCATAACTTTGTGATACTTTAGACAAAATTGGTAAAGAGACCCGAGGAAGATAATGAAATTAAGAAAATTTTAACTCGAAATCCTCTCACAAACTTTCTGAGATTCAGGGATGCCTAAAACGAAAATAAAAGGTCATATTGGATTGGAGATTGTGTCTGGAACGATGTGTTATCACATTGGAATGCACCTGATTATCGTTCCAAGTGTGCATAGGCCAAAAAAAAATAAGGTATATGAAAAGGGTGGGTGTATGCACACAGGTAGTTCTATTAGCTTGCAGGATCACGCCATTCGTTTGGTATGTACATTAAAATTATAATACATACTTCTTTGTACTTGTGTTAATTTACCACTTAATGTTTATCTTATAATGTTTGTAAATAGTCAAATAAGCTTGGTCGATCTACACATGTTGATGAGGTCTTTTAGCAAACTCATTTACGAAAGGATACTATTTAATTTGTCGATGATAGATCTAGACAGACACATATGAGACCATTATCTTGCATGTTTTTTTTTAATGTTTATTATATTTATGTTGTTGAATTACCCACCAAAGTCTAGACTATGTCAAACTAGGTCTATGCTACGTTAAGTGTTGGTGAATCACAAACTACCCCTTTAGACCCTACTGAAGAACACAGACTTAGGACTCGGTACTAGGTTGTAGCTGCGGGACCAAAGTGTAAGGGACACCTTTACGGTAGTGGAGATCTTTCTCATAGTTATAAATGTGGAGATGACAG
Organism: Glycine latifolia; assembly: GCA_013407115.1. NCBI lineage: Eukaryota > Viridiplantae > Streptophyta > Magnoliopsida > Fabales > Fabaceae > Glycine > Glycine latifolia. The sequence continues at coordinate 8,726,866 of CM023956.1, read as the reverse complement.
CTTCATGTAGCATATGCAAGGATCTTGCAGTCGCACTCAAGATTCAGCGAAGATAAATCGACTAAGGGAAGAGCTTCGTCAATCAAAGGAGAAGGTGACCAACCAATTGACTAATCAGATGCAAGGATCTTTCACTCAGTTGTACTTCAGTTCCTACCCCTTGAAGTGCGGAACATTATTCATTAAGGTCAACAACCTAACCAACAGCAACAAGACGATGACCAACCAACAACAACAACAAGACAATGACCAACCATATGACCAGTAGAGGCACTCTCTCATCGAATATTTTGATTACTGACTTAACAACACTTGGTACTATTGACATATTAGACATTGTGCTTTCATTCTGAATTTAAGTAAATTTGTTTTAGCATTTGTTCTGGATTTATGAATTTAAGTATTTCACTAATTACAAAACATTGAGATATGTTTAAAAGTTGACTAATTTTACATGTATGTGTTAATTTAAATATTGACCTATTGATGTTAAATAATAAAAATAAAAAATAATATTATGAGGAATTATTGATTGATTTTATCGTCATAAATATAGTCGTGGATAATATTGATGAATATATCTATCGATAATTATCCACGATCTTGTCTATGGATAATTATCGACAGATATATTTATTGAAATTTTTTGACAAATAAGATTATGGATAATTACTAACAGATATATCTATCAGAAATTATTTACAGACATAAATTTTCATTGATGAATATTTTCTTTGAACATTTCATCGACAAATTTTGGTCCATCGGAAATCATAAATTAGTAATAAAAAAAGTTGGTCTAGACTCTCGTGGGTAATTCAACAACATTATTTATGTTGTATACAGTAGTACTTAAAAGTACTGAATCATTAGGATGTGCCTATCAATGAAGAAACGCCGAGTTGAAGAGGGGAAAATAACAAAGGAGTTTGATTTGAATATGTTTGAATTGGATTATTCCGTACTGAAATAATTTATAATTAAAAATTTATTTATTTTCTTTAAAATACGAAAAAATAACGCACACTCTAACCGATACTCTATGGTCGTCGTTTATGGATTGCCTGCAGCTCTGCAGCAGTGATATTGGCCATTAGATTTAAATATAACGGTTATTAAAAATAAGGATATAAAATATATATTTATATATTTAATGATAAATGGCTAATACGCTGCTGTAGGTGCGTAGGGAAGTATAAGGTTGTAGATAATCTGAGTCCCTCATTCAACGTAAACCATTAATTAATTCATTGGTAATGTTGGAGTACTCTTTTTATTTCCAATTCAAAGAGCGAAGTTTCTGTCTGCGTTCAAAATTATTTTTCATAAAGGATGAATAATCTTTAAATTGTCTTTTTGCCGTTGTCTGTTTTACTTTTCTGTCACATATTGTATTTCTGGGAGACTTTTTTTGGATACAATATTTGGGAGTCTATGTTTTCTTTATGTTGAAAACAATTCTCAATTAATTTTTGGAAGAATACGTTTTCTTTATGTTGAACACAATTCTCAAATTTTCGGGCCAGTTCTGTTGGTTTATAATTATTGCCTTTCTTTCTTTATCATCTTTTGAGACAACATTTAATAAATAAATAAATATTTCTAAAAAGATAAATTATCCTTGTATAATAAATTGTACAACGAAGTGTACAACTAAGATGAATTTTTAGGTTATTTAGTTGTGTTAAAAGGGAAAGGAAAGAGAAAATATGTGTGATAATATATATATATATATATATATATATATATATATATATATATATAATGACATAAATATATAAGATAAGAAAACAATAAGTATAATAAATAAGGAGTTGTTTTCTTTATATCGAATTTGGATTCAATTACATCGAGGAGAGAAAATTCTGGTGACTTTTTCTCATTAGATTAATCTGATGTTCTAGATTTTGTCACTTGTCTTAAAAGATATTTTTTTTCAATTTAATTTTTTTATACTTTAAAATCATAAAAGATACTAATGAGAGTGTAAATTAAATATTATAGAGTTATTTTAGATTAACTAGTGATTTTCAGAAATTTTGTTACGATGCATAACATGTGGGTGTTTTTTTTAATGTATTATTATAAATAATTAATATTGTTTAATATTTATTATCTCAGTTTCTTACCTTAATGCACAGAAAACCGTAATTAAAAACTAAAATAAAATCGTTTTGAAGTAGAAATATCTATATAATGAGTAAATAACATATATTTTAATTTAGAATAATTTTCATTATATTATAAAATAATTTATATAAAACTACAAATTGTAACTGTTTTAAAGCCTCAAATTTACGATCAATTTACGTTTTTTTTAAGAGGATCAATTTAAGTTATGTTTGTAATCAAACTCAATAAATGGGTTAATTATTTAATATATTAACCATTGTCTTTATGAATTTAAGAATCTAAAAATGACAACTTTATACCAAACATTATTTATCATATCATAAAGATTAAAAGTAACAAATATATTTTTCGCAAAATTTCATTATGTTCTGATATTTAAAGTTAATTTTAAAAATAATGGTCAGTCTTTAGATGAGTACAATGGGTCAAGATAAGTAGGTAAATTTTAAAATAAAATTTTGTTTTCAAATTGAATAGTACTTTACATGTCCGTGGCCTCGAGCCCATTAGTTTTGACCAACCTGCAACCGTCTACACGACGTGCATGTGGGTCCCATGATACTTCCAGGCTTATTAATCACAGCCGTTGAATGTCCCAACTGAGTTTGAACCCGCCGGATCATCAATGTGCCCGGGTCCCATCCATCTATTATATGCATTTTTTATTTATTTTACGAGCTTAATCGATGACTTAAAAATAAAAAGAAATCAATCGCAAAAAGTGTTAGAAATAAAGTATAAAAATGTATTACTAACATTTCTGATATTATATATTTAAGTATTAAATAATAATAAAATCACGTGTAATAAATTAAAACTGATTATCATAATACAATGTTCACATTTAATAATGGCAATTTAAATTTATACTCCATGTATCTACACCTATATTATAAATTAAAATTTACAAATAAGATTACTCATTTGGTTGACCTAGGTTTATTCGTCATTTTACACCAAAAAAAGATATGTATATAAATAAGACTCTCACTTTTTTCACTCTCTCAAATCTTAATTAGACATTCTCAATATTCTGTCTTCATCTTTAACTAGTTAAAAAAAAATTCTTTAGATCATCTCAAATTACTTTCCTTATATTTTTATGTGAATTTGATCTTTTTAAATACATATTCATTCTCCTTAAAAAAACATATTTCTTTCGACCATTAAACACGTTGATAAATTAGTGTGGAGTTGTTTTAGCTTAATCAATGGAATCATGGTTCAAATATGACTATATTAAATATTACACACTATGAAAGAAATTTTTTATTGTCTATAATGATTTTCTTTTATTCAAATAAGATTATTCTTCGTAGAGGTTACATTTTTTTATTTACAAAACACCTCATAAAGGTCACATTTGGTGTGAAACATACATTTTTAAATCTATTTTCTTTCATCTTTATTTCTAAATTAAAATAGTCTAAAATAACCTTATATCACAAATTAAATTGTTCATTATTTTTTGATATAGATTACATGTATTTTTTATTGAATGTAATCCTATTCAAGCTTGGTAGGGCTATTATGGGCAAAAAAACATTTTCCATAAGTATTTAACATAATTACATACTTAGAATTCAAATGGTTAAACTGAAATAATCTCGTATTAGTTGATTCACATGTTTGATAGTATTTAAATTGTTTATTATAAATTCAAAATATAATTTATATAATAAAAAATAATTATTTATTATAATTTTTCACTATAATGTAGTGTAACCATTAAAAAATAATTATTATAATGTCAAAGTAATAGTACTACTTTATAACTGATAGTAAGAAATCTTCCGTACAGGTGCCACACAAACAAAAATGGTATGCCGTATAATAGAGGCTTGCTAAGTTGCCATCATCCTGTTCCTGTCTTCCCGTTACTATCGCATCTCATCACTCATCTGATTATCGCAGTTAGCTTAGCTGCTACATAGTATCTCATCTCTGATTTTTATGTTGTTCACTTGTTCCGTTTCTTTTTGTCTTTTTTCCCACTTATCTGAAAAACAACATCATGAATAACTATTTGTTAAAAAAAGTTAAACTAAACATGCACCTGCACCTTCTCTTCGCAAACATGCGTTACGATGGCGTTAAATTTTATAAATTCTAATGTTAAAATTAACGAAATTAAAGGTTCCATTTAAGGCACTTAGTAGTTGGAGGATTGAATTTGATGCATGAACGGTGATTGATGCAATGCAAGTGGTATGAAGTATGACTATTTCATTTTTGTACAATATCCCCCAATCAAGGACGTAATGGGTACCATACGCGTTAGGTACATTTTATATATTCATCAAAATTATTTCTCTAAAAAAACAGCTGGAAATGATTTTTGTATGACTAGTAAAATTAAGTTCCACTTAGATTAAATTTTGTGTGTCAGATAGATTCTTTGGCATTTTGTCTTTTTTCGTGTTTATTTTTTCTATTTAATTAAACCCATTCATTCTTATTAAATACGAAATGAGTTTTTCTTACTTATTTTAATTATATATGTTTCTATAATAATAAATAAATATATTATTACATCCTTTGTATATCATATTTAGAAATTTTATTAGCATATACCTATTTTTAATTTTTGTAAAACAATGTAGTATTATATTTTTTACACATGTTTGTGCCAATCATCGATACCGCACCAGAATTCATGCGTAGCTCCAAATTAAACAGTTTATCATCCTTAGATTAGTTAGAGGCAAAATGATGTGACGCTGAAAAATAATAATTTTAAATTTTTAATGTAAGAAAAGTTGAAAATGGGACCCACGTAGCATTACAAAGGTGGTGGCTGAAGGACAGAACTGTGGCACTGTAGATTTGTTTCAACGTCTACCTTTCCAAATTGCGATCACTTTCAGTTCTATCCAACACAAACGCTTTTTATGCAACAAAGTGTTTGTTTTTTATTCCCTTCAGCTGACTTTTCCTCTCTCAGTTTCTTCCAAGTTCTAACAACCCTTCAAGATTTGTTAACTCCCAAACATTTCCTTTGGTTTATGTTTCTATCCCATCTCACGAGGTTTGAATTTGACCTTGGTCTTGTAACAGCCATGGAGAGGAAACGTTGACACTTGTGGAAATTGAGAGAACCAAAGTGCAAGATCACACAAATTTGAATACAAAAAAGTTCCCTTTTTTTTGTGTTTTTGGTGCTGGCAAAGAGCAAAGCAATGAGCTTGAAGAAAAGGGCACTTTCCATTAACATTGAAGAGGCTGCTGTGGACTTCTTCAACCACCTCTTGCAGGAGAAGCCTCGGATTCCAGTCTTTATTCCTTTGATTCTGATTGCTTGGGCAATTGAGAGATGGGTCTTCTCTGCCTCCACTTGGGTTCCTCTTGCACTTGCTGTGTGGAGTACTATACAGGTTCTCACTCCTCACTTTCATTCATTCATTACTATATTGTCTTTATTATGCTTTTTGCCCCCACTATGTTTCCACAAAAGTTATTTTGTTATGGATCATCTTGCCTGGTCAATTTGATTTCATGTTAAAATGCATTTGTTATTTTTTGTTCTTGTTGAATTGGGGTAATTTCGTAATTCATCCTTACTTGGGAGATGTGTGAGTTTTTCTTTTTTGTTGAATAAAAGTTGTAGAAGGGAGAGACACCCTAATACTACGATAGTGCACCAATGCAAGCAGAAGCCTACCCATAGGATTATTGCAAAGGCAATGCATAAACTCATTTATATTACTTGGGAGATGTTTTCACAACAATCTATAAATATCTTATACTCTTCATTTATATTCATTCAACATCATCATCAACAACACCTTTAACCTAAGTTAATTGGGATCGGTAGTAGATGAACCAATGATAGATAATAGGAAGTTGAAAAAAAAGGAGAAAAAAGGAGAAATAAGACAAAAGAAAAGAAGGATGAAAGAAGGAAGGGAAATGAAGAGGAAAAGAACTAAAAAGGAACTTTCTGAAACATAGAGATAATAATGGGTTAAATGCCTCTATAGTTAGAACAATTCTGGATATCTCCCTTGTTTTTGTAAATAGGCACAAACATACTTCTCCTCCAAGCATCAGACATCTTATTTGTTTGAAGAATCTTATTGAAAAGATTGGTCAACCATTTTATTGCCACATCTCCCATGACTCTCCACACTTCAATAAAGACATCATCGGGTCCCAAAGCTCTATTATTCTTCATCCTTTTCAAAGCCTCCTTAACTTCATGTGTATTAATTTTGCGCACAAATCTTCTGTTCAAATCATCATCTGCGCACAAATCTTTTATTCATTACGAAATTATAATAATGTTTCCATATCTTCAATTTTTAAAAATTGCTGTATTTTGTAGCTGTATCTGTCACAGTTATCAGTTACTTTCTAAAATATATGTCTTACACAATGAAATCTGATAAGTGAGTTATAAAATTTGATAAGTGAGATTCCGGATAATTGATTACATAATTTTCTTCTGTCAGAAGAAATTATTCATCGAAATAATGTAGATAACTTCAAATTCTGTGCAAGGAAATCTTCCTGATTTGTCATCTATGAGTTATGAGTTATTGGCTACTTTTTGGTAGTGTACTATACTAGTAGTTAATGTTAGATGTTGCTCTTTCATTTTCAGTACGGGAGATACCAACGCAAACTGCTTGTGGAGGACTTGGATAAGAAATGGAAGCGAATCATACTGAACGTTTCGGTATCTTTTCCCCTACCTTTCCTCCCTTTGACATTTCCAGTGTGACTTTTGAAGTTAACTTCAAGTTCCTGTTCATTTAGCCCATCACACCATTGGAGCACTGTGAGTGGCTGAATAAGTTGTTGACAGAAGTCTGGTCCAACTATTTTAATCCTAAGTTTTCAATAAGGATATCTGCTATAGTTGAGGTGAAATTTCACTACCTTTTCTCATTTACTACAATTGATTAATTTTTCATCCTTATTCAAGAGTCAATACTGAAACTGTTGTTAAAGAGCTTCTACTTATTATGGTTTCACTACACACACATATATACAAACTTGTTATTCACTCTTTGGACATGCGTTTTATACTTTGATATATGGACTAATTTAATTTCTCTCTTTTGTGTCTCTAGAAACGTTTAAAGCTCCGGAAACCAAGACTTCTAGTAAGTAACCCACATTTTATTCTATGAAAGAATTTTAATTAGTTTACCAAAACAGCTTGAACTCTCTATAGACTATGAATATTTGGTAGATGTGTACTGAACTAGAACAATTCTTTTGTAGGAAAGAGTTGAACTGCAGGAGTTTTCGCTAGGATCATGGCCCCCTAGCTTGGCTCTGCAAGGGATGCGGTGGTCAACTATTGGTGATCAGGTTTTAGTTTTTTCTTTGCTTTCAAATCATTCAGCTTTTTTATATATTTAATCTTCCAATAATTTTTACACTTTTCAAGTGATATTGGTAGGGAGAGAAAAAAATGTGGGGGAGGGGGAGCAGGGGTAGCATTACTATCATCATCTGTTTTTGTGAGTAATGTAAGAAACATATTCTATTCCAAATCTGTTTTTTTTTTTTTTCCCTTCATGTTATTTTACACGACCACTACAATCACTAGGAGCTCGTACTTTTGCTGTTTTTGTTGCCCTCTCCTCTTCTACTACCACTGCTTTTGTGATCTATAGGAGCAAGTGGCCACTAAAGCTTTACTTACTAATTAAGCATTAAAGATCATAATTAATGAATCTATGAACCTTTTGTACAGCCTCACCAAATGCCACCTAAATGTTTATATTTGATTTTCCTAATTCTTTTACCATTGCTTTCTAAGGTAGTTTGGTTCTTCTCCCTTCATTTTTCATGAGGTGTATTACTCTATGCTCGGTCCTTTAAATATTGATATATTACTAGATATCCATGATTTTGATCAAGCGTTCTGTTGACCTTTTACAGAGATTTCTGCAACTGGGTTTTGATTGGGATACAAATGAAATGAGCATTTTGTTGCTTGCTAAGCTTGCGAAGCCATTGATTGGAACTGCTCGAATTGTGATTAACAGTCTTCATATCAAGGGTGATGTATGTGAAGCAATGTCCTTTGCATTTTTGCTTCTCTAATGTAAACAAAAGCTATGTAAACTGAAGTAAAGGACATATAAACAATTTTGATTTAATTTTTGAAGCATGTAATTAACATTTGTTGCTTTGAGAATTATCTACCTTGATTACCAGCTTATCGCAACTTTCTTCTTTGAAGTTTCCATTAGACTTTTTTGTCTTTAATGCTTGGGCTTGGCCACTGATTTTCCTTAATTACTAAGAAACTGGTTTAGTCCTTTTGCTTTTTTTTATTAATCTAATCATCATTCATATTCATTTTGCAGCTTCTTGCCTCACCAATTCTAGATGGAAAAGCACTTCTGTATTCTTTTGTATCAACTCCTGAGGTGAGAATAGGAGTTGCCTTTGGAAGCGGTGGAAGCCAATCACTTCCTGCCACTGAATGGCCTGGTGTTTCTTCTTGGCTGGTGTGTTTCCACTAAGTTTAATATTATCCTTGTAGAAAATTAACGAAGTTATGTTTGTGTGTTGAATTCGCTAAACTATGTTATATTTATGGTGCTGTTGTATAAAGTTACTCACACTTTTGGTTCAGGTGCAACTTTAAGAACTCAATTTGCCCTGAAGGTATTGAAGCCAATTCTACGTGTCAATGGATTTCAATCTGATGCTTAAGTTCATGGAGATTTGTTTCCAGATGTGTATAGGTTTAATATAAGGACTATTTATATAATTACTCTCTGTTGCTAGTCAAAGAAAACTCTTATCAAAGAACAGATTTTTGAAGCAGGAAGTTTTTTTTATTTTCAGAGAATTTAATTTGAGAAATGGTAATATAAATCATTCTGTGTCTGTCAATTAAAGAGAAATTTAAACCAAGAAACATTTGATAACTAATAATATTGAAATATCTTCATCTGTCAAGAACAGTTTTTTTTTATTTTTATATTAAAGTATCAGTTAGATGTTTGTTATCATATGCTCATTGTCTTGATATATTCTGTGACATTTTCTTCTTCTAACTATCTATGTTTTGCACAGCAGCTTATTATGTATTATGCTGATCGAACGTTTACATTTTATGCAGGAAAAACTTTTTACTGACACTTTGGCTAAAACCATGGTGGAACCTCGGCGTCGTTGTTTCACTTTACCAGCTGTTGATTTAAGGAAAAAAGCAGTTGGAGGCATTATATATATTAGAGTGATTTCAGCAAATAAACTTTCTAGGAGTTGCTTTAAGACATCTAGGAGGCAACCAAATGGTACATCCAATGGTTGTTCAGAGGATAATTTTGATGATAAGGACCTACAAACATTTGTAGAGGTAGAAATTGAGGAATTAACCAGGAGAACAGATGTCAGACTGGGTTCAACCCCCAGATGGGATGCACCATTTAATATGGTTTTACACGATAATGCAGGAACTCTTCGTTTCAATCTTCATGAGAGTAGTCCCAACAACGTGAGATGTGACTATCTAGCAAGTTGTGAAATCAAGGTACTGTCTTTGATCAATGTTCTCCTTTTTGATCTAGCAACTGGAGAATATCAGTTACCTATAAGTGTTATATTTGATCAGACAGGAATTCTTTCTCCAGCCTTTATTTCTTTGCAACAAGTACTTCTTTGTCTTTTATACTGAAAAATTAATGTTTATGTCTTTGTGCAGTTGAGGCATGTTGAAGATGATTCAACAATAATGTGGGCAGTAGGACCTGATTCTGGAGTCATAGCAAAGCAAGCACAGTTTTGCGGAGAAGAAATTGAAATGGTTGTCCCATTTGAGGGGCCCAACTCAGGAGAGGTAAAATGTTTTTTTTTATCATGTAATAATCAGTTCCTCCTCCTACCCCCTATTGGAGTCAAGTTAGACCCAAACCCAAATCTAAGTCTAAAATAGTATCAAAGTCTATATAGCCTATCTCCGTGCATCACCTATTCTGGTAGGTATTACCTATTCTAGCAGGCACCTGTGGACGGGGGTGTTTGAGAGTCCCACATCCCCTTCCTCAATTCCTGGGTGCAACTTATAGAGTTGTTGGGAAATTTTACTTAATGCCAATTGGTTTTCAGATGAAATCTAACAGCTTATGAAAATATAGTACAAACACTTGGTTATCTTATAACATCATAATTTGCTTTTCAACAAAGCTAACCGGGTTATTCTTTCATATTCTTAACATATATCTTGATTAAATAAAGAAGCAGGAATCTGAATATAATGGTGTATTCAATACTTTTTCTTTATGTATGTCAAAGGAACTTGATTGAGGGCGAACCCTGGCACAACGGTAAAGTTGTGTCTTGGTGACTTGTTGGTCATGTGTTCGAATCCGGAAACAGTCTCTTTGCATATGCAAGGATAAGACTGCGTACAATATCCCTCTCCCTTGCCTGCGCAAAGCGTGGAGCCTCCGGGTATTGGGGTACGTGGTTTTTTATGTCAAAGAAACTTGATTGTACTATCAATCATGTTGGTTGATTTGTGAAGATGAAACATTGTATGGTATTAATAATTTAAAATGGAAAGTTTCATATTGGTAGTCTTTCTGGTGTAATGCTTGTAACTGGCACCAGCATTCTACTATTATCTACGCTTGAGTTTATTGTATCAAATTGTTGTTTGATCTTTCTAAATTAAATGGCCTTTTAATGTACCATATTCTTACAAAAGCATAGTCTTGTATTCTTCTCTCCTGTCTCGTTTTTAATCTTAGAGAGCTCAGATCCGAATGCCCTTTTGTCACATTATGTATGAAAATAAAATTGGGGTTGAATGAGAGGTTTTACTCATTTCACCTCATCATTTTTTCAGTTGAAGGTGAGCATTGTAGTAAAAGAGTGGCAATATTCTGATGGTTCACATAGTTTGAATAGCCTCCGGAGTAGCAGCTCTCTTCAGTCAATTAATGGATCACCAAATTTTCAGTTAAGAACTGGAAGGAAAATTAATGTAACTGTTGTGGAAGGAAAGGATCTTGCTGCAAAAGACAAATCTGGAAAATTTGACACATACATCAAATTGCAGTATGGAAAGGTGAGTGGCACTTTGTGTCTGCAAGACACTGACAATTCTTTCATTACTTGAATAACTGAGGTTGTAGGCTAATGGATAACCTTTAGCTTATTTTGTTATTAACAATTTTTTCAGGTTGTCCAGAAAACAAGGACTGTTCATACTCCAAATCCTGCCTGGAATCAGACATTTGAATTCGATGAGATTGGTGGTGGGGAATACTTAAAAATAAAAGGCTTTTCTGAAGAAATTTTTGGAGATGAAAACATTGGTAGTGCACATGTGAATTTGGAAGGACTGGTTGAGGGCTCAGTCAGGGACGTATGGATCCCTCTTGAAAGAGTGCGTTCTGGAGAATTAAGACTTCAAATATCAATTAGAGCGGATGACCAAGAAGGATCGAGGGTGTGTTTCTTCACTTGGAAATTAGTGATTCTTTCAACCATTTAGTTACAAGATGAATAAAGGATGCAAAAGGCTAAACATATTAAATTGCATGTTACCACTTCAATTAGTAATTCTTTCTGCCATATACTTGGTTAACATGCTTTACTCCTTTGAAATGAGCAGGGTTCAGGTTTGGGCTTAGGAAATGGTTGGATTGAACTTGTTCTGATAGAGGGAAGGGATCTAGTTGCTGCCGATGTCAGAGGCACAAGTGATCCATTTGTGAGGGTACACTACGGAAATTTTAAGAAAAAGACAAAGGTTGGAATACTTCATCCTTGCTTTCTGTTTTCATGAAATTGAATGTCAAGATTTAAAATGTTATATTTACTACGTTATACATATAAAAGGGGTAGAGAGAGATCAAGAAGACATTGGAGGAAATTATTAAGAGGAATTTTGTGGTAAATAATATTCATGAGAATTTGGTTTTTATCCGAGTCAAATGATGTTGAGTAATTTACAACATCTCAACTAGTGTTGTCATTGTACTACATACATATTGAAGTGAATGATTACAAAGTGCTGATATGACTAATTACTATTTGTCTTTTCTCATTCCTCTCTTTATCCTTTGGGATTTCTCAATGTTCTTAAACTTTTATATATTTTACTACATTTTCAAAAGGGAAATCTCTAAATTTTTTTCACAATTACACATTTTCCCATCATTTCCATACCTTTTTTTTACTTCATCCTTACAAGTTACAGAACTCAAAATACTTACTAGATGTGACATTGTCGGTAGGTCATATACAAAACTCTTAACCCTCAGTGGAACCAGACCTTAGAGTTCCCTGATGATGGAAGTCAACTAATGCTTTATGTCAAGGACCACAATGCATTACTGCCCACATCAAGTATAGGTGAATGTGTTGTGGAATATCAAAGGTTGCCTCCCAACCAGACAGCTGACAAGTGGATACCTCTCCAAGGGGTGAAAAAGGGTGAAATTCATATCCAAATTACTAGAAAAGTTCCAGAGATGCAGAAGAGGCAAAGTCTAGACTCTGAACCTTCCTTGAGTAAACTACACCAAATTCCTAACCAGGTGAGATCTTCTTCATGCATCATGACTGAAAAGTTAAAAAAAAAAAAAAAAGAAGCTTTAGTTACATATACTAATTTAGCTCAAAGGATGAATTGTTAATTATCTTAAAAGCAATGCACATGGCTTTCTTATGTGAAGTTATCATTATTATGTAAATTGGACCTTATCAGATAAAACAGATGATGATCAAGTTCAGGTCCTTCATAGAGGATGGAAATCTTGAAGGACTCTCTGCAACATTGAGTGAGCTAGAAACTCTAGAGGATACACAAGAAGGGTATATAGTTCAACTGGAGACTGAGCAAATGCTTCTTCTTAGGAAAATAAAGGAACTTGGCCAAGAGATCATTAATTCTTCTCCTTCCCTTAGCAGGAGATCTTCTTCAATTGGAAACTGATCTGGCATCAGCTTAGTATTTACAATTTAATGTTTTCCCATGCTAAATATTGCTTATGGGAATCATCAAGGACAGATTTTGTACATGCTTCACAAACTAGATAGTCTTCTTATACCACCACATATATTTGTACATGGTTATTTGATCTTTTTTTTTTTGTTCTAGTAAGTTCATTGCCGGGTAGGGGATGCATAATAAATGGAGGTGGTTATTGTATTCACACTTGCACATGAATGAGGGAACTAGGTTATATGATTGGATTTTTGTATAATTTCAATAGAAAAAGAATTAATTCCTATTATATTGTGGTTGAAAGGAATGATATATTTTGCAAAGATGAATTTACTATTGTCTTTGCTTTCCATTTTTTTTTTGCAAAGATGAATTTACTATTGTCTTTGCTTTCCATTTTTTTTT
>CM023956.1:8659515-8704976 GCA_013407115.1 Glycine latifolia | reverse complement strand
AAAAAAAAAAAAAAAAAACTTAAGAACATTGAATTAAATTATTATCATACCACTTCATCTTTCATCTCCTTTTTACTTCATTTTTCTTTCTACCTCTTCACTTCTCATCACATTATTTATTACTTTCCTCCTCTTTTATGTTTTCTTTCTACTTTATACACTCCAAAAGTAGGGCGTAAATTCATTATTTCCTGCTCTAAATAAGTAGAAAGCAGTGTTGAGTGAAAGTGGTCAGCCCCAATGAATGGTAGTGTATGTTTGGATAAGCGTTTGTTACATACATTTACATAAAAATTCATGTAGGAAACGTAGAAGTAACTCCTTATTACTGTATAACATACGTGCGTTTGGTGACATATGACATGAAATCAAACACACAGGTAGTCATTGTGACATGGTACCATGTAACATAATTTAACTGGACTGAAAGATGAGAAACCAATTTTTGTGGAAGCTTCTACTTGAAAAAGAAAAAAATACAGCAACCAAACACCTGTAAATTAAAATTGCTATTCAAGCATTGAACATTAAAGTAGAAATTTGATTGTTTTATCTAACTCAATTTACCATACGAAATTCCCCTAATAAAGCATGAACACATAAACTGAAGTTAATGTCTACTTTTGTGGCTAACCAATATACCAAGGTGCTTAATATTTGTTTTTTCTGCTGCTATGCTCGTCAAGCCAAGATATGATATCACCAAGCACGTGAAATATAGTTTCATCAGGTTCACCCTCAAGTAGAGTATGGAAAGCATCCTTATAGAGGCAGAGTTTCTTGTCCTTAACTTTAGCTTTCTCATACAAAGCCTTACTAGCTGATGGATCAGTAATTATATCAGCCTCTCCATGCATGATCAACAACGGCAGAGAAACCTAGCAATTAAAATTCTTTAGTGGATTTCATTGACACAGAGAAAGTTCCACCAGAAACATGTGCAATAGCCCAATGAAGTTGTTACCATGAAAGAAACATGTGCAATAGCTCAAGAAAATTGCAAGACTTGGTACCATCATTTTTTTTCTTCACAATTACGCATTAACTTTGGTTTATACGTGCAATCACCAGAATATCGTGAGAATTAAGACCAACTTGATATATGTTGATTGCTGTTATTTTGTTTCTTTGGTTTTAGGGAAGTTGCTTGTTTGTTTTCTTAAAGAATTCTTTTCTTTTTTTGGTGCAATTCATTTCTGACTTCTTATTCAGCATTTCATACATATATAATTTATCTTCATATTAAGGAAGCAAGGCAATTAGATAGTACTACAAAGCAAGTCAATGGGAAAAATATTATTTACTTCTTCCAAACGCTGTTCTAGCTCCTGTGTGGCTTTCAGCAGTTCCAATGCAGTTCCTAGTCTTGGTTTATCCTTGTAGAGTAACACATTATAGGGTGCCTGGAGCAAATCACTCGGAAAAATCATTAATAGAATAAGAGAAAACAAACATGGATTATTTCCTCTGTTTAACTTCAATATAATTCAAGCATGATGGTACACTTACCAGTTTTCTCTTGTTCACATCTCTAAATATATTATCTTTAACCTCTTCCTTTTGTGGAACTAACTTAGTTTTGGGAAGAACTTTGGCTACTCCAATTAGTAACTGCTTCACCAACCAATGTGGAATCATATCCTCCGCAAACTATTCAAGAAAACTGGTTTAGTGTACACACATATGGATTAAGCAATAAAAAAATTCTAGTTGTAGTTTAAATTCAAGGAGACACACCTTGCACAAAGGTGCAATAAGAGCAGCACCATTCCATGCAGCAGGTTGTTTGAAGTGAATATTCAAAGCAATGGCTCCACCCATTGATTCACCCAACAAGAAGCTTGGTACATCTTGATACTTCTTTTGTTCTGTCATTCAAAAAGCGCTAGAGTTATTCACACATAACTTAAACAGTGAAAATTGCAGGCAAAGCACAAATTTGTTCAGGAACAAAATTTAAATACAATTTCTTAGGTGTTTTTGGTACTATTCTCCGGTTAGAATTAGAGTTTCTGAGGTAAAAGTCCAATTCTAAGTGGAGAACAAATATACATTACCAAAGTACCATTCTAATTCGGATTGGATAACAACACTAAAAGCATCTATGAAATTGTATCTAATTTTTATCATTTCTCCAAGAAGAAAGCTTCTCGCAAACATGTGAGAAAACACACTTATACTATAAAATGAGTGATCTGAAATCAAGGAAAATTAGATCTTACCCTTAATTTTTGAGAAATGCTCGATGGCATCATTCACTAGACTTTCGAAGCAAGGAATATAACCATGAAGACCATCAGAAAGGCCAAATCCAGGGTAGTCCAATGCAAATACTCCATATCCAGATGATGCTAACTTCCTTGCAACTCCTAATAGAAAATACAAAGATAAAATGACATCTTAATTAGTATCTATCTTATTTCTAGCATAAACAAATAAAACGAATTTCTCATTTAACATAGATATTTTCATGCCTTCAAAGTAAAATGTGCAAGTGTCTGCGTAACCATGACAGTAACAAATGATTGCTTTCAAAGGAGAACTTTCTGGAAGCCAACTTTTAGAGAATATTTTTAATCCTCTGGAGTTCACTTCATAAACCTGTACATATACTGTTAGCTAGAGAATGCATACAAAGAATGTAACTAATGAGTAATTACTAATCACACATGAAATTTTATTTTATTTTTTACAATAATCACATTATAATTAAAACTCATGCCCTCATGCTTATTATACCTATCACACTTTTTTGTTTCGAAATTTTCATTTTCATCTCCCGCAGTTATTATTATTACCTTTGGTTTATTATTATTATTTACAAAGGAAAATATAGGAATTGTATATAAAGTAATAGAAGCATGGGTGATGGATAAGAAATTATTACAAAAGGAGGGAGGTTAATATAATTTTCCAAACAAAAGATTACCACCAAATGTAATAATCGCTAACTTAAAAGAAAGTCACTATAATTACCACGTCAACTAACTTAAACAAAACTAAATTTATTTTTCACTCTCTTAAGTTTATATATATGTGTATAAATTGATCCCTGAAAGACGTTTAAAGCCAAAGGTGACTCCAATACATGATGTAATTAGAGCCATCAAGATTAAGTTTAAATTGAATGAGACCAGAGATAAGAATGTGAGTCCTTTACCTCTTTCGTCTTCACCCCATCTGATGGTAACTGCAGAAAATTTCAAAATAGAGATGAGCTGCAATCTTCTCTATTTAAGTTTTACATTTTATTATATGAAAAAGAAAATATGAGCACCAAATAGTTAAAGTAAGGGAATTTGATTTATACATCTAGGAAGACAATCAAATCGATACGTACAGAAGATACTAATATAGACATTTGCTTGGGCATACTCTCCTACATAAACTTTTCTATAAGTATTTATAAATTAAATGAAATAAAATAAAGTTAATTGAGTTTTTTCTATATATAAGATAAAATTAATTTATACATCACAATTGTAGGAGAAATTATATTAGAGATTCTATAAACTATCTCTATATGATCCTTAACTAATATTATTGATTGAATCAGAAAAAAATTTAAAAATAGCTTATGAAAGAAAAAATTAGAAGTAAAAAAAATAGTTTAGTAAATATGCACTTTTAATGTTTACACTAACAATTAATTAATCACAAATCATCTTTTTTATTATTTTTAAGATAATTATTAAAAAATTAATAAAACTTGTCATACATGATAATTTTTTATTGATTGACAGTGCAAAAAATCTTTATAATGTAATTATATATATTATTTATGTTTAAAAATTAAAATCAAAATTAATTTTTTTTAAAACATGTACTTGATTTATATTCTAAGAACCAAACCAAACAAAGAACCCCTTATAACTAATACTGCCTTGTAGTTCAACCGTAGTTCAATGTCTTTTGGAGCAAGATTTAAAAAAGAAATTAAAGTGTTCTTATTGTTCATGTCTCGTGTAACTAGACAAGGTCACAAGTTTTATTTTTTCGTTCCATGAGGATCAAACGGATGAGCAGAATATGTTAGAAATATATTCACTCAATATGTAGGTTTGAAGTAGATTATTAGTGTCACGTACAATGTGATCAAATTAATCCATGTCCAAAAAATTGATCCTTGTGTCCCTCATATATAGTTCTAATTAAACATAAAAGACAGGTTTAAGTATAAGCACACAAGTTTGTGTATTATTTCATATTTCAAGTCCAAAAACCTTTTCCATCATGATTCAGCATGTGATTAACAAAAGATCAGAATTAAGATACATTACATACCCGAAACAAGCAATGATCAATGGTAAGTTGAATATCCTTAAAAGCCTCACGAGCACGCCGTCTAGCGGGTGCCTCATCCAAGTTGGACAGAAAAATCGTTTGCAACTCTTCACTCATATAGTTTACTACTTGCTCTTTTGTGGTTGCAGCCATTGCTTAGTTCCTCAAATATATATATAGTGTCCCTCTTGCTCTCTACAAAATGCTAATATTCAAGAAAAATAAAGTGCAACTGCCTATAGCTCCTTCAGCAGCCAGTAGGAATTAAGCAGTAGCTGGGAAGTGGGAAGTTAGAAGAAAGAGAGAAAGAGAGAGATTCCTAAAGAAAAGGGGGTTGGGGGTATACACTGTACAACAATACATGCATTAAGTTACAACTGGGTAGATGCTAGTGGCTATAGCAGTATATCACATGAGTTTGGTTCCAATATTTAATTACAAGCAGATGTGGAGTTAATATTTTCTCACCTTAAACATTTATGACATGGGATCCACTTTTCTTCACCACTCGATCTGGAATGTCCTAGCTAGTGCCTTATACGTACTATACTTTATATAAATATCAAACAATTTCTAATTGCACATTGTATGTAATTTGGACATGTATCAAGTGATGAGGGACTTTTATTTTTTGTTTAGGAGGAGGTTGTTAACAAGTTTTATGATGAAGAGGAGGAGGAGACAAGGAATAAAATAATGAAAAAAATGGTAGATCACATGCTTTGGATCAAACTCTCACACCTATGATTTATGTTTCATAATTTATAGGTTAATAAACTGAGCTAGATTAGGGAAAAATGTGAGAAATTATTTTTGTATAGGCTTAATTATATGTTTCTCTATAGTTTTAACACATGAGTAATTTTAATCTATATAATTTTAATTGTTCAAATCAAATTTTCCTATATTAAAATAATGACATTCAATTTTATTTTTTTTAATAAATCAAGAAATGAAGAAGCTCGCGTAATGTTAGTCATCTCCACTATGTTACACCGCTCACGCAACAGATCCACAACCCCATACCAAGAAAATATATTCAACCAAAAGAAAAGCTAAGTACAAAAAACATGGGAGCTAGCTAGGCATGAATCGAACCCATGCAAAGCAAAACTATCAGAATCTATAGTTTGGGAGACCTATGATCTATTTCTGTTAAGCTCTATATATATAGCAACAAAAGGTGGAGTAGAATTCCACCAACAAATATCGAAAGAAAAATAAACTATAAACAAGAGAGATAAGAGTATCTGTACAAGAGTTTCTCTTATTTCTATAAATATGACCAACCACAAAATTCATTTGCCTAGTTAGATATATACTGTTATGCCATCTATTTTTCTAAAAAGCCAAGGAATCAAAAAAGTATTGTGGAAAGCTTGAACAACTAAAACAGAATCACATTCAAGCCACAAATTCAATTTAATTAATTTATTGTAAAAAATCATTAAAAAAATTGTTTTGGAGTTTGAAATCATTACCTTATGCGTTAACATTAGGCATAAGAATCATCAGGATACTTAACTTATTTGTCAAATGTATCAAAAATACATCATATATAACATAAATGTGTGGAAAGTAACCATAGGAAATCTAACTTAAAATTTAATATTGTGCATTAGTTGATGTAAGTTTTTTAGTATTTGAGTATGAATAAAAAATGTGTTAAAAGAAAACAGATTATTATCAAAGAGGGGTATTTTGTTATTTATTATAATTTGGGGTCGATGTTAAATTATTACTTAAAAGATGATACTTAACTTTACAACTTGTAAAGTTTTTTACGACTTTGAAGTTATAACTTGGTTTTTTTTTTAAAAATGGTAAAAAAAAATTCAATTTTTTTAAACAAACTGTAAATAATTTTTTAATTTAATTATTTAATAAATAAATGTAAAAAATATTAAAAATTAAGAAAATGTTAAATAAAATCATATAAAAAATTTAAAAATATATTAAATAAAATAATATTAAAATATTAAATAAAAACATATAAAAAATTATAGTTTTAAAAATCAACCCGTTGACTGACTCAGTCATGGTATTGGGTTATTGGATCAGTGATCAAACTGGTGGATCACTAATTGACCCACATGATCCGATATGTAATAAAAATATATAAAAAATTTATACATATCTTAAAATCTTTACTTCTGGTGCATTGAAATTCAAAAGTTTTAAAAATACAAAAAAAATATAAATAACACAAGTTAAAAAAATATTATTATCTCTAATATTTAATATCAAAGGCATCAATGATAATATATATCAATAAACACATTAAAATAAAACATAACCATATCACATCAATGTAGATTATAAAATATAAAAAATCAACACAAAATTTCACACCACGGTTTTAAAAATTGATTCGAGATTACAATTTCACATTCAACACAACCACAATTGCGATTATTTTTAACTCAATTTAACTCAACAAAAAATGCATTTGCGGCCACAAAAATATTCAACATGAATGAAAAAATCAATTTAACTCAAAATCACAAAAAAAACTATAAAAAAATAAAATGAGAAGAAGAAAAAAAGATAAATCCCGATCAATGAGTCACCGTGTTTGACCACAAATCCGACCAGGTCAAACCGGGTCACTCCAAGTCAAAAACGTAACTGATCAAACTTATGACTCGACCTAGTCCAACCACTGATCGAGTTAGTCCAGGTTTTAAAACTATGTCAAAAATATATACAAAATATTAAATCAAACTAAAATATTAAAAATATATTTATTTGTAAATATTTAAATTAAAAAAGTTACACATGATTATTTTGGTTTTAATTTTATTTTTCTAAAACACTAATTTTGGTTTAATTATGTGTAATTTTATTTAATTTAAAATTTTCTATATTTTTCTCTTTTGGTTATATTATTTTATTTTAATATACTTTTTATATTTTTCTACATTTATTTATGAAATAATTAAATTAAAAAATTATTTACAATTTTTAAAAAAATTTGAATAAAATAACAAATTTTACCAATATTAAAAAAAATGTTAAGACTTCAAAGACATGAAAAATTTTACGACTTTGAAGTAGTAACATTGGTTTTTTTTATAAAAAAAATTAACTGAATTCGTAAAAAATATTACTACTTCAAATAAAAAAAATGTTTATAAATTTAAAGTTATATATTTTAAAAAATAATTTAACTTCGTAAACGAGTTTACAATTTCAATTTAAAAAATTAAAAAATATATAAGTCATAATTAATATTATGACCTCTAAGTTATTATGACCGATCATCTTTTAGGTAATAATTTAAAATCAACCCTTTGGCAATAAACAAAAGAAATACCCCTCTTTGCTAAATAATTATGATATTATAAAATCAAGCAAACGATAGCCAATACTTTTTAATACGAATATCTTAATTATAATTTCCAGTATTAAATAATTTCTTCTTTTTTATTTTTTTTTTATTTTTTTCTTTGAATACTTTAGTAAGTAAAATAAAATATTATTATTTTGACACAATAAAAAATTGTATTTAAAAATTTCTTATTATAATAAGGGTCTTGCTAAGACACGCATTAAGAACTTAAAAAGAGAAAATGTATTATTATAAATCATAAGAGAATGCATTTAAAAATTATAGTATAATGTATTTTTACGCATTTTAATAAAATATTTTTTCTTTTACTTTCTTAGGTACTATTAATATTTGTCTTAGAATAAAATAAATAAATTTTAAACATCATTAAATTGTACTTGAATAATGCAAAATGTTTAATGACTATGTAACATGAGTGTAAAACTTTTTATGTAAACAATCAGTCAAAAATAAATGTTGATTTTAAAGTAATTATTATAAAAATTAACAAATTTTTTATATAAAACAAATTATGATTGGTTGATTTACACTTTCATTACATAGTAACACACTCCTTTAACAAAATTTCCTAGAAATCACTCCCTTAAACTCCTTAATTAACAATTTGTTTTTTATTATTAATTCTAGGAAAAAGCCCAATTGATCCATTGTTTTAGTAGTGAGGAGTATTTGCAACATACTCTTCTTTAATATGTAACACATTTTCAAATTAGTAGTTAAGGTGTTTAGTTCAATTATATTGATGATTCTCAGTTTCAATACACATTTTCAAATGAGTTAAATTTATTAAAAATTATAAAATTACAAAAAAATAATTAAATAAAAAGTAAAAACTCACTTGTGATTTTTAATAAATTTTAACTAATTAATATTATAGAAAGTATGTTGTTAACAATTTTTCCAAGTTGAGGAGTATTAGCATCAAACTTGATTCTTTTAACAAGTTTATCAAAGGCTTTTAATAATAACTTTTATTTTCTTTTGTGAAAATTTTAGACACGCTACTTTAGCTAAAGAATGACACGTTTATATTTAATTTGTTTTAAAGTTCTATTGGTATTATTTATGTATATACTTTTTAAATGTAACTACATATTAAGTTAAATAAATTATCTCAAGAGTGATTAAATCTCTAAATATACTTTTTCTTGAATAATAACACATATTTTTAGTTCTTACGAAAAATTAAAATTAATTATATATATATTTTTTAAAAAATCAAGTTTCCAAAAAAATAAACATTATTTAAAATATAACTTTTAAAGTAATTATTTAAAAAATGACATTTTGCAACTATATCACAATTAATAATACATTACAGTTTAAAAAACTTTACATATTGTTAATATATTTTAATTAAATTAATCTTTTACACGGTTTAAAATATTTTTATCTTAATTATTTATTAAATCTATACTTTACTTTAGTTTAAAATTAACAATACACATGCTATTTCGGTGTAAGATCCAAATCTCATTAAATTGCTCCAAAAAACATAGGTCCATTTGGCTCTTGACCAAATATCGTATCAGATATGTTTGAAAATTGAAAACATGGAAAAGGACTAGCCAACCGTATGTATTGTTTTCACTTGGCCTTTTGAAAACTCATCCCCATATTATTTCGTACCCTAAACTAAGGGACTTAGGGCTTACAAATTATAGAAAAACATGGAATTTAACTAAAAATTAAAATATAAACAATTAAAATTATGTTAATATAAAGTATAAAATTATTTGAAAAAATCAATCGTTAATATAAATTATGATTATAATTATTTATTCTATCTTTTTCAAGATGCATCCGTTAATATAGATTACCGAAAATCCAAATCCCCGGTTCCAAAAGTCCTAAAGTGGAAACAAGCTCACTTATTATCTATAGTCACTCCTAGACAACATTTTTCTTAATTTCATATGCAGAGTTTGAAATCTGCCACTTGCTGATTTTGATCTGACCATGCATGTGCTCCCATCCCGTAATCAATTACTATAATTTCCTTGTTCAGTTCTGAGAAAGACACATTTATCCATTTTCCATCCCGTTAATTCTCAAATGTGTGGTATTGATATAAAACTACTTTCATTGTACTCTGCCCCACTACCATTTTTTCTTCAATTTGACTGAACCCACCTGCATTGTTAAATAATGTCCATAACTTCCTAGCTAAGAATTATACATTTCTAGTAATGATTCATTTAACATGTTAATCATTTTAATTGGTGAATTTTTTTATATTTATTTCTTTTTCATGTAAAAAAAAAGCTACTTATATGTTTAGATTCTTTTAGAAATTAAATATTGGTTAGCCATCTTTAGATTGTCAACAAGATTAACCATTCTTGATCAATTTCATATAACAATGTCTTTGGGTATAAATAAGGTTTTTCTCATTAAATTTGACGTAACTTCAAATTTGGTTTCTCAATTGTACACACACTTGGTTTGGCAATATAACTTTTTTAATCAATTTTTTTAACAAAGTTGTGAACACTAAATACGGCTTAAAATATCATTTTATTTTATTTTTTTATTACAGCTTGTAATATATGAAATTTCATGCATAAGACACAACATATATAATTGTGTTTGGTTCATTTTCTTTTGTTGTTTTTCTATATAAAAGTAAATATATTTTTAATCAGATTTTATATAAAAAACCTTTTTTTTTTGGAAATTGATTCTTAAAATAAACATTTTTTAATACTTTTTGGAATAACCAGTCTTATATTTATGAAGATTTCATAATTATGGATCATGACTTTATCTAATAAGCCATTGTGGTCTTCAGTCTTCACTTATGACTTCTATCACATTTCATATAAAAAAATATTAAATTGTTATTATCAGAAAACAAGTTCTACCTTAAATAGTGGGTTAGAAATAAATTAAGAAACACGAGAGAAAAGTGTCAATATATTTTTAATAAATACAATAGGTTATTTAAACTAAGCTTGCTAACATACTCTCTCACTCTTGGACAAAGATCTACTCACAGATTTTAATGTATTAAAGTTCATATTTAAGGAAAATCCTAAAGCCCAAACAAAAACGTATGAAAAAATATATTTGGAAAAAATATATTGAGACCTTGAGAGAGAAAGAGAAAAAAGAAAGAAAAATATAAATATGTTAGGTGATATAATTTAATAGAAAGAGAAACATAGAGAAAAAAATAAAGTTTTCAATTAGGTAGTTAAAATTTGTGAATGTCCTAAAACAACACTCAAAACATATCCAAAGTGACCCAAAAGAAAAAAAGTTAAGTGCAAAAAGAAAAGAAAAGAAAGAAAAGTGTCCAACAAGTAAAAAACCTAAACCTCTAAAAAAGGTATAAAAAAAATTAAAACTTAAGAGAGAGAAAAGGAATACAAGCCATAATAATGGTCAATGAAAGTTAGGCCTTTGGTCTCCGAGGTCTAAACTTGAAATACAGACTCAAGTTGAAGATTGAAAAATGTTACAACTGAGCTAATTAAGAGCCAAATCAATTGAATTTGAGGGAGAGTGGTATACTATGAATCCAAAGTCACAATATATTTTTCGACCAATATAGGTCACGCTTACTAAATCTATTAATACACTCTCAGTTTTGGATACGGGGGTCTCAACACAACGTTTAATATATAGTTTATCATACATATAATAATAATGATATGATCGATTTGGATTCGGGCATGCATGGATCTAAATATGATATGATCCATGCATATCCTTTAATTTCATACACTGGGATAGTCATCACTTGTTATCATAATTACATCCATGCATAACTGCATGCTGAATGAGGGGTCGGATACAAAGCAAAGAGATTGCGCCTTTGAATTTACTTAATACTAGAACATGAAACTTGGGACGAACCTAATGATTGAACATCAAAGGACTTTCAACAGTGATTTAAAAGCTGCCTATTTTAACACCTACTTACAATAATATCTGAAGAGCAATGTTTACAACATCAGCGATTGTGTTAAGTTTGGAAATGGAACCATTTTATTTATGGGAGATGGAAGGTTGTTGATGTAATTACACGATGTTAACTTCGTAGTCTAAACAGATTCACCAAATGGAGTCCAGGTTGAATGGTTGCTCCTGCTGTTGCTGCTGTGGCATACATTCTAAAACTTTAGAAGAAGAGGCAGTGAGATTTGAACCTAGGTCAGTTCCAACATGGGACACTCCTTGAGGCACATATGCTGCAGTTAAATGATCTGTTGCTGCTGCTGCTTCTCTTTGTTGATAACTCCTGAGTTGCAATGCCTTGAGAAGCAAAGAATTTACAGAAATACTTGGATTTAGCAACCCAGAAGGCCATGGGAGTGATGGAAGAGTGGGAACCTGAATTACCTCACTTGCACCTGGCCAATTCATGGCCAGGTTCATATTTGTGTTAACACTATTAATAAGATCTTCATTGAAGCAGATTTGTCCTGAAATGTTGTTAGTGAGTTCACCTGATGAATTTGCAATGTTATTTATTAGATTAGGAAGCTCAACGTCACCAAATTCATTGACCATTGAAGTTGTGTCACATGGGGACTCTGGTTGTGAGGAGGGTGTTTGCTGTGGTCTTTTCACTTGCAAGCTCTTTTGGAAAACCCTGCAAACCACCCATTCGTCCTACAGAATCAAACATTCATCCAAAACTGTTAATTCTCAAACTATATATGAAACCTAAACATGTGATATACAAATAATCATATGCATGCATATATATACTATATAAATTCTTTTAAATGAACCCAAGTTAAGTGTATTACATATGCTAATAAATATTAATAAGTTAAGTATTTACATATGGTTAATCAATAATTATTGAATAAGTATTAGAATTAGAATAAATAATAGTATATGCATTTGTAATGTAAATATTTTTTTTTGTTGTTATTCAATTACAAAGTATTATATGAATAATAAGTTTATTGATTTTAATAATTAATAATTATTTTAAAAATGATGTCAAAGATGATTTTTAACTTATGGATAATATAAAAAAAAATTATATCAACAGTACAAGTTTATCAAACTCTTAAAATTATATAAAATATTAATGTTGTTAATTAAGAGAATAATGTGAGTATGTATTTAACTTAAAATATTTGTCAAATGTGATGCATGCATTAATATATATACTAACCTTGGAAGGTCTAAAGTGATGCTTGTTTTCTAGTCTATATTCGTGCATGACCCAATTGCTTTTCTCGCCCCTTGGAGCTCTACCCCTATAAAAGACTAGGGTTTTCTTCATTCCAACCAAAACCCCAGCACGAAAAATTTCCTTGTCTTTCCCTGTGGTTTTCCAGTATCCTGATTCAGTGGCTCGGTTTGTTCGAAGTCCCGTTGGATACTTTCGGTCTCTTAAGCTAAAAAAGTACCACTCTTTCTCTCCCATTGATGCCTTACCTGTTAAATTATCACAGAAATTAACACGTCAATTAATGATCCTTATTTAATTATTTTTTGTCCACAGTATAAAAGATGACATGCCGATGAATTTGTACTCAACTACATATATACTATTCAAATTAATAGACCGAAAAATAAAGTTGAAATACCACACACACACATATATATATATATTCACTAGGATATTATATATTATCATATCTGCATGAGTTGTAAACCACACAAAACACGCAGAAGTAGAATGGGTCAAACTTCTATATATGTATATTACGAAAAACGGAATCAAAAGAAAAAAAGTCATTTTTGATTAATATTTGCTTGGTTGATGAAACTGAAAGGGCATGTTAAGTGATCCATCGCAGAATCCATAGACCAGAATGAACATAAAGTTTTATATATGTATGATCAGTTGAGGAACTTAAGCTTCTAGGGGAAAAAAAGTGAAAAATTATTATGAAGAGATATAATTATATAATCCTTCCATTGTGTTGTTTTCCTTTTAATTCAGAATTTTTCTACATAAATATTTTTCAAAAATATACAGTCCTTCCGAAAGAATCTATATGCATGCCAAAAGGTTGTGCCTATATAAAGAACATAAGCCCTTGCAAATTAATAATCATGCAACCATGCAACCATGACAACAAATTAAGAACCAAAGTTTTATATAGCTAGATTTTTTAAGAAGAGCTAGATGGACAGTAATAAAGTATATTTACATGAGGAGAAATTGGGTTGAAGAAAGTGCTCTCAAACTACCTGGGAGGTCCCAAGGTTCACACTTGTTGAGATCAACAACTGCTACAGCTTTGGATGTGAAGCTAGAATCAGAAACCTTCCTTGTAAGATAACATGTGATGAGCTCTTCATCTGTAGGGTGGAACCTGAATCCGGGAGGCAGATTTTCCTCCATCAGATTGATGAAACCAACCTGCAGGTTTAGTTACCCCCTTGAATTGAAGAAGTTTAGTTTACCAAAAACTGAAGAGGGAGCACCACAAATATATGAGAAGTACCAATAAGTGATCCTCAAAGTAAGCTCAATACATCACCAACAGGAGCTTTTAAAGGCCTCTTTACTTTATGGTTTTATAACTCACCCTTCAACAAGAAGCATTTCATAGATAGTCTTCTTCATGTTTTTGTTAAATATACAGCTAACCCTTTGACAAACATGGTATCATATCCTCATTAAACTTTTTTTTTTTTCTTTTTAAAATATTACTATTAAGCTTCAGCTATAAAGGGTATAGATTTCCCAAATTGTTGCTTGGATTTACTTATATTTACTGAACAAACCAAGAATTAAGTTGCGACCTTGACTCTATCAATGCGGTGTGTATGTGTCACATTCAATATGTAATGTGAAAGGATCGATGTTATAATTTTGCGAAATTTAATTATTAGGAAAATACTTGTTGATATATATGATGTTGTTTCTGATCGAGGGGGTTGAGTCTCTGTTACACCATATTTGAGATATATTAATTTCCATATTTTTCTATGATCCTGTCCAACCACCTTCACCCATTTCTACCCACCGGAAAAACCTTTCACGCTAGTGATCCAATGGGAACATGGACTTATCATAGCCATATTCTCTTCAATTAATTTTTAATTATTGACACTTGTATGTTGTCCACACTCACACCGTCACACCATTACATATACGATCTTAATTTTAATTTAACTGATCAGATATTTGCCAAGGCTGTTTAGTTTTCGTAATATATATACTTTAGTGAAGCAAAATTGCCAATATATAGATTACTTGTAGCAAATTCATATATAATACATGTATGAATTATATGTTTAACCAAATTTTAAATAACAATTTATATAAGATCAAAATCGTGCATACAGAAATCCCAATTAAAAACAGAGAATGTAAAATCTAGCAGAAAGACTGTAAAATGTCGGTATTACCTAGGAGAAAATTCATTTAATTTACTGCTCGTAGATACACATTATTTTTCTTTTTTTGTGCGTGTGGTGGCTAATATTACCGAGTGGTTAAAATCGTCACCAACCCGCAAGACTGTGTATACATCTTAAGATAAGCCTTTCTGTTTGACCTTAACTTCATGTGTTAATATTTAATTATAGCGTCCCCTAAATGTCAATCCTAATAACAAGAATTTTGTGAATTCTAAGTAATGGACACTAGGGTTTCTAGAAGCACACTTTTATGCATCCATACCCTTCTCTCTAACAATAATAACCTTTCAATTTGGCAATTGGGAACTCAAATATATACCACAAAATAAAAAAAAACAAAGATCAAATTACGGGTTGTTCTATTTGGCACGTGTTTCCTTCGGGTAGCTGAAGCTGAAATTACTCAGAAATTCTACATCTGTCCTTTCGTCTCATTGCATTTCCCAAATCCCTTGTTTCTTTCCGACCTAAATGTTGAACAAGAGTTCTAATTTCCTCATCTTTGACTCTTGCTTCTATCTTTTTGCCTTCATTCAAACTTTCAAACATTCTCTCTCTCTCTCTCCCCCTGGCTCTCTCTGTCTGTTCAACGTGAAGATTAAACTATAATAAAATCTTTCTCCCCTCAACTTAATAAGTGTACTTTTTATTCACATGAAAAATTCATCAATCGTGTTAAGAGACTTCATATTCATTGATGAAAAAACTATTAATTCCAAAAGTTCCATTAACATCTAAGTTATAGTTATAATTATAATTTTCATTACACTTTTTTGCCACATAAACATTTTGGTTTGTGTGCGGCTTGTGATTCAATTCCTATCTCTTTCTTACTACATAAACCTTTCGTACTCTCTTTAGCTTCTCAAATTATATGATCGATAATTGGTAATTACGTACATCAAGAACATCTATGACTCAAAATAATGAAAAACTTTCCCATAAATACGTTATGCATTAAGAACACTTAAGTACCACATTAATTAAGATGAAAGGTGTTGAATTATGAAATTTAAATTTAATATTATTGTTATGAGTTGTTAGACTGTTAATTATTGTTATGAGTTGTTAGGCTGTTGCAATATTCGTTATATATTTAAATAGGAAAATCAGATTTGTTATGCATAAAATTAGGATTAGAATATTTTGCTACGGCTGTTAATTAGCATGTTGTTGCACTATTTTTTGTATAATATATGAACCTCACGTTGAGGGAAAAAAATAAGAATGAGAATGAGATGATATTTTCTTATAATTATTGGTATTTACTTTTTAACATGATATTAGAGCAATGGTTCCCTCCATGAATGCGAGTCATGATATCCTCCATGAAAACAAAAATTACTTTCGCTGCCACTACTTTTTTTCTTCTCCATTCCATATCCGAATTATCTTTTTTCTTCCCATTCCCAAAAGTACATCTCATTTTATCTTCTCGTATCAGTATCTGTATTCCACTTTTCTTTCTCCTCCTTAACCTTCACCGTATTTGATTCTTCTACAAATTATGATTCCATTTTTTGCCTCGCATAACCTTTGCAGTTTTGGTTCCGTTTTGAATCCTTCTCGTATCCATTTGAAAGTCATTAATGTGAAGCTCGTTGCATTGTTCTGAGTCATTCACAGACCAACCCTGAAGTCTATTGACATGAACATATGATTGTTCTGAATCTCTTCTCGTATCTCAAATATCCATGAACGTATTTCATTTGAAGATCATGGATGTGAAGTTCGTTGCATTGTTCTGAATCCTTCACAGACCATTCATGAAGTCTATTGACATGAACATGTTATTGTTTCAAATCCCTTCCCGTACCTCAATTCTCTTTCTACCTCACATAATCAAAACACCTATGGTGGACTATCCTGAAGCACCTCTTGAACCTATTGTTAATCGAAGTTTCCTGGAAGAGTATTTAAAGAAGCAATTGGTAAGTTGAACATAACCGATATTCATGCACCAACTTGAGGGGGAGTGTTGAATTATGAAATTTAAATTTAATATTATTGTTATGAGTTGTTAGACGGTTAATTATTGTTATGAGTTGTTAGACTGTTGCAATATTCGTTATATATTTAAATAGAAAAATCAGATTTGTTATGCATAAAATTAGGATTAGAATATTTTGTTACTGCTGTTAGTTAGGTTGTTGCACTATTTTTTGTATATATATGAACCTCACGTTGAGGGAAAAAAATGAGAATGAGAATATGATATTTCCTTATAATTATTGATATTTACTATACATTTTGTGTTCATTCATCTAAAACTATTTCAAAACAATAATAATATAACTTATCTAGCGTATTTGACAAAAGAAAATGTAAAAGTTAAAATAATTAATTAATTAATTGAAGCACGTGTACAGCACTCAGGTCTATATCTAATTACATTAATTAATTACAAGGACGAATCTTCAATGTTCTTTATTACTTATTTGTTGTTTCAGATAATTGTCATTTCCACTTTTAACTTATGTCAACATACAGATTTAATAAATATAAACAACAACAACTACAAAATGCTACCCTTCTAAGAATGATGATGATGGTATACAATGAATATGTTTGATAGGATACTTCGTTTAATTTTTAGTTTTTTTATTAATTAAAAAATTTGTTTGAATGTTCAATAAATAAATTTTTTAGTAATTTTATAGGTTATATTCAACAAAATTAGCTGAAAATTACTTGATAATCGAAAGATATGTTCCACAAAGTATTTAAGCTAATTTCTAACTTTTTTTCTAGTTAAAAAACTTGTTTAATTTTCGGTAAATAAGCTACTTTTAGTAACTTATAATATTTTTCTAAAAGATTACTTAAAATAACATTTTTTAAAACACTAATTTCTAACTTCTAGTTTTTTTTATATTTTATTCCATTTTTATTCTTAATACATTATTCAATTTTTTTATTATATTTTTAAAATAAATCATGATTTTATTATTTATTATCATTTTATGAATACTAATAATTTAATAAGTTAGTTTTTTAGCTTCAGTTAACTTTTCAGCTAATTTTATCAAATATAATCAATGTAAGAATATAAAAATTATCTTTCTTTTAAAAAAAGAATATAAAAATTATAACTAAATATATAATAACTATACATGACTTATATAATTATAAACCATGCATGTATTACTTCATGAAACAAGTTTTATCTTCACGTGCAACAAAACCCAGTGGTTAACATTTCATTTAACTAAACCATTATCACATGTGATCTCACAAAGTGTCACTTGGTCTCACACTTAAGCCACAATTTTAATTCAATTGTGACTATAATTAGAAAAACAATTATTTGGCCACTTGAATAATCGTTGTTAAATAGTTGCTTATATTTGTAACAGTCATTTTTAAATTTTTGGCAATGATTTTTAGATTATTATTCAATCACAAATCATCGTTTGAATTATTTTAAAATAAATATTTCAAAAGTTAATAAACTTATCATATATAATAGATTATGATTGGATGAATGTGTAAAAAAATTATATTGTAAATGCATAATTCTTTTTCTCTCAAAGAAAATGTTCTAAAGGGAGTAAAATGGAACAAATAAACTATGTTGGGCCTGGGTATTGTTTATCACTTTCTTAAGTCTGGATGGCCACGACCGGCCCAATTTAAGATTAACTTTTAGGTTGACCACTTTCTCCTACAAACAATGACAGGCAATGGACTAAAAATAATAAGGAAACAATGGTAGCTGCGGCCTCGGTTCTTCATGCCAAATATATGTAACATGATTCAATTAATGAACGACCTTAATTATGGGCACTACCAAATGGGATACCAAGTTAAGGATTAAGATTAATGAAATGCAATTAAGCACTGTCTGATAGTTAACACCAAAAAGTTGAAAACAGCTGTATAGTAATCATGGAAAACAAATAAAATTGTCAACTACCATATCATATGTAGCTGTGAGGCTTTCACTCCTGTTGATTAACTTTGTCTGCTTCTCTCACTGATGATCTAAAATGATCTATTGTTTTTCTCTTATTTGCATGATTTTCTTTCCCTCTGTCCCTTTCTACACATGGTTTTAATTCCTAATGATTGGAACAGTGTGTTGACGCTAAAGAGGTTTGGTCAAATACACGAGTGACCCCCTACTTTTCATTTTAAAAGTAATAAACAAAGTTGTGATGAACAACTAATAATAAGTCTGCAAAACTCCATAAAGATTAAAAAGTATCACAAAATAATAATGTGAGGACAACATCTACACTGCAATCTGCAATCATCTTAGTAGCCAAGTTCAAGACAATGATCAATTAAGGGGGTTGCTAAATGCTAAAAGCATTTGCAATTGACACAGACGACATCATCTTTTTAAAAAGGCTTTTTATTATTCCTTCGGTAGGTAAAGAATACACTCAAAGCCTCCATTAAGCAGAGAAAAATCTTCCCCTATATTTGAGGGCAGAGGCAAAACCTTTAATACTACATTTTAATTTGGTAGACAAAAACTTTAATATATTTTAATTTGGGGGAAATAGCATTTAATACATTTATACTAGCGTGCTGAATATACAATGATAATTTGATTATAAACTATGTTATGTATTAAACTTTTTTTTCTTCTAAAAATATCATATCATTCTTTCTATAAAGTGAAGTTCATACCTGTCAACCTTAGTGTATGGTTTGGTTTTGGTCTCTTCCTTTTTGCATTTGTTTCTGTATGATTTCACATATGTTCATATAGGGAAAAATAAAAGGACCCTGTTACAAACTTGGTTCTGTGTGCTATATACACACTAAAAGACATGAGTTACTAGCTTTTGATGAAAAGCATAGTAGAAATGATTCTCTTGTTTTTTTCTTTTCCTGGCAATAAAAAAACTATGCAACCAACCAATTCTTAGACACGGTTTAAAAAACAAAGAAAAAGCTTGCACATGTAAATCAACGAACTAAAATCTCATTTAGGTTATTTAATTATGAAGGAACATGCATGAGACATTAAATGATAATGCACTTAAATTTGAATGATCATATTTGAAAAATAGAGTTTTACTAACTATTCATGCGAAATTAATGGTTAAAGAATTTGTTTTGGACTGAAATATTAGGCCTGCTCTAAACTTACTTGTTAGGCCCAAATTTACAAAGCAAACATGTTGACACGCATACAGGTAATAAGAACATTCCCATTCAAACCCAGAGCTAGAATCACCTTTCGTCTAGCATTGCATTTTTTTTATTCCTAAAAATTGATTTACAACAACTCATATTCAGTTAATTCAACTATACTAACCTAACAACAAAGAAGTTACAATACAGAATACAAGATAGACATTCATTCTAGTGGTTACTCTCTTCAACTCTTATAATCACTGGCTTAAGCGTTGTTGGCTTGTTGTAGATGAAGACATCAGAACTTGTCTTGAAGGATGCCTCTAGGGCTCCACCAAAAAGTTCAAACTATTCCAACAAATATTCAACTCTCCTTGACCAGTGTAGAACACAAAAAAAAAAAGTGTTATAAAATATAACATATGGTGTTATCAATATACTCTTACATTTATAAATAAAATTTTGGCATTCATTGATTCTTTAATCATTGTCTTGCAATCATGCAAAGCAAAATCATTTGAAAAAAATAAAAGAAATCATCAAACATTTCTCTGGTAATTGAAATTCCATTACTAAATTCTCAAATTTATTTATACATAGGAATGTCCTTCAATATCCTGAGTATATATAAAAAGCATAATCCCAAGTCCCAATATATCTACATCTAGAAGGCCTACAGATCTTATTGCTAGAGAGAAGCCACAATTGTCCAATCTTATAAACTGAGTTCTACAAGTACGTGACAGATTTGCCCTTGTGCTTGCATCTTACAATTGGAACATGATGAGGGTAAAACTAAAAACCATTTGGGAATATACTAGAGACTGCCAGTAATTTTGGTGTATGTTGACAGAGAGTGATAGATGTTAATATGTTACGAAAGCAACCAAGTCCACTTTTTTTTAGGAGTTGCTTTGCTTAGTGGAGGAGTGCTTTGGAGCAACCACAAAGAAAATGCTATGTTCCAAAGAAGAAGCTCTTGTTAGACTCTTCTACAATGCCTCTAGCTCCTTCCACCTTCTCTTCCTCTTCCTCTTCTCCTCTTCAGTTCTCCTTATCAAGTTCATAAACTTCATTGGCAGCTTCACCATATTCCAAAGGTCTTATGCTACTCTTCTTCCATCTTTTATCTCCCTCACACTCACTTGCCTCCAGCATCTATCTAACTCAACTTTTCTTTTTGCATGTTGCAGAGATCACTATGAATATGTGTCTTCTGAGTATGATGAAGAAGAAGAAGCAGAAGAAGAAATTCAAGAAAGCTACTCTTATGTCCATGATTCTATTGAGTCAGATCATCTAGTAGCAGACATCATTTGTGGTGGAGAGACCCTTTTGTTTGTGCACAACAACAAGCCTCAGAGGATTCTTTCTTCTTCTGAAGAATTCACAAGCCCCCGGGATAGCCTTATTGAAGACTCAGAAGAAAACTATTCAACAGAAACTTTGTCTTTTCACGAGTCACCTTTGGTTTCAGACTTTGAAAATGAACAAGATGCAGAAGAATTTCCAGCAGAAGATGCTGATTCTGTTCCAAATTCTGTTCCAGCTGAAAGCAGGTCCACATCGCCCATCACACTGAACCTCTACAAAAGTGACTTAGTAGACAGTGACAAAAACTATGACGGTATATATTTCACATCACATCATACCAAAGTTTGTTACAGTATTCACATGCAACATTTACATATACTCCAATTCTTGCTGATTCTATTTTGTGCAGAAGATTATGTTGAAATTGGAGTTATTGAAAATAAGAAGGTGCAAGAGGAAAGCCTTGCACAAGATGAGAGATTCTTTGTCTATGCTCCTACCCAATTGGAGGCCAAGAAGCTCATTGTTGAGGAAAAAGATGATGAAGAAATATATGGTGACTCATGCACTGTTGGGTCCACATCTAAGAGCTCCTCTGAGTGGAGGAGTTCCATTAATTGCAGGGATTCTGGAACTGAAGACCCTTTTTCTTCTTCATCAAGAAGAAGTTGTCCCAAGTGGGAATCATATACAGTTTTCCAAAAATATGATGAAGAGATGTCATTCCTAGACAGGATTAGCGCGCAGAAACTTCATGAAACTGGTAACACAACACAATCAAGTTTCCCCCTTTTTTTTGTCCATTATTCACTCTTAAAATAACTTCA
Organism: Glycine latifolia; assembly: GCA_013407115.1. Taxonomy (NCBI): domain Eukaryota; kingdom Viridiplantae; phylum Streptophyta; class Magnoliopsida; order Fabales; family Fabaceae; genus Glycine; species Glycine latifolia. Next base: position 8,682,764 of record CM023956.1, on the reverse strand, counting down.
TTACTAATAAAAATATACCTTATATTAACAAATAATTCTTTTACTATAAGAATTCTGATACTTAGACAGAGATGGTACAAACGCCCAATTGACATTTCTGATTTCTTTCTTTTTATCAAGTTACTTGTCACTAATCCGAGACTAATGATACATAGATACTTATATGATATACATTTCATCAACATTCTTTATTTTTCTCAATTTCTTTTTTTTTTATCACCTCATATTACCTATCATATATGCACTCATCTTTCTTTTATATTTATATTTCTCTAGATGTCTAATAACATATCGATATCCATGAATCATATTTTCAAATCATATCAATTATTTATCTTTTTTCTCTCTCTCTTTTTGTAAGTGTTAACGAAAAGGGTGTCTACCTATCTTTTTCCCCTAATATAATGCATGTATTGCTAGATGCACAATATTTATATTAATAATTTGATCTAAATTAATTAAATAAAGGTTAAATTGGTGGAAAGTCATCTTAATGCCTAACTTTTTTTCATTATGATTTTTTTAGTTATTGCAAGCGTAAATTATAGCTGAGGATTGATTTTACTAATTTCGTGTGATTAACAACTCAATTTCAGAGTCTTTAAGGTCTATCAAGGTATCTCCGAGGTCAATTTCAGAGCGTATTGTGTTCAAGTTTTCAAGTATAAATAAAAAACCAGGTGACATGCATCACAACCCATATCGTGATCTAGAGGCTGCATACGTTGCACAAATATGCTTAACATGGGAAGCCCTCAATTGGAACTACAAGAATTTTCAATCAAAAAGAGCTTCACGAGGCCATGATGTTGATGTGGGTTGTCCAGCCACCATTGCACAGAGATTCCAACAATTTCAAGTGTTGTTACAAAGATATGTAGAAAATGAACCTTATGAGCATGGTAGAAGACCTGAGATCTATGCTAGAGTGAGGCATTTGGCTCCAAAATTGCTCCTCGTACCAGAATATCGAGGTATGATATATAATTACTACTTTTTCTTAATTACCCTTGTTTTGTTATTTTTCTAATGTTTTATTCAGCTAAATTATTTTCAAGATAAATAAAAATTTACGTTTAAGTTTCATGTTTAGATAGGTTTACTAATATTTTATTTTTTACTACAATTATTATAAATATTTATTATAAATTTTTCAATAACGTTACAATTATGAAAGTTATATATCATATATTCTGTAAGTTAAAATATTTCTAATAAATATTTATAATGCATGTATTTTTATGATAAATATTTATAATAATTGTGACGTTATTGTTTAGCAAAAAATAATTGTAACGTTATTGAAAAAATTATAATAAATATAGGATCTAGTGTAAAGTAAAACTACATTTTATTTATCATAGTGTATAGCATTTGTCATGCATGATTAACCAATTAAGATTTCCTTTTGTGTGTACTATATAGAATCGGATGATGATCAGAGGGACGATAATGGCATTCACTCAAAAATATCATCAGCATCATTTCTTGTGATAATGGAAGATGGGATCAGAACGTTCATGAGTTTTCTGAAGGCTGATAAAGAGAAACCATGTCAGATTCTGGCAGCTTACTTTAGGAGAAACCGAAAACCCTTGGTTGATCCAACACTCCTCCGCCTTATCAAGAAAGTTAATCAAAAGGCAATTATTTAATTCCCAATTTTTAATTATTCTTAAACTAATAATTTTCTTAAGTGCCTTCCAGATCATTACTCATTAATTTCATATTTAATTTATACATGTTTATATCCTATAGTTTATCCTAACATGTACGTTTTTGTGTCTCCACAAATGTACGTGCAGAAGAAGATGAAAGTGAAAGATCTTCGGCGTTCCCGCAAATGCTTGAGGAAGAGAAAGTTGAAGGGAGAAGAAGAGATGGAGATTTTGATGGCACTCATAGACCTCAAAGTGGTGTCAAGGGTTTTGAGAATGAGTGAGTTAAGTGAGGAACAGTTGCATTGGTGTGAAGAGAAGATGAGCAAAGTGAGGGTAATGGATAGAAAACTACAAAGAGATTCCACTCCACTTTTTTTCCCTGCACATTGACCCACAAAAAAGATTTATATGTATTGCTTGGTGACTGGATCATATGAATGTGCATGGCTGCACCAAAAGGAATATCCACATAACCACAGCCTTTTGTTTTGTAAATATGGTTAAAGAAAATGAGGGGGACCCTACAAATCAAAGTGAAACATATGGGGTGGCATGGATTTTGGAGCCTGAAATTAATGAGAGGAAAGTTGGGTAAAGATGAATGCTTAGGTCATTGAATATTGAAAGTGAAAAACCAAAGACAAAGCAAGGAATGAAGATAGAGACAAGGATAGCTTTAGTTTGCTTTAGCTTTTTAATTACTTAGGGTTTATCTATAAGGGTTTTAAGCTGAAATCAAAAGAAAGAATGAACAAGACTGAAGCACATGTAGTTGAATAAAAGTAGTCTTGCTCTCTTGGGAAAAATGTGTATCACACGATTAAGGAACGGTAGACTTAGTGATTTTTTTTCAAAATAATGTTGCAGAAAGTACCCCACTTAGATTTGTGAAAAAGCTAGGGAAAAAAATAAAGGAATAAATCAACCATCAAAGTAGCATCAGGACCAGGCCTTCTTTCTAGGGACATGTAATATTATTTCTTTACTTTCAAAAAATGAGTCACAGGAGTTATCATTTCTTGTGGGTTACTATTTATTTGTTCTACTTTGGTAATTGAAAGGTTAATTACAAAAATCTTCTCTTTTATAATAAAAAGTGACAGTTGTGTCGTTCGGGTAATATTTGAATTTTTTAATAAAAATAATTATTGATTAAATTTTATTTATTTTTAATCAAATTCTGAATGAATTTATTTCGTCTTATGAATAGCAAAATTAAGAAGAAAAAAAGTCATGTAGTATCATAATATAAAAATATTTTATATCTATTAGCTAGTTGTCTAATTAAATTTCCTTTTTTGTCATGTACAATCTTACTTTTTAAATTTCATACATTTTAATTTTTAATCTTATCTCACGCCATCTTAGTCAAATTAGTAACTCTAACAAGTCGTTAAATACTTGCATTAAAAAAGTTGTTAAATACTATTATATATCATTTTTCACGTTTTCTATAATATTACGCTATTCTTCTTACTTTAAGACTCAGTTAACTTTTACTCGAACCTAATAATTGTAAAAAGTTTCTTAAATTAATGAAATCATATATAAGTTATTAATTCAACACTTTGATATTTCATTATGCTTCTCTATTTTAAAACACGAGAGCATCAACAGCTCTTTGCAGCACTTAATACACTTTTTCAACGATTTCTAGCTAGTTACTATTCAAGTTACACAATATGGTGCTTTTTGAAGAGCAACCTTCAATTCAAGTGCTCTTCGACTGTATTTCTAGCTAGTTACTATTCAAGTTACACAATATGGTAGCTAACTGCATAGAAATTGGATGCAGCCGATTCAAGTTCTCTCTTTTTCCCCCATAGTGTATTATGTATACACCAGAGTATGTACTAAAACCAACTTTATACACAGAAAAAAAAATTATGCATCAGTGTAAAAAAAGTTTCATACTATTATTTAATTATAAATCATCACAAGTATATTAAATTTATTAGCTTTTATAGCAACTACCTTAAAAGTCTTATTTTGTGATTGAATAATAGTATTAAATTATCTTATATCATGATCGAGATTATCAAACTCAAGTATTTATATAGATTCTTGAGAATTCTATAAACTCAACTCTCGTGAACTTATAAAAGTCCATGCCACTTTATATTAAAATAATAACAAAATACATATAAATAACATACCAAATAAACATTGCAACAACATAATAAAACAAAATAATAAATCATAAATTACAGAATACTTAAATAACCAAGTCTAATTGTGAATGGTAGAGCATTCTCATTGAGGCTTTGATGTTGTTGGAGAACAAAGGCTAGATGTTATTAGAGGTTAGGGTTCTTTGATTGAGGAACAACACACCAAATGGAGGTATGTTTAATCCTAAACACACACAAGAAAAACTAAAATAGCATGTATTTTGGTTTAATCTTTTTAACTTGCTAACTCATTGACTCAATAATAAACTTGAGAGTTTGCATCGAGTCAAATCTACCAAAAGAGAGTTTTCACATAAGTCAACTTGCAGAAAATAGATTGACTCGTAAGCTCATAAAAAATTAACGAGAGTTAACTCAAAAGTTTACTAACTATAATCATCACCATTAAATTCTACAGTTAATTATCATTTGTTTCTTTTTCATGTCATTTCTATTATATAATTTTCTTTTATCTTTTTCTTCATTCTCCTTTACATCATTAATTATATATATCACTTTCCCAGTTTCCCTTTCTTTTTTATTTTTTCCTCTCAATCTTTTTCTTCTTTTCACCATGCACTCAAAAAATATTATGTAACTTCAATATTTTCCTTCTCATATGGGCATATACCCTCTCAATATATTTGACTTCAATTACCAGTCCATAAGAGTGATCAGACATATGGGCTTTAGAACACATCATGAGGAATATGATTTTTCGGTAGGTTGGTGCCGTTGTGTTTAATGCATTGAGATCTATAAATAACAATTGGGCTTTTACTTCCTGCACCTTCCAAATTTCATAGATTCCCAACCTCTCATGGTCTACGACTTTTCCATATGGTAATCGTACCCGAAACGAAACACCCAATTTCATCTCCTCAGTCCTCAAATTAGGTTTTCTAATCAAACTTTAAAATGATTTGTATTTAATTTTGTTTTCTAGCTTTATAGATTGAGTAAGTACGACTGAGTCAAAGAAACTCAATGAAATTATTGATTCATATCTATATATTAATTAGACTATCAAAGCATGTTTGACTCTCCCAATTTGATTTTTTGGACACAATCTAAAATCCACTTGCTTCTTTCTAAAAGTAATTATGGACTTCAAACAACATTTAATTATAGGACGAAATCTAATAGACTAATATCCAACTAATCAGATCGCCACAAAATATATTCCATGCACCTTCGTTCCATCCAATTAGCTATTTGATTGTCAATTATTGAGAAGAAGAAAAAACTTTAAAGAATGTGCCTTCCAAAAAAACTTAAAGAATGTCATTTTAGTCAAGAAGATATTAGATTTAGAAGCAGGATATTTTAGTCAAGAAAAAACTCGCATGACAAACTTAAAGACTAAATAAAATAAATAATAGGAAGGAAGGTACGTAGAGATGTATGGAAAGGTTGCATGTAATAAAAAATTAAGAAAAAGTTCATTTGTGCTACAAATTTAAATATTTTTTTCATAACAACCAGAGAAAAAAAGTATCAGATATATAAAATGATTGATATAATAAAGTGATAAAATGGAAAAAAAAAATATCGTATATGGGTTTGCTGGGCTTTGATGCTTACCTTATTTTTTTGAAAAGGGGAAAAAATAATATAACGCATAAATTAATGACTTAATTGCATATTTTATTATTTAATTTTTATTATTATGTAATTTTTATAATTTAGGTTTGTTTTGTTACTAATATAGTTATAAAATGTTCAAAAATTAAAAATTTAGGTAGTAAAATTCGGGAGAGAAAAAACAAACTTGAGTGGTAAATTTTATGATGATAACTGAGTGATAAAATGTGTAATTAATCCTAAATTAATATAAGTTAAAAGCCAATAATAATGCAGCTAGCATGAGAAAATTGTTGGGCATTGTTATATGAAAGCAACAAATAAACTTGTCCCTACCAATTGAATCCGTAGGAATAAAAAGCAACCTGAAACAGACAAAAGAGGGGAAAGCCAAAGGGTGCGATCCCCACTTCTGCATATCCTCATTTGCGTATCACATGCCATTGCCAGCATTCAAAATGCTATTTGTCAATTCCATTTTTCAAATGGAATATATAAGGCCCATTTTTGGCTTTGGATTCCTTTTTCTTTTCACCTTTTATTGATCACGTTATTATAAATATAATTAGAGTACTTTCATCGTGGAGGTTTGAGAAGTATTTTGGCTTCTTTATCCTTACTTCAAATATTATCAATATATGTTCCCTATTAATTTCTTTCTTTGGTTCATTATCATGTTCATTCATGTGCTGATTAGAAAAGGTTGAGCGCAGTGATTTGACTTGTTCTTGAGGTAGAAACATGACCTTGAATCACATACCTAACATTGTGGACTCATTTCTCAGCGAATACAAGTTAGGTGTATGCAGTTATATATCATATGTACCATCACAGTGGTTGTATATTAGACAGTCAATTTTGTTTCCATATGAAACCAAATAATGAGTGTGCTTCTTCTCATGCTACTTTTTCCATGGTTCACTGCTCACTCTAGTTTGTCCTTTAAAAAACAAAGTCAATATTTTCAATCGACAAAACAATTTTTTTTATTAATCAACAAAAGGGTTTTTAAAACCTGCAATTAATTACTCTCTTTAATATGAAAGGTACTAAAATTTGACAAAAAGATACAAAAGTAAGGATAAGTTATAGTACTATCACTAATTTTCTTAAAAAGAAAAAGATTATAATAAAAATATTCATGGAAAATTTGACTAAAAAAACTATATTTGTCTATAAAAAAATATCACAAGAAATTCCACACTCATTTCCTATGTGCTATACTGCTATATATATGATTGTCAATTACTGAGAAAAATCGTAATGTCATTTTAGTCAGTATATTAGATTTAGACGCATGACATTTTAGTCAAGAGATATTCGCATGCCAAACTTAAAGAATAAATATAGGAACGAAGGTGCGTTTAAATGTAAAGAAAGGTTGCATGTAATTGAAAAAGATTAAGAAAAAACAATTTGCACTACAAAAATAAAGATTTTCCATCGACAAAAGAATTATAAAATATACAACTAATCAATCTTTATTTAAAAATATTAACAATACACTCTTTTGAATATATTATTTATCATCCGTTGAAATTAATTGAGAACTACAAATTTATGGTCGTGTCTCATTTTTCATTTAACCCTAATTTTATAATTTAAAAAAAAATTAACTAGTTATAAAATATATATTAAAAAAATATGTTAAAGAATATATTGCTAACACTTTTCATTTTTAAACTAATGATACTAAAATTGGACGAAAAGATAAAAAAAAAAATAGTATTATCATAATCTATATTGTTATAAAACCCATTTAGCCATCCTCATGTGTCACCCATTTTGTGTTGTATGCACCCATTTTCTTTTTTTATACTTTTTTCATCTTTACCCTCTATCTTTTTATTTTCTATTTCTCATTTTTTCTTTCTTACCTGGCTATTGATCACTAGCCGCTGCCTAGTTTTTTTTTTTTTTTTATATAGAAGGATTATAATTAAAATATTGAAGGAAAATTTGACTGAAAAACTATATTTGTATAAAATTAGGATAAGTTGCAGTTTAGTCCCCTAATTTTATACTTTCGCAAACTATCCCTTAACTTTTTTTTATCATTTTACTCCATTGCTTTAGGTCAAAGATAATAAATAATTATTCCATCAAAATTGGCATCAATTGCTTCTTTTATGTCATTAATTTTTTTATCACTTGACTACCCTCGACTTTAGATCAAAGTATAATTGTTAATTTTTTTGTTAATGTTAATGTTGGTTATATGTGTGAATTTTTTTATTTTGTAAGCATTATATATGTGAATCTTGAATATTGTTTTCAAAAGAAATTATCGTAATTGAGCCAACTTATTTTGCATATGAAATTATATGCTTAGCCATGATGTGTAAGGTTAATACATATTTTTTGTCAAATTATAGATGATTCTATAATTTTGATGGTTTCAAAAGGAGATTTGATATAGGAAAATGCTTATATTCTTCATTATTTATCTATTCGTCCTACTTCGGCAATAATTGACTTATATGATCTGTTGGAAAAAATAATAATCATGCTAGCATATTTAAGGAACAAATATATACTGCGCTATTCTTGAACAGTCTGAAATGCAAATCTTTAATTACGTCTTCCACGGAAAGGATGCACTAGTAGTGTGTTGAAGGAACTTTATTAAAGTAAGTTTATTGTTATTTTTACATTAAATAAATTAACAGTGCATTCTGTTAAAGCAAATTATAGTAACATTTATGACAAATTCATATATCAGACTTGGGAATTTGTCAGCATGCATTGTGAAAGCCCAACTAGACACACCAAAAACGAAGAAATTGGTTTCCGTGGCTTTTACCTCAACGTACGTAGGTCAAATATTTGTAATTATGTATCTAATTAATATGTAATTCATACATGCATTATCGTCTTTCATGGTATGTATATCTTTTTGTGTCTAGCCCCTGCTTGTTAATATAATCATTGTTTTGCTGTGAAAAAAAAAATGCAATATCCTCCGTCATTGTATATTTTCTTATATTATCAATAAAATGTCACAAATAACTTTCATTGAAGAATTCAAATGTGTTGAGAACTATTTTAATTAGAAAAGATAATTGGATTTGGATTAGTAAGAACTTGAAAAATTACTCACGATAAATTATATAGAGTATTTATCTACCAAAGAAGTTTAAGCTGGTACCTGAATATTACATGCAAAAATGTGTAGGCACATCCATGGGTCCAGGCACTATATTACTCATCTCACTTTATCCCCAGACTAATAATAAATGTTTTGGGTTCCATTAAGCCTACTTAGACACATGGAAATTAAGAAAGCAAACATATTAGCTCAATGTTACCAACCCTAATTATCAACTATTTGATCAACATAATCTAACACCTTCATACAAACACGAATTTTATCTCAGTAAAACACCTCTCATGTATCGATAAAAAAAAAACACATTGACTCTCAACAAGGAACCACATAAGTAAGCCTATCAAGACCGAAAAATCTAACTAGATCAGCTTGACTTGCAAAGGATCATTTCAGATTCCTAAATCTGCCTCAAATATTCTTCACTTAGATTGGTATTCAAGATTCAACAATAAATATATTAGTATTATAACATTTTTAATTTTATTAGTTTAATTATTAAAATATAAAAGGTAAAATATATTTTAGTACTTTGTAAATATAAGTTTATTTGGTTTTGATCTTTTAAAATATATTAGTTTTGATGTTATTTAACAAGTTTTAAAATAATTTTTATCATTGTTTAACGATGAAATCATAATACAATGTATACTTAATTATTTCACATTACATATTATTTAGTTATTACTTTAAAATATTTGTTAACATGACATATTAAATGCATAACATGTCATTGATAAATAATATTGATAAAGACTATAATTAAAAAAAAATACGAAGATCAAAATTGCTGAAAAATAAAATAAAAAATAAATTATATTTATAATAAATAAAAACACATTTAAACGTTATCTTAATCAAAATACAGATACTTAATGCTTGCGGGTAAATCAGATATTAATTGATTGACAACATCTAGATATTTTTGTTGAATAATTTACCAGTGCATCGATCATGTCTTAACTGATTTCGTTTGTCCTTGTTGTGGCAACCAAAATGAAATAACACATTCATATGTCATGCATGATTTTTAAACTAAGCAAGGATGCTACCTTTTGCTTTTAATTTTTGCGACATGGTCCATGGTTGCCTTGGTTTTGCAGATAAGATATTCTTGTGCATTTTGTTTTCTTATGTTTGAGCAATTAGTTGGTGTGCCCATACTACTGACCCGATTATTCAGAGGCCGTATATGGCTATATATTTTAGAAGGTTACGTTACATGTTGAATTGAATAATCTTAATTTTACAATATATTCTCATAATATCTTTTATAAAAAAAAATGAATAATATGATAAAGATATATAAAAATAAATAATAAATTATGTTCATGCTTGTGTGTTCACATACATTTATTGAATTCGTGGCCAAGGCCGGCTTATTAACATGAAAAATGACTACTGATATATATTCTCTAATATCTGGTATTTGTCTGGTTCCTTTTCTTCAGTACATGAGACATGATATATTGCTTACTACTAGTATTTATTTAGTGTATATATACAGGTGGATTGTGTCTTCCACACACAACTTCGTAAGTAGGTGGAAAGTACCACAAATTTATATTCTTTCCCTATATTCAAGGTTCTTAATTTTACGTTAACAATAATAATATTTATTTGAGAAAAATCAAACCTTACCTTATCTGTTTCCTTTCTTTGTTGCTATTTTGTCTTTCTGATGCGTAAAAACATTAAAAAATAATAATAATAAACTTACCTTTTACATTTTATGCGGGGGCGGTTCTTATTTAACTAAAGCTCCCTTAATTGAACTAAAAGTAAATGTTTTCATGTTTAAATTTTACATGATCTTGTTATTCGAAGAAATTCACTACTAATATTTATTTATGTCCTCGTAATTAATATCAAATAGCCAATAAATGAGGCTTTATCAAAATTTATGAATATTTATATATTTACAGAGGAAAACAATCATAACACTTCGACATAATTAAGGACATCATATCCTAAATCTTTATATTCTTATAAATTACATGAATCCAAAATTATGATAATAACATATAATTGAGATTTCTAATTACAATAGATTCGTTAAACAAAAAGTGAAACTTAAGTAACTTTATATATTTCAATTGATAGTAGAAAGTATGTTTCAAGGCATTTCTCATTGTTTAATAATTTATTTATTTATAAATTCTAATTTTTGCTGATGAAGTTTGGTTACATATATATTATTTGTAATAAAAATGTTTGTGACCACCTTTCTAGTTTGTAGTCTTCGCCCCAAAAGTGTTGGTTGCATCGATTTATTGATTAGGGGTTTGATGGCTCATTGGCTGATGATGATCGATGATGGACTTGGTCGGTGGGTGTGGCGTCAGGTTTGGGGCAGCAGATTAAAGCATATACATGAAAGGGCTTCATGACTCAGTTTATTAGAGTCCACAATGAAAATAATTAAGATATTTTGATTTATTGTAGTTAATGCTACTTGAAAATAATTAAGATATTTTGATTTATTGTAGCTAATACTATGCAATATGAGAATTCTTATATAATAATAAAGTTATATTTTGGTAATTTGATGATCATAAATTTATTTTGATAATTTGTTGATCATAAATTTAAATTTGGAAATAACTTTTTTATATTTGTAAGAATAAAATTACTTAGAATATCACTTTTCCTTGCTGAGTTTTTTTTTAATAGTATATCATGTAGCAAATACAAAATAAAACATTGCAGGATCCTAATATAGTGATCTATTTGTTTTATATATTGTCTAGCTACGATATAAAAATTACATATAGATTGGGGATAAAAAAGAAAACTTGTTTTATGCTGTGATGAATTGAATATTCGGTATTAACAAGTTAATTAATTATGAAGCATACATCTAATCATTGACGGTCTTGAAACTTGAAAATATCAGACACGATTAATTTAATAACTAAAATTTTATTTTATCAGCAATCCAACTATTATTTTATACTTTTAGAGAGGGGAAATATAAATAATTGAATTGAAATTTGAAAACTTCAACTGTGTATTTATAAATTTTTTGTGTAGAAATTATTGAAATAAATAAAAACTTAAATGGTTTGTATTTATTTAAAAAATTGAAATTAAAAGGATGAAATAAATATATTGGCGAATCTTTTAAGTAAACTAACTATTAATGAACATCTCAACCTGTTCTAAAAAAATATAAACCTTGAATTATTTTAATAATAATAATATATAGAAACTTTAATGCCAATTTTTCAACAAATTTTTACATGACAGGGTTTAATTACAAGAAAATTAAGGCACAAGTAAATTTTTTAATAATGTTAAATTGTCACAAAATGGAAATGTCACTCGAGAGATTATATAAGCCTAAATTCCGCTGTACGTTACATTAATGTTTCCAAAATTAACATGAAGAAAATATAGTAAATACAATGTGGATATTTTTTTTAATGATTTATGTTATATTTAATGATGCTGGTTAATTTTTCTCATTATAAATACTTATAATATGAAAATAATAATTAATGATTTCCTATTATTAACTAAGGCATGCCAAATTTAGTTGCCAAAAATTATTGAAAAATATTTTCTATTTCAAATTGTGCTATTTAAATGGTTTGTTAGTAAACAAATTGTGAAATAGTAAAATTGATGTTGAGTTCTAAATGAATTTTTTTGACATGCTGCTTAAGGGATTCTAGTTTGGTACTACTTGAATTAACAATATGATTGTTTCTATTTTCAAATTTTGATAAACTTTTAAGGATAATTCTTTGTAGCATAGATTCCGAAAGCAAAATTTATTTTCAATTTCATCAAAATATTTTATTAATTATACTTTTTGTTATTAAGAATAAATATATAAAAGTTAGATTTACGGTTGAATCAGATTCTCATGTTGCTATTGATCTTCTTTGCAAAGGTTGTACCAATTATCAACCTTGTTCCACCCTTGTTGATAGGTTCTATGAGATTGTTAAAAATAAAGGGTGATAGTTTTGGCTTCGAGTTGTATGACAAACTAATCAAGTCGTTAATGTCTTGACTAAGTTTGTTTATTCTCTTGATGGTCATATGAGAATTTTTTATGTTATTCCTCCTTTTTACCTAATGTCATTTTGGTTAATATATCTACTATTATTTTTATTCGCAAATTTTAATGCTTTGTCTGGGTCTTTCCCCTTTTATTCATAGAAAAATGAGATAGTTTTCATTAACCTATGCCAAAGAAGACCATCATTTTAGGAAATTAAATAATTAATTAGAAATCTCAACCAATATTCCATGAACATTTTTTTAATGTACAATAACGAGTGGAAAGAAGAATTAAGTCAATATTTTTTTTGGTAAAAGTATATATAAGTTAATAATCAAATTGTAGAAAGCAAAAAATTTTCCTTTTAACTTTCTAATGATTTTTTTAGAAAATCAAAATCTGATTTCCTTTTATGAAGAATTCAAGTTCAAATAATTTTGTTAAAAATATAGATGAAGTTTTAATTGTTGTTTTTATTAATTTCACCCTTGACCTTCCTTTATAATTTTCATTTTTCAAAGCAATTCTCTCTCTCTCTCTCTCTCTCTCTACATAATATATATATATATATATAAACATAATTTATATTATTAAATTTATATAATTAATTTCATAATTATTTATTTATTGAACTATATAATTTATATCATTACATCATACAATTAATTCCACATTTATTTATTAAATAATATACTTTATGTTATTAAGGTCATATAATTATGTTCAAATTAATTTTTTTTGTATAAAATTAAAATATATGTAACACAAGTATAATTTTAAAATTTATTAAGTATAAAAATAAGTCAAAATGTTCCTATTTCTCATGAATAGTTATGTGGTACAATTATATTTCTTTATTATTAATTCATTTATAAAATATATAATCAATTTTTCCTTTTAGTTTACATCTGAAAGTTTTCCTCAGGAATTTATAAAGGGAAAAATAGTAAATGAAAATAATACTAGTAGTTTTTTCTTAAGAAAATAATAAGTTATGTAGCATGAAAGGTAAAAAAATTCGAATGTATAATAGATTACAAACTTACAATACCTTTTACATGGATAAAAAATGAATATTTTACACTCTAGAGCTGAAGATTTGTGTCAAATATTTCTTCACTTTATGATAGTCAGGTTTTAATTAGTCCTTTTTATTTCACAAACTCACAACAAAAAAGTGTTTCATATTAAAAATTGTTATAATTTTTAATTTGTTATTCGATGTTTTTGCTTTAATTTATACAGAAAAATACAAAAAAAACATTTTTTTTAAATAAGTAGTCACATAAATATAGTTTATATAACTTTATTATAATAAAAAGTAGATTACTATAACAACCCATTTCTGATAAATACTATATAGTTTGTAAAAAAAACTTCAGATTAGTTAATTAATTACCCTTTTGAGCATAGGTCTAATCTTTCAAAAGCAGAATGAATATATGAAAAATAAATAAATGTGATTAGGAAAGAGCATCTTCTGCTCATTGAATTCACAGAACACATTACATTGAATTTGCCGTGCTCGTTATTATGAACCGTACGAGAAGAGGACAGACAACACAGAGGTTCATGAATTTAGGAAGGCCAAAAAGGCAAAAACACAACAAACAAACACACACACACACACACTCCATGTCCCTTTCCATTTGGATCACAACGGATCTCATCTCTTTTCCCTGTCCACGTCACACCCACTCAGAAAAAAAGTCTACCCCCACTAATCATCAATCCCACGCTCCACAACTGCGGTCTCACCTTATAACCCCTGCACCTTGTCGTACCCTATCATTCTCTCTCATTTTCCTTTTTTTTCTTTCTCTGGCCTTCTATGAATACCCAGCCAACTCTTTCTTTTTTACCTCTCTCTCTCATTGCTCCTCTGATTCATTCACCCAATTTTTCTGTCCTCTATTCCTCTCAGAGGAGCCTCTGAGTCTGCTCAGGTACTTTCTCTCTCTAAAAAGCACAAACTTTTGAGAGCTTCTGGCTTTGCAGGGATTTGAAGCTTAGGGTATTTGGGTTTACTCTTCTGTCTGCAAGGTCTTAAATTTGAAGGCTTTTAACAAAAGGGTCTCCGTGTATTTGGTTATAACTCCCCAAATTCTTAGCTTTTGTGGGTTTCTTCTAGTTCAAGAGGAGAGGGGGGGGGGGGGGGGGGAGATGGAATTAAGGGGTTTCTCTATTTGTGTCGGTTAATGATTTTTTTAGATTTGGTTTAATTTTATTCAGATTTGTGAACAACGTGGGGGAAAATAATTGATTTGTTTTGTGTTTGGCGTTGCAGGTGTTCCTTGTCAAGAGATCCTTTTGTTTTTTAGGTGTGAAGGGAAAGAGAAAAAAGATGAATCAGTGTGGTTATCAGCAGAAGAAGGCCTTGACAAGCTGTGAGGAGATGAGGATGGAATCTGTGGTGTGCCCTAAACCTCGAAGATTGGGCCTGTTAAACCACTCAACCTTTGATAACCACATCAGACCCTTGAGGCCACCCTTTATCAAGTATTCACCCTACTTTTTCCTAAAAAAATTACATCATATCTTTATTTTTGTTGAATTTTTTCAATCACTTTTTTTTATAAAATTTCTGACTATATATATGTATTTTTTTTTTTACTAAAACAGCTACCAATCAGAAATTGAAGATTCAGGAGTTGGGGCTGAGCTTCTAGACATCATTCTCCCCAAGGTTATTTTTTGTCTCAGTCGTCATGTTGGAAAGAGTTTTTTTTTTTCCCTTTAAAATTGTTTAATTTTTTCCCAAAATATTTTAAATGAAAAATATATATGAAAAAATTGGTTGGTTCATGTGATTCCTCAAAGATGTAACAAATATGAAGTTCTGGTGTTGATTGCTAGGGAATAGAGATGCCAACATCTCTATCATGTGGTTTAGATGTTGTGGTTATTGTTGTTGATTGAAAGAAATGTGAAATCTGACAAAAGATTGCTTCAATTTGATTGTTTTGCAGAGATCTGGGGGGCAAGTGGCTTCATCACCGCCATTTTTCTGTGGATCTCCACCTAGCAGGGCTTCAAACCCTGTGATCCAAGATGAGCAATTTGGTAGTAATGAGAATTTTGGTCCATTTTCCTTGGCACCCCCTTCACCATCTTCCTCGGCAAGAGGCTGTGTTAGGATGAAGTTTGGTCACGCCCCAGCTGCAGTGAGGATTGAAGGTTTTGATTGCCTCAGCAGGGATAGGCGCAACTGCAGCATTTCTGCTGTTGCTTAATTCAATTTTAAACAGAGAAAAAGAAAAGAGGATTAAAGAATCACCAAAGTTCTAAGAGCAGAGGAGATTTTTGGGACTGAGAAACTAATCTTAATTTCAATCTTATTGTATTATATGTAGATACCGTTGGTCATGAGTTAATTAAAGTGTCATGTATAATTGAGAGGTGGGAATTTTCTTTTCTTAGTTTTATCTTTTTGAAGAATAAAAAAAAGGGGGGGCACATCAAGGAGAAAGAAAAAGGCAAGCAAAAAGTCTTGTTCTTCTCTCTTGTTAGGTTTTATATGATGGGGTCTTTTAGATTGAAACTTTCATGTGAGTTTCATGGAGAGTCTGTAACTTTTATGTAATTTGAAACTCAGCTCCTCCTTTTGTAATTGGAATGGTGGAGGAATTTGAGGATTTATCTTTGGAATCTTGTAAAATATATTTTTTGTGGGTGCCCTATTTGCAGGTGTTGCCTATTGGATTATATGAAAAGAAATATTGTTCATACTTTATACATGGTATTTTCTTTTACAATCAAAAGACAAGGTTGAATATTATTATTTGTACATCCGGCAATGGGTCATTAGTCCAATGAGTAAAACAATACTAGAAATAATGAAGAAAGAATCTTAGGAACTTTCATAGGGCGTGATATGGTCAGCTTTGGGGGGCTCTTGTCTAGTAATATTTTAATCATTGTCGCCTAAATTCATTTGATAGATACTAGAAGAGGATTCTTTTTTATTATTATTATTATTTCATTTGAATTTTTGAGGAATACAAGAATATGGATAACTATTTGATGATGTGAAGAGGTGCCTGTGAAAGGGTGAGTGGGAGAAATAAAAATTAGTCAAGTAACGTGGGATGTGGATAGGTTATAGTATATAGAGAGAGAATGTGGGGTATGGGATGTGGATAGGTTATAGTATAGAGAGAATGTGGGGTATGGGGTGTGACAAGCACAAATTCAGAAACGTGTGCTTGTTGCTTTGTTGTGATGGATGGAAAGTGGTTAAGGAGAGCGTGGCATGCATAAGGGTTTATTTGGTGGTTGAAGGTTGATATGATGCATTCATTTCAATATATCATTGTATATTATAATTATAAATTAGGGTATAAGACACAGCTAAGATGACTTGAGAAGTTGCGTGAGGCATTCCCCTTCAGTAACAAGAAGCGCGTTGGCAGGTGCTACTAACTGGCTTAATTGCTAGTTGGAAGGACCATTGCTTGCACATACGGCGTGGGAAGAAATTTCTGAGGGAAAAGACTAAGACCAGTGGAAAATTTTGCTTTGCATTAAAATACTATAGTTGAATAATCTACTTTCTTTTGCAACATCGTGTCATTATCATCTTATTAGAAAGATACAAGCTTATGAGTGTTTAATGAGATTGGTGCAATGTTAGCAACAAAGGAGTTACATAATTGTTAATTAAATCATAGAAAATCTAACCTGAGAACTTATTTTTCTAATAATACGTTTTTTTTAAAGAAAAAAACAGATCACTTTCTAAAATAAGTTTACCTTTTAAAATAAGTGATAGTAAAAATATTAAAAATATGTTAAAAAGATTACATTACCATTTCTAAATTCTTGAATTCTTAGGTCAATTTATAACTATGTGTGTTAATCTTCTACCTAATATATCAATGCCTTGCTTTTAAAAGATTTTTTTGGTACATCTCTTAAAAGAGAAATTACTATAGAGGAAATAATTTTGTTTTCAAAGAAACTAATAATCGACATTAATTATATTCTTTTTTGGTTCAACTATTTCTTCATAATTGGCGTCTTTTGATAGTTATGTCCTTTTCTTAAATAATGATGTTTTTTTTATATATTGTTGAATGCATTTTTTAACACAAAAATATATAAAATTAGTTTCTGAAAATTGAAGTTTGCAAATTGTATGTTTGAATTCACTTCATTTTGAAACATAAGTTTTAAAAATATTTCTAATACTGCTTTCATTTAAAACATGGTTTGAAATCACACAAAGTGAATTATCGAACAGAAATTAAATATATCACGAAATTGAGTTTAATTAGTAAGACAAACGTACGTTCAAGACAATTAAACAAAAACTAAATGTAGCCTAAACCTAATAAACTTTAAGTCAACAACATGTACACTCTTAGGGAACATTTGCTTCATGGATTCTTTGTTTCATTCTCTGGAATAATATTCATAAGAAGTATTTTTCATAAAGAAAAGCATGTTTGGTTAATATTTAAAATTCATGAGAACCTTTTTTTTATATTTTTAGAAATAATTAAGACGTGTTTGGTTTACAATATATTTTTCTTAGAAATGTATGTTATAATTATTAAAATTTCTTTATTATGCAAAATATGTTATTTTTTTATTATAATGCATAAAATAGGACAAATATTATAACTACGTTATAAATAATATTTCATTACCTTTATTCATATAAATTATTGTAATTTCTGTGTACTACACAAAATTTTTACTTTGAGAAATACATAAACTATTTTACACTTTAAATACATAAATTAAAGTATTTATTGTAAAACAATTTTTTATTATAAGTTGTGATTAAATATAATGTAATTTATACTGTAAATATATAAACTATTTTCTCTTTTAGTTTTAGTTTTATCCTATAACTTTATAGTTTAATATAATATTTTTAGCATACTCTTATCACCGTGTTATTGCGTAAATAAATATAATTGATTACATTATTGTCACGCATAAAGATATTATGATAAAATATGTTTGGAGTTGTTTTAAAATTTAAAAAATGTTAATTTTTTCTTTATAAAATTTTTGGTATTAATTTGGTCTATATAAAAATAAAACATATTTTTACCTTGTTCATAGTAGTAAGTTGTAATTTTGTTAAATGATAATATGACATAATTCAAGTTTAAACATGTAATTTGATTACAAATGAATTAAATAATTTATAATGGTTAAATTTTTAACATGAATTAAATAATTTATGGCGTCTAAATATCTCCAAAATTTACAATTTCTTGTTTCCTTTAAGTTGATTTTTTGCATTTTCTGATGAGATTAAAGAGGAAGATGAAACAATAATGAAGTCTAACAAAATTGTCAATGAGAATCAACAAATATATATTTTATTTTTGCAAAAATTAAATTAATACAATTTTTTTTATTAAAACGGAATTGATATTTTTAAATTTTAACGGGACTCAAACATATTTTACCGAAGATATTAATAACATTAAGACAAATAGACAATGTTGTATAAAAATAATAAGGATCTTTAAAAAAATAGAAGACAACATTTAAAACTAAACTCGATACTACTTAATTGAAAAATCTGACACCGTATTTTGAAGTTATAAGAGCAACTATAATGTAAGATCTTGAGCAATGATTTTGAGTTCAAGATTTGGTCTTCACTAGATCTCACATTAAAGGAGGTAGAGAGATCTCCAACATGGAGAATAAGTTCTTGTAGAAGAACCCTTAAGATCTGCACATTGTTCAAAAAAGAATAAATTTTTTCCTTTTTTCTCTTTCCTTAAGATCTCAAAATGAGATCTATCGCTAAAGAACAAAATGGAAGAGATCTTGAGAGATCTTAAATCCTACTTGGCACTATGAGGTTTACTAAAAAGTGATCTAAGATCCCAATTTGAAATCTATCACTAAAGATGCTCTAATGTATAGGCATGGCAATGGGGCCCGAACCCGTGGGTATCCGTCCGAACTCGCCCCGATGTCAACGGTGAAAAACCGACTTGACCGGGTTCGGGTTCGGGTTTGGGTTTTCCCTGCTTTATAATTTCGGGGGCGGGGTCGGGTTTGGTATTGGTGATATCCCCCCTGCCCCCGCCCCCGCCATAATTAAATTACAAATTTACCCTTATATATATATATGAGAATAAAATCCCGAAACCCTAACCTTCCCCCTCATTTCTCATTTTCGACGGCTGAACCCTAGAAAACAACTTCTCTAAGTTCTCTCTCACCCGCAACACCACAATTCACTTGCTCTCTCTTCGGTATTTCTTTCTTCTTCTATATTGTTTCAAGCTATTTGTTTGTTTTTCCCTTTTCTGGCCTTAGTATCATCCTTTTGCATTATATCATTGTTTTGTTCCTTCATTCTGTATCTGATTTGACCGTGACTGGAAAAAGATTGAAGCATTTGTTGGATCAAAGACAGTCATCCAGGTTCGTGCTTACCTCTATACCTCTCTTCTTTCTTTCTCATTTTAGGATTCCAAAATGTGTGGTGAGAGAGATTAATAAGATTAATAGGATTTTTTTTATGGGGGACCAAAGGGGATGAAAGGAGAGTGGCGTAGGTCAAATGGGAGAGAGTATGTTTACTAAAAGAGTTGGGAGGTTTAGAGAAAAAAAAGTTAGTAACTTTCAATGGTGTGATGTTGTGAAATGGTGTGGAAGAGATGATAGAAAGGACTGGTTTGATGCAAAAATAGGAAACGAGTGGGGATGGGAGATAGCACATTGTGATTTTAGTGTTTCCTAGATGAAATTGCCCTTTAAAATTGAATTGGAGCGTGAACAAAAATTCAGAAATATCACTTGTGCCAAAAATATTCCACCACATCCCTTTCAAGTTTCAACCACACGTGTGACTCCTTCCGAAAAGAAGGAAAAAAAAGTTACCCTTCTTTTTATTCTAGATGATTGGGCCAGCAGCCTTTTGTCAAGAACTGGATCGCCAGCTTCAAGTTTGATTCAATGATGAAACTTAGATTTTGATTTTTCTGCCATTGCTGCTTCAAATAATGATAATCTCCCTTCTGGGTTTGTTCAATCAATCACCTTTTTCCTTAGAATTTGATTTTTCTATTTTAATTTCACTCTGCATAACTGGTTTTCATGTTTTTGTTATGCTACATGATTCCTTAGTGAGTTTCTGTATGGTTTTTCATATTATCTCTATGAAGTAAGGCTTTGTTGGAAGAAACTTCTCCTTAATTAAGCACTTGTAGGAGAAGAATGACTTAGTCTTTCTGTGTTTTTTTAATTGATGAAAAAGAAGTAGATAAATACTTTTGTCATATGAATTTTAGTTCTTGAAGGTTTCTTCCCTTTCTGGCTGATTCGGTTTGTTATTATTGTGTTAGATTTTCTAGAATTCTATTTCTCTTTTTTCCTTTTCTTTTTTATCATATGGAAATTATTTTTTAAGAGGAGATATCATATAACACGAGCAAGAGAATGAAATAAGAAATGTAGGAATTTTGTCTCTTGTAATCTAGAGATCAAATGATAAACCATGGTCAGACTTTGATCTGTCAATCATTATAGCAATTGTTTTTTGGTTTTTGGAATTTGGACTATTTTTTGAACTATTGATATGATGAGTGTACCTTCTTCATGAATTTCCATGTTTGTGGTTTTACTGCCAAATGTATGACATTCTATCAAAAGCTTATTTATTTATTTGTTGTCAAAACTATACAAAAGCTTTTTAGAGGATGTATTATTTTCCCATGTACTAAAAATAATGGATTGAAGAATTAGGAGTGTAACTAATTTTATTTTCCAGCAATGAACACTACATGACTACATCTGATATTGAATTTTTATTTAATTACATACATTTAAGACTTAGCACCGTCAATTTTTATGTTATGGTTGTTGATCAACATTTCAAAGTTTCCATTGTGAACATATGCTTGCATTTTTTATGAATCTAGCAGGGTTGTCATATATATATCATTGCGTTCTTGAGTCATATTTCATTTAATTTGAATTACTTGAAGAAACATGAATTTGAAGTGGAATAATCACAACCAAAACGAGTAATTTCTTTTAACATATTGAACCTTCAAAGCAATGGACTTTTCAAGCTGGTTAGCATCATAGCATGGTATTACTCTGAATTTGAACTTCTGGACATTGCTTCCTATGTTTTAACATCTAATGGGGATGTTCATTAGAGGGATCTAGAGTTGTTGATCAAGCTACATTTATGGACTTTTCCTTGATCATCTAATTTAGTTATGTTCTGGTTTGTTTATAAATGTTTCTTCAATGTACAAAATGATGTTGCACAATTTTATTCCTTTCACTTTATGCTCTTTTTTATGTGAATTTCAAACTTGAATTTTTAAGTGGGCGGGGGCGGGGGCGGGGCGGGGAAAACCGACCCCCATCGAGGGCGGGAGTGGGGGCAAATTTCTGACCCCCGTCGGTTTTCAGGGGCGGGGCGAGGTTTTTTTGGAGAGGCGGAGGCGGGGGTGGTATAAGCAAAAACCGTCCCCAACCGCCCCCGTTGCCATGCCTACTAATGTATCCCATTATGGAGTTGCTATAATGTGTATCTTATATGCATCTACGAGTGTGAACATTTCATGAATTAAATATTAACCTGCCTCCTACTTTACTTCTACAATTTTGAAGCTATAATGTATCCCATTCTGGAGTTGCTTTAAATACCTGAAATAAAAATTTTGTGGAATTATTTGAAACATTTATGAGCTAAGTTTCTAACAAGCAAAGGACTAATGAAGTAGAAACCTATAAGTTTACATATATCAAGACATTGGATAGTATAGAAAATTTTACTTTCCAGAAATCATAATTTGAAAAATTTAGTTTCTCATGTTTAATATATATTTAAAAATAATAATATTTATGGAAAATAATATTTTACATAAATTTTTTTAAATTAGTTTTTTACGAAAACTCTCTTACGGGGGAGTGAAAATCTTATTCTTCTGAAATTAATTTTTACTACAGTAAAATTTTCATCTTATTTTTATTAAATTATATAATATGATAAATAATTAAAATAATTGATAAAATATGTGTAACTCTTTGATTCTTAAAAAAATTTATAAAATTTTTTATGTAAATTTTTTTAATAATCAAAAAATAAATTGTATTTATTCCCATCAAATATGATTCCAAATAATTATGATTTATGGGCATGAAAAAAGTTCTGCCCACGCCAAACACTTCCTAAATGTCATGGAGTATTTTATTATAATTTATATAACCATTGCAGATATTGGGAAGGGTGGAAATTACTCACTAGGATATAGCAAATATAAGCATCAATGGAAAAACTGAAGTTTATTATTCCACGTAGTTTCACCATTACAACATTGTTTTAGAAAATAAAAACTACCATGAAATTATAAATATAAAAAAGTTATTGAACGGAATCGCCTTTTTCATAATTATAAAATGAAAAGATAAATTAATTTGCAAGTGCAATGAAAGTACAAAATCATCGTATAATTAATTTATAGTACCTAATTAGACACAATAAAACCTTTTGTAACAAAAAAAGGTTAAAAGTTTTTTTGGTCTTAAAAGAACTTCTAAAATTTGATTTTAATTCCCGATTTTTAAATATTAATTAATAATTTTCTTTTCCATATTATATTTTTTAAAATACTGAAAGTTTAAGCCCTAAATCTAACATTTGTTTCTGTACATAGGATTCAACGTTTATATATATATATATATATATATATATATATATATATATATATATATAT
>CM023956.1:8647025-8659505 GCA_013407115.1 Glycine latifolia | reverse complement strand
GTATATGTGTGTGTATGTGATTTGTTAATAAGCACTTATCACTTTTTCAGTTCATGTCCATACACCAAAAGATTTAGGACAAAATAATTATTATATTTTTATTTTAATTAATCGTTTCTAAGGTATTATAGTAATTTTATATATTTAATTTTAAAAAATAAAAAGTCTTGTTTCTCTCTCATCTATAACTCTAATTACACATATTAATGCACTTCAAACCATCATGTTGTTCAACATTAGAGCTCTGTTGTTTGTTTGAAGGATAAAATTAATGGATTTTAATAGTCATTCTTTGATTGGATAAATAATCTTATATTATTTTTAATGAATTTAACTAACAAATCTTCAAAAGAAAAGAGGAAATATATGTATCTTATATATAGAGGGAGACATATTATATAAGAGGAATGTATCTCATATGAAATGAGAGGATTAAATTTGAACGGTTAACCAAATATGGACAATCAAAATTTAATATCATGTGACTTTTTGACATTAATTAAATTTTAATCTTTCATGTATGGTTATATGGTCCAAATTTAATCTTATCACTCTCATATAAGATGTTTTGTATTATAAGATATGTCCTCCATAACAATATAAACACACTACTTGTTTATGTCTTTGATGTTTTGGTGCCTCATTGAGAATATAATTTTTAAAAAAAATCAAATTTGTTCCATAGCAATAAGAAAGTTAGAAATGTTACTTATTATTCAATCAAAATATGCATATGTAAATCAATAATCATAACCTCACCTTCAAAATTCTTACTACTTCCATTTTTGCTTTTGTGGTTTCTCTTTCCAAATAAGCCTTTGATTGGAAAAATAAAATCCATAACTCATTCAGAGATAGTTTCAGGATTCTCATAATTGACACCAGTATAAACATTTTTCAGATCCATAAGTAATTTTAGCTTCTCAATCTCCTTGTCTTTAACCAAAATCGTGTCCTTGAAAAGACACCTAAAAGGTCAGGTAGAAAATTCAAACAAATTAAACTAGTTGTCTACAAATTTAACTCATTGTTAGAAATGTCATTAAACTAGTTTTCTAAAATTTAAACAATCCTTAAGAGATGATAACTCCAACTTGGTCAACAAATTGAACTAGTTGTCTTTCTACTAGATAGTATAGGGTAAATAGTAGAACTGAATTACTTATATCTTTCTATAGGTTTTTATAAGAAAGAAACAATGAAAAGAAAGGAAGGTAGATACTAGATCAGCTAAAAGGCGTTAGATGCATTCATAAAATATTTATTGAAAGAAAAGTAACATAACCATATTAATCAAGTTAAGCACATGCTCCATTAATTCTCTGACATCTCTACCATCTTTGGTACTTTTAGCAACACCTAACTCAACTCCAGAAACCCTTTCAAAAAACTTCAAAGTACTTATTGATTCAGAAAAAGACTTAACATCTGAATTAATTTGGACAAACATGAGTGTCTTGGCTTGACCACCTGTACAATAAAATTAAACATATGTTTCAAATGGAATCTTATCTAATAAGAAACAGTGATATGGAATACAATTCCAAAAGACATAAAGCAACTCAAGGATTTTTCACTTTAGTACATACTAGCAAAGCAAGACATGAAGTTGTAGATACTAGCAAGGCAAAACAAGAAATGATAAACTATGATTTTACCAAAAGATGATTGTAGAAGTTGAGTAAGTTTGCTATTTCTGTATGGTACATGGGAAGTTTTTTGAGCAAGCGCAAAAATGACATCTCCAAGGGCAGATAATGATTTGTTAATATGTTGTGTTTCCTTAAGTCTATTCCCAGTTACTTCAGAACGATTTATCCTTTCGCTTCCTGCCAAATCTACCAAATGAAGATTACCTTGAAGAGAGGAACCTGATTTCTTATCCATCCCACAGACATGAATTGAGACCACACTGTGCACACAAGTTTATTAAAAGTCATTATACTAGAAAGCTTACTTTGTTGAATTTTAGGAGAGTGAAAAGACAAACCTGTGAGAACGACTACTTCTTTCATTCATAGCAGTAGAACCCTTGGCTCTATTTTTTAGGCCAATATCCATTAACTTAATGATATCTAAAGTTGATTCCACAGGTTGCATTGTAGCATCAGGTACTGCTAATCCATTTGGTTGAGAGTGACTTAATATCCCAAGTGTGTGCAAATCAAGGAAATCATAAGTAAACATGACATGCTTCATATATTTTCTTTTTAAAAGTATTTGATAGAAAAACTAGACGAAGAAAGTTCATGCAAAGAATAAATTGTCCCTAATAATTGAAAAATGATATTTTTTTTAAGAAGCATCAGTTGATAACAAGTCACGTACTTGTTCATTATATATCTCAATTATTTGAACCCCAATGTCATGCACCATGGAGCTTTTTCTACTTGTGGAAATGTTGAAGAGGTCATTAAGAGCTCGATAGTTAACACCAAGACTCTAAGTTGTTGCACCATTTGGACCACTCTAAAAAATAATGACATCTTATAGAATGAGTTGATCCTTTATCTAAAATGACGAATTAAATTAAAATCAATGTGTTTATAAAGTTTCTTACCATTGTGTAAGTTTTTCCTGAACCAATTTGGCCATAAGCAAATCTACATACATTAAACCCATCAAGCACTAATCGTATAAAAGCTTGTATGTCAGCATACACCTCAGCTACATCATTTAGAGTAATAACAATCAACACAACAATAAAGTGTAAAATATCCAAATAACAAGAAATTGGAATCTATATACATAGGTATTATTATAATGGGAAAAAATTCCATTCAAAGCCTAATGACAAAAGGGTGAATATATAGAAATAAACCTTGAGTTGAGACTGGACCAAAGACCTTGTTGAACTTAAAGGTTCTAAGGGCTTCTTTTCCTTGTTTTTGGAAGGATTTGCCACAACCAAGTCAGTTTCACCGATGTGTTCCACAATAGATTGTTTTTCCTTTTGTCCAGGAAGAAATGGTCTAAGTTAACAATATACCCTGATATTTCCTGTATCAAAAAAATTTCATGTGAATTCAAAATCAACTCACATCAGTTACATGTTAGAAAACACATATAATGCCACCTTTTAATTCTTGAACTTTGTAACGACCCGCCTCGTCGCTATTGTATCATATTCTTAATCATATTTTTAATCACGATTATCTAATCGAAAATCTCTTTAAATTTAATTATAAGAAAAGTAGTAAATTTTTCGCCTAAGTATAATCAATATCACAAAACAAAACTGGAATATTCAAAGATGCAATACGTCATAATACTTGTATATTAATAATCATAAGTTTAATGATGATTACAAATAACTAAGTCTGAATTGTACAAAATTCTCAAAAGAAACAAGGGTTTAAATGAATGGGTGTAACTAGCAAAACATCGGAGTATAGCCATTAGAACAAGGGATGTAACTAGCAAAAACACACCATTGCCCGGGATCTAATTCATCCATATCCCGGCTACTCAATGGCTCCAAACAACTTAGGCATCTTCCCGGTCATTCGCATAATCAATCATGGATAACCCATCCAAAACACTTCACAAATTCATCTTATAATGACTAGTCATGATGCATGTTCCTAACTTAAATTTTAGTCAATGCAATGTGGTACCATCCCGAACAATAGGCCAAATCCATGGTACAAATGATTCTTGTAGCACGTCGGGGTCACTCTGTTGTGCACGGGTCTCACCCCCCATGGTGATCAGCCAAAATGGGTGTCAGAAGGCTATCCCTACAACAATGGCCCCCCAGTACTTCTTGTACTCTACAGTCAATCATCATATTTTCGTCATGCATGAAGTATGTCTCTCATGGACACCACTGTATAGACCGGCGCAGGGGCAATCCCTACTTGGCTGGTGTCGCTATACATCTCCCATGCATTACCCAAAACAAAGACTCACTGATGCACTATCTGGCATCTTATACCAATACATAAAATATCACCACGACATCATCAATGTATGACCCAAGCTTGGGCTCAACTTGACCCGAGTAGGATAATGTCATACACCCTTGTGAGTATTTATGTATATCCAAATGCATTTAGATTACCTATGGGCACCACTGTATAGACCGGCACAGGAGCAATCCCTTCCTGGTTGGTGTCGCTATACACCTCTCATGGTATCAATGCATTTAATAACTCAAGCCAATACAATGGTCAATCTCAACGTAATCACATTATTAAAAAACATACAAGTAAAATGGTGTGGGGTTTTAGATATCCGATTTGTTATTTAGCTATAACAATTCTGAAGAAAGAATCCGGACAAGGTCGGACGAATGCGGACAAGATCGGTCTAGGTCGGTACAGTTCGGTCAAGGTTTGAACAAAGAAGAGTAAAAGTAGACAAGGTCGGAAGAGGTCGGTAGAGGTTTGGTTAAAGGAGGTCAAAGGAACCCTTGGGTTTTTGTAAAATACCAAGGTCGGGTTCTTCTCTTATGCAATCGATTACATAAGCGTTGTAATCAATTAATCCGATAGCGCTTGCAAGACTCGGGTGGGTATTATCACCAACATTCACAAGGTTATAAGGGAACCCGGTAGATCTCTATCAAGTGACTTAAGCTCAAATACTTCAAGGTACACTCTCCCGAGTAAGGAACCCTATAGCTCTAAGGAAAAAGGAAGCAAGCCTTAGCAGCTCTAAAGGAAACAACCTCGGGTTAGTAACCCGGTATACAAATGTCCACCAACAAGGACTTGATTACGTTTTGCATGTATACATGCACGCTATGTAAGTCATTCAACCCAGCATACTCATCCCGGTAGCCGATATCACAACAAAGGATTATCACTTTTTTTTAACTCGGTCTACCTAACCTGGTAGCCGACATCCCAATCACAAGGGATTAATACATATACTAACTCGGCCTACCCTTTCCAGTAGCTGAGGTTACAAACAACAGTTTGACATATATTTTTAACATGCTCAGTCCGACTTACCCAACTCGGTAGTCGTATTATTCACAAAACTCATCACATAAAAACATCATGAAGTTATTTCACGCATAACACCAGAAGACTTATACATATATCATTTCAACCATGATATCTAAAATTATTATTAACACAATAAACTCCCCTTACCTGGTCAAGAATCCTTTTCTTTTTAAACTATTGTAAGTTCCGTTCAAACGTGAGTTCTTACAGCAACCAATAATGAAAAGTTAGGCTCTGTTCACAAATTCTTCTTAACGGAGAGGATTTTCCGCTGCTGCTACGGCGGTTTTCGAGAGTTTAAGTAATACAGAAGGTGGAAGAAAAGAGATTTCTGGTGCAAATATATATATATATATATATATATATATATTAGAGAGAGAAAGAAGAGAAATACATAAAGAGGTAAGAGTGATTCGTGCTTCCGCTTCATGCACTGCTATTTATAGACAAAGTACTGAGGCAAGTTGCCAACAACTAGAATAAGCCAGCTATCACAGCCACCATGGTTGCCCACTTACGTGACTGAACAGTCACCAGAGCCACCACCGTTTTTACTATACGTGTACGACCAGCTTATCTCAGCCACAAACTTTGACTTATACTCCTTAAGCACAAATATCAATGCACATACACTTTTCAGCAATTTGCAAGAATAATATTAAACAATTAGGTAACATAAAATAATTAATTAACTTGTAAATTTCAGGATGTTACAAACTTCATTGAACAATTTTCGATTTTCTGCAAGAACTGTTTGATAACTCTCAGCTGCATTTACTAGTGATTTAAGATTTATACCTGAACAAGTTACAATTCAATTATCAAAGCTTACCTCTTTTGAAAAACAAAAGTAAAATAGAGAGTAAGAGGAGCGTAAAAGTGACATGTAATTGCAAGGCTTACCCAATCGATTACATTCCTCTGAATAAACTTGTTGCTCTTTCATAGCATTTTGCTTAACGGATTCCCACCATAGTTTCAATTTCTGAATGCTTACAAGTTTAGTAGAAAATTGAAATATTTGACATAATAACAATAGGATTGACAATCACTTGTATCTATATGTAAGTTTACCTGTATGAAACTAAATTGAAAATTCATAGTTTTTTGTATCTGGTTCTCTTTCATGGTCCACTTTTGATACTTTAACTCAGAATGGGCTTCATTCTCTTTAACCTTATTTCTTAGTTTTTCCAACAAATTTTCATATTCTTGTGATTTATGTTTCAATTCTTCTTTAGCATCCTCAACTTTTGCTTCCAACTGTGAGCATTTTACTTCATATGTTTTTTTCATTGTTTCTAGTTATTGCTTAAATGTTGAAATTTCCACATTTTTGTCTTCCAACTCTTTAATATATTTAATAACCTCTTTGTCATCTGCATTTTTTCTTTCGTTAACTTCTGCTTCCAACTGTGAGCATTTTACTTCATATGTTTTTTTCATAGTTTCTAGTTCCTGCTTAAATGTTGAAATTTTCACATTTTTATCCTCCGACTCTTTAATATTTAATAGTCTCTTTATATCTGTCATTTTTTCCTTCTCAATTTTTGCTTCCAAATGTGAACATTGTATTTCACATGTTTTTTTCATTGTTTCTAATTTTTGTTTCAATGTTGAAACTTCCATATTTTTGTCCTCCAACTCTTTTAACATATTTAATAACCTCTTTGTCATCTACTCTCTTTTCTGAATCAGCTTTTGCTTCCAACTGTGAGAATTGTACTTCATAGGTTTTTCTCATTGTTTCTAGTTCTTGCTTTAATGTTGAAATTTCCACATTTTTGTCTTCTAGCTCTTTAGTATATCTAATAACATCTTTGTCATTTTCCATCTTTTTGGTGTCCTCAATCTGTTGTAATTCATTCTCCATCTCTTTTTCCATTTTAATCTTGTGAGATTGTTTTAATTGTTCTGCCTTCTTGTCTTCTTTTTTAGTCCTCTCAGCCTGTATTGAGAGGCCAAAAAGCTTATAATACAAACAAATGAAAATAGTTCAAGTTTATTTGTTTTTTTAGCTTCAAAACACACAAAAATTTAAAGGGTATTATGATATCCTATTTCTAAAAGTGTGTATATACATGTTACTTGCAGTTACTTGCAAATTAAGAAAATATTACCTTTAACTACTCAAGTTGATATGTTTCCTATGAATGATAAATAAAAATGCTTGTACCATGTACTCATGTAATATGTATTAATTGACTTGGAACATGATAATTGGTAAAGCTATTTGGGATACCTTAGTCTCTTCCTTGGTTCCAGATGCAAGAGCCTCAAGTACTTTGATTTTTGAGTGATATTTTTCTTCACGAGCCTTAAAAAAAAATTTTGCTAAAGGCAAAGAGTAAGAAAATGGTGAGAAAAATCAATTGAGTAAAAAACAAAGGTTAACTAACTTTTGAAAATAATATTATTGTAATTGACTTACAGTTTTTAAATGTTCTGCTTGAGTTGATATACGTTGCTCAATCTCTTGGACAACTTTTCTCAATAAGCAAGTCACACGCTAAGATGCAAAGATATTTGTTAGACAATACTTCAAACCTTATTTTACATGTGTAACACATTTTGCATGAACTTATATATGTGCTTTTTTTCATGAATACATATATGATATATGTAACACTAAAGCCTCCAATGCCATACATGGGGTATTTCACCATTTCTTCTTTCAACACTTTCTTCCAATATGTCATTCACTACACTCAAAAGTGATTGAGTGGGAGCATTCTGCAACAATAAATGCTGAAACAAATCAATGATGCATAGAACTAGAAAAATGTGCATAAATTGGGCAAAGTCAAAGATAATGAAAAGAATATGAGAATTTACATCTAAACTAGTTGATTTCACCAATTCTGAAATTTTTGCTGAAGGAAGATTTGCATAACTTCCTTGTCTTAGTTGAAACACCTCAGGGAACTTATGACCTACTTGGCTTATTAATGCAGTTGGTGGATCTGTACAAGATATGGAATAAGTACTATAAAGACAAAAAAAAAAAAAAAAAACTATCTAGTAATTGGTCTAATGAATCACAAAATAAGAAATATAATTTGATTTCCATTATATATATGTCTTCCACACAAGCATTTACTTCTCCCTTCTATATTTCTTTTTCATTTCCCTGTGGATGGACACTCTTGGAGATAGATTTATTTATAACAAACCGAGCTTATTATTAATTAAAACAATTATATAAATTGTATACCATGCAACTAAAATAAGTTTAGAGCTCCATTTTATTTCTTTTATACACAAACATAATAATTGTGCATATCACATGTCGATTATTCTAGTTTTGACAAACAAATCATTTTGAAAGTTAGTAAACTAGTTATGTTACTATAAATTTTGTGTTTAGCTTAACAGTATGCATAACATTTCTATTCAAACTTCCATTACCTTGAAAATATCCTAGCATATTCCTTTATTAAGGGAATATGTAGACATAAATATCAATATGTTTCCTTGTTAATATAGCTATACCAATACAATAACCTTATCTCATTAAGTTAATTCATTACATGGATCACACACGTCTTTTGACTCAACAAAAAACTAATATATTCATGTAAATAATAATTCATAATTGTTAATTCATTTATATCTCATTATCTCTATAAGCATAAAAACACACTCACAAAAGGTAAGGGTTGGGTTAAAATTCATCATACCTGTCATAACTGGGCTTTGCAAAACACGTTGAAACTTTGCCTCGGAAGACACCTTACTCTGGAGTGAGTTAACTCGGTTGAAATTGGCACTATAATTACCAAAGTCTTTGGGTTCGATGGTGTGGTTATTGGATGGTGGATTCATCACTAGGTGATTGCTCAAGGGACAAGACTTCATTCATTCATGTGGATATGTTTCATAATAATTTTCATTATATCATAACACCCAATAAACTCTTCTAACCTGAATTTAGTATCCAAATTACCCCAACAAAAATAATAGTAAGAATCATTGTATTGACGTTAAATGATTTAATTATACAATATAAGGCAATGCATGTAATACTTGTAAAACATTTTGCTTTCAATTCCATTCACTGACAAAAGCCATGGACTATATATTCAAAAGAGAAGAGTAGCAAAAGGAAAACTCAAAGAGATCAAAGGTTGAATGTTTATAGATTCTAAACAAAATTAAACAACCAAAGGTTCTACCATTTTACATTTCTAATAATTAATGTATTGGAGTATATATGTCAATCTCTTTCTAGTTCTCACTAATGTACAAATTAATGATGAAAACTTGCAACCACTTCAAATCTGAACATGGGTCTAAAACATTAAAATAAAGAACTAACCATGCTACATCATTGATGACAATTTGTTGAAATTATAATCAACACATTCTTAATTTAATCAAGCTCCGTCTTAGTGTGAATATCAAAATTACCAAAGCGGTAACATGGACAATGTATAAAAGCACCAGTACTGGAGAATCCAACCTTAAAGATGTTAATATTTATCAAATGTTCTTGTTGTGACGAGAGTTAAGTAAACTCGAATAAACATCAAATGGATTTTTTTTTTCTACGTAGATATAGTTAGTTATGTTTAAAATAATTTAATAATACTTTTTGTATGGATTTTTGAGAGAGAAGGAAAGGGGATGGACTCCTCAAAAATAGGAGAACAACACTCTCAGCGTTACAATCATTCTAGTGGAAGAACACCATTGCATGCATGTATCGCCAAAAAAGGATTTGGATCACCTAAAGTGAGTCATCTGACTTTAGAAAACAAATGAGTTTATTTATATCATTTAATTATTTAATGGTTTGAATTTATCTATTTTTAAATTTTTTGATAATTAAAAAAAGAGAAACAAACAAAATAATCACGCACAATTTTGCCTTGTCCATCTTTAAGACACATTCCTTCATCCGCCTCCCCTATCCCCTCCCACAACCATTTTCCAACTCTTCGTACAAGAACAAAAGACCTGCACTGGTTAAAAAGATTTGAAAATACCCAAACAAATCTTGGTAAGAGGTGAAAAAATAATCTTAATCTTGAAGGTGTTGATACAAAAAAAACTACGACCATGAGCTGAGCACAACTTGAAAAATCTCATCTTATGAATGGTTTTTATTTCCAATTTAAAAATAATTACTCACGTACTCACCTAATTTCATCCATTTTCTTCCTCCATATAAGTTGCTAACCTATAAGTCAATA
Organism: Glycine latifolia; assembly: GCA_013407115.1. Lineage (NCBI taxonomy): Eukaryota > Viridiplantae > Streptophyta > Magnoliopsida > Fabales > Fabaceae > Glycine > Glycine latifolia. The sequence continues at coordinate 8,649,355 of CM023956.1, read as the reverse complement.
CACATATACGCTCCAAATGTTGCTTTTGATATTTACCAACAGAGATAAAATTATATTGCAGAAGCAAGCTAAAATTTATAAGAATTATTCTAATTCAAGGTACAAGAACATGGATTTTTCAAGTATAATTACCAAAGAAAGAAAACATCATAATATTATTGAAAACCTCAGTTGAGTACGCAACACCTAAGCATATAAAAATCATTATTAGGTTGTGACTCTTTATATGAACTTAGAAGATATGAAGCATCAATACTTTCATTTGATTCACATATTTGATACTAATATTTTTGGATACTTCTTTATGGATAACATATCGATGAAGTATCCGAGTCTTTAAAAAAACTATTAAAATCCAATACAGCTACATAAGACATATAAGCATGTCTAATTTAGAAACTTTTAAGCATTGTCATTTGATGGAAAAAAAAATTGCCCTCTTTATGATTATAAGTAAGGAATGAGATCAATAACACTATTCTTATTTGTAAATAATAGGAATTAATTTAATGTGGTGATGGTTTATAATTTTCTTTCTTGTTTTTAACAATGTCCAAGATGTATTTCTTAATTTGAATTTATAGAATTTCAATTATATATTTTTTAAATTGTATGAATTTTGATGCATATCTAGATATGTTTCTTACATGTATCATAACATATAATTTTTAAAAATAATCATATTTTGAACAATCATATCTAGATATGAATAATCATTCTTGGGAATCACAATGAACTAAATGTCAACTCGAGCGGGACACAAGTTTATTTCAAAAAATTTAATTTATAAGAAATTTAAAAAAAAAATTGAACCATTTATATCTTATTAAAAAATAATCAAGATAAATATTATGATTATAGACAAGATTTCGAGAGTTGACAAGAATATATTTAAATTTTTATTTTAAATAAAGTCTATTTTAATTGCATGTAATTTGTGGGATCAAATAATAAATTTATTCTTCTTAAATCTTAACAGTTTAGATGCTTTAATCCCCAAAGTTGAAAAATAATGTGAACAAGAGAACATAGTGTTGAGCCTCCTTTGATTTTGTAATCATACAGTTTTATTTTCTACAAATTATTGTTAAATGATTAATAGTTTCTTGCTCTACTGGAATGTCCAAGATTAACCAATAATAAATATATAGGTGATATTGATATGTGGTAAACTCTTATCAATTAAACTCTTTAAAAAATGTAATTTTTTTTTATAAAAAAACCTTATCAATTAGAGTAATTAATTGATCAATATATATAAGGGCTAGCCAACATGTGACATAGCTTATTTTATAACAGTACTTAATGAACAATGTTAGCCTAAACCACCTAACAGACTTTTTTGCATTATATTTGAACCTTATAGTGCAAATGACCCAAACTTTTAAAATAGAAGTAGAAGTGTTATCTTCTACCTAAAAGCGAGGACTATTAAAAATGAAATTGATATACAAGGCTAACAATTTTGTAACCAAAAAAGTTATGAATTTACATTCATGGTAGATTATTTAAGACTTGTTAGAAAGAAACTTAGAAAGACACTCAACCAGAGAGTAAGAATGTATATAATTTGCTTATGTGGTTAAATTATTGAAATTCAACAAGTTTAAGTGACACAACTTTTTTCATTTTCTTCTCTTATAAATGTTTATGAATTTTTTTATCCAGACAGATCCTAAATCTGACCAGTTTACCCTCAAAGAGGAATCACAACCCTCTTACTCATATTAACTGTAAATTGGGTTCAATTTTCAAATTTTGCTTATTAGTATAAGGTATATAATATCTTGTTAAGATTAGTTGTCTTCCCTTTCCTTACTAGAATGGATGCATTCCTTCCCTTAATATAATCTTTTTGCAATGATTTTTTTCCCACTCAAATTAAATTCTTATGACCTTATGCTCTATTTGGTAAAAAGAAGAGAAATATGATGAATGAAAATAAAGTAGATACATAAGTGATAATATGTGAAAAATAAAGTAGAAATGAAAAAAATAATATATATATATATATATAGTTGAATACAAATAGAGAAAATATGAAGAAAAAGATAAAGAGATAGAGTAAAAATAAGTGAAAAATATAATAGTGGATCTCAAATTTTAAAATCATTTATAATTTAATTCTTCTCTATAGAACAACTAAATAATTTCTATCTTTTCTCCTTTTTTTCTATTTCTTAACATCAATATTTTTCTCTTTTCTGGCAGCTGAAAGAAAAGGACAGGGTATTGGTAATATATAACGTCATATACTGTCAAATTCAATCTCCTCACGTAATATATATATATATATATATATATATATATATATATATATATATATATAT
>CM023956.1:8635994-8647015 GCA_013407115.1 Glycine latifolia | reverse complement strand
TTTGAATTGTATTGATGTGAAGATTAAAAACCAATTTATGTTAAAAAATTTGATTGATTATATTTAATGAGTTTTTTTAATCATTTTATTTCTATTTAAAATATAATTTTTCTTTTTCATCACTTTAACATGTATGAAAAAAAAATCTAAAAAATTTCATTTTTATTAAAATTTGAATTCGAAACTTCACCTAAAAATTTAAATTCAGTTTTACTCAAATTAAAAAGAGCATACAATAGAAACTAGCTAAGGCTGTTTACCTTGGGTTAAGCCAACTAAATTGAAAATGGACTGCGCTTAGTTATACATAGCCTTAGTGCTACTGTATGCCAATCATGTGGGAATCCATTATTTTAAGTTAATATGGCAAAATATGTAACTTTATCTGTAATAAATATTCTTCTTTCTCCATCTATTCTGACTATTCTTATTATCATATATATCATGGGGAAAAATATAGCCAGCTTCTATATTGCATTATCGTCTCATTTACAATATGTGTGATGCTAAATGCATATTTTTCTTATAGCATTTTATAGATTTGCATAGTAAAAATAAATATGACAAAATTACTACTAATAGTAATAGAAAATTGATGAATAAATAATTTGCATATTGTTGAATCTTTCTCGTTCTTGCCGATTCTAGAAGTTTAAGAAGCTTTTATGATATCGATTCATTATTCCACTGGCACTGGTCCTTCCATGCTTATATTTAGTTTGTCAAGGTGTTGAAGGAAATAGAAATGTGACATTTTAGAATAAGAAAACAAAGTAACAAATATACAATTTTGAATAGTCTATGCAAACTCAGTTTGGAACATGATTGTACATAAATTGTATTCTGGTGGAAGACGCGTGAAGTGAAGTGCAAAGAGCGAGAGAGGCGCATTCTGTCTGACTCAAATTGGATAAGATATGACCATAAAGGGGAATAAATTTCTTCCTACTAAATTTTAACAGTTACATTCTTAAAGACTACGTACGAGTGAATTGAAGTACAAATTCATTTTATCATAAAATTAAAGAATATGTGTAATCTTATTGTTTAATGTATTTTTCTTCTAAATATCTCTATTTCATTGAATTTAGATATTTATCCATTACCAAAAAAATAATTTAGATATTTATGAGATCCAACCGTGCAACACGTTTATGTATATCTAGTTAACTATTATTTTCAAGCGTAAGGTACATGATATGTAAAGTAGAATGGTTGTGAAATCTCAGCCAAAAAAAAACAGATCGAATGGTTGTGAAAAAAATAATTTCTTTTTGGTACAATTTGTGTTTACAAATACAATATTAGAGTGTGGGCAAAAACTACCAAGAAAATCCTACATTCGATCTCTAGCAAAAACTTTAAAAGTATTAATTTTGTAGTTCTGTTTTTTACTTGTGTTGTTAAACTTGTTTATTCATGTCCGATGTGAGACTTTTTATCCGTAATTTTTACTACAAAAATAATTATACTAAAAAGAGAAAAATAGAAAAAGAAAAGAGAGAGTAGAATAAATTAAGAAAAAATATGTTTTATACCGACAATGTTGCATTTTTATATTAAGTTATAAATTAATATGTAAGTAAGTTTATTTATTTTATAAAAATTATTTCAAATGTTATATCAATAATGATAATATTTTTTATTGTTATTGACAGCGTAAACAAATTACATTAAAAATATGAAACTACTGAATTTACAAAATAGTTAGTGCGACAAAAATAAAGTAATAAAAATAATATTATAGAACGTATTTTTCATTAATTTATATATTACATGAATAAGTAATTTAAAAAAAATGGACCACAAGCCCAGAAAAGTAAACAACCACTTGTGCCTACTACTAGAAGCCTCACCGTTCACCAATTGCACCTTCGGATGAACACCAAGACCCTCTCTGCATGATCCAATTCCCTTACTAATTAATTATATAGTACATAAAAAAATAAGCCCGGGTTTATTAGTTCATCACTTCCAATTAAGTCTTCGATCATATTATAGCAAAAGCTAACCGACAGATCCAACGATTATGTACAAACACCAATTTTGTTAAACAAAAGAGAAAATATCAATAAGTTAATCATCCTTTCAAATAAAACTCAACTCAATCTTTTTAAATAAGATCCTGAATAAAATACTTTTAACTAAAATAATTAGCTAATTTCTTCTATAGAAATTAATTATTAAAAGAAAAAGAAAAAAAATATTATATAGTATCATGTATGGGTATGGATAGCAAACAATTATCGATTCAGTGGGTAAGTATCGAACTCGTATTTCAGAATAACTTGAACATGCTGATACTTCTGTAAACACTTAATAAGCCTTCATATATATTTTGATTCTGATGAGCATTCGAATTTAATTAACCTAAACTTTTTTTAATATATATATGGAGATGGGTGTGAAAAGAAGGTTGGGTAGGGAGGCACGGAAGCAAGAAGGAAAAAGGGTGTGGGGGTGAGAGATGCAGTCTCCGCGTTTACAGGACGTATGGGATAAGCAGAAAGCAAGTGGGGACCATTCATTCTCAAAACCATTGGCTCCCCCTTCACCACCAGCGCCCACAGTCCTACCATTTTCCAATCACTAATATTTTTTAACATTTAACAGTATTATTATGTTTTCATTTAATTAATTATATCAGTATAAGAGTAAATAAATAATTTGTAATCACCTCTGCAGTTTTATCGTGATTTTTTACATCATAGAAACTTGTAAGCAAATATAGTTCACATGATTGCAACTGCAATCACGATAAGGTTATGGTAAATTGAAAAACCATCCTGTTATTTAATTACAAATCAACATATAGAAATTTAACTTTTAATATTTAGACAAAAAATAAAAATTAACAAAAAAACTTATAATATCTACCTAGCTAAGGCTACTAAAAAGTGTCTTCAAAGTGGTCATGCAACTTCAATATATCCCAACACCATTAGAGACTGTTTTGAAGTACAACATGCTTATTCGAATTTCACTTTATATTATCGTGAAGTAACATTTAGTCTTTTAAAAATTTGTATCAAGTTTAAAACTTATGCCCGATTTATTTTAAAAATATAATACCTGAGTTTATAACTTAATCATGTTGTGTCATTTTTATCAAAAATATTGGTCAAGCAAGTATTTTTAATATTGTCGATTTAATATTCAATAGACATATTTTATATTGTACGATGAGATATTGACATAACATATTTTATAAGAGGAATTTTATTAATATATTTTTTAACATATTCTTTTGAATATATTATGAATTATTGTTTGAAATTTTTTAAAAATATATTTTTTGTGAGCATTACTTATTGTTTAATGAATCTCTCTGGTAATTTTATAATTTTTAATAAAATTTAATTATTATGATAGAATATATTTTTTTTACAGCATTTTAAAATAGAAATATACTGTATTAAAAAGTGTGTTATTAAAGTCCTTGTTGCTCCATTAAAGATAATGTCAATTTGAGAAACGTGTGTTAATTTAGGAATTTGCAAAACCGCTGTACGGACTCCCACAAAACCGGGAAACGAACTTGTGTGAATTTGGTGATGATTCATTCACGATTCATCTATTCCTTGCTGCTTCAGACAACGTGGGACCCTCCAATCCCTTGCATAAATAATTCATTCAAGTTGAACCAAACAAAACCACAGTTCCCATTCCCAAAACTGCCATATTCTTGGAACCGAAAACAGCTGCGCTCTATTCCAAACCCACGTCCTCACTCTTTTCCTCTCCTCACTATATATAAAGCCATAGCTCCTCCTCGTGATAATAATAAGAACTTAACAATTTGCCATATATATTCCATTTAGGGACTTCCCAAACACGTCATTAATCTTATCACCAATTCACCATGCGCTTGAGCTGCAATGGATGCCGCGTTCTCCGCAGAGGGTGCACCACTGAGTGCCCCATTCGCATCTCCCTCCAATGGATAAATTCCCCTAACTCCCAATCCAACGCCACCCTCTTCCTTGCAAAGTTCTATGGCCGCCAAGGCCTCCTCAACCTCCTCACCAACGCTCCCTCACAACTACAACAAGGTATATGTCAACCATCAGAAACTTCTATTTTATCATAACATATATATGATTATTGGATTCTACAATAGTTTCTTCTTAATTATGAAATTTCTATTTTAAATGAGTTTAATTTTGAGATTTTTTTTTCTATTAATCATGTTATTATTGACATAGAGTATTTATTGAATTTATTGATGGATAATTTCAATAATAAAATCTGACCAATCATTTTAATGAGATTTTTATCTTTTAATTATCTTTTTTTCTATTTATTAAGCTTGAATATAAAATATTTATTAAAATAATCGAGTTCAGTATTACTCAAATTAATAATTTATTAATGTTTAATTTTAAGATATTGACATTATTGATTAATAACATAAACCTTATGTATGATATTTGAAGTAGAGGTTTAGTGTAAAATATTTCTATTTAGACGTTATATATATATATATATATATATTAATGAATTGATAACATAATTAAATAGTCAAATTTGAAGGAAGTGATATTTTTTAATAATATAATATAATATTCGTTGGCTAAGAGTAGCGATCTTTATACCATCAACAGTGAATTTCAGTTAAATTCATTCTCCATTTGCCACAAAATTTGTGCATTTTTTATTCTAAGATTGTATCCTTCTATTATTAACGTTGCAGCATGTTTCTACTTTTGTTCTTTTCAGCCGTTTTCAAATCTTTGCTTTACGAAGCATGCGGTCGAATGGTGAACCCGGTTTTCGGCTCGACCGGGTTGCTCTCCACTGGGAATTGGCATTTGTGTGAAGCCGCGGTCAAAGCCGTTCTCAATGGTGCGCCGATTCAGCAGGCTCCTTTGGACGGCGCCACAAGCCTGCAGCTCGAGGCATGTAATATTCGCCACGTGGCAAAGAGAGATAAATCGTGGGGCTCTGATACGCTTCGCAAGGTGAAGTCTCACACCACCACGTTCAAGCGCCAAGCCGCAAAGTCTAGAGTTGAGTCAGTTGTGGCTGAGTTGGCTGAAAGCCAGTTAGATGGTCATGGTTCCATGAGTCATGACTCGGGATCTGGGGTGACTCGGATGAGTGAGAACAAAATCGTTGGAGGGGAAGCCGATAGCGGCTCCGTGCAGAGTGTGGAGCCGACACGAGCCGATGGTGAAGAAATGGAACTTCAATTAACCTTAGGGTGGGGTCCACTGAAGAGACAATGATGACGCCACGTGTAGGGCTTGATCTCTCTGGCTTATTCGGTCTTCTCATTTTGAAGTTACATTGCAAAACAAAGAGTAGGGTTGGTGTTAGCTAGGTGGTGAAATATGTTTTTTTATCCTCACCCCGTTTAGTTATATGATAATATTTTTGGATTTTTCACATATAAATTGTGAAAATTGTTTATAGGAGCATTTTTTATATTATAAATTACAAAAAATAATAATTAATTAAGCTTTTCCAATTCAACCAAACTTATATGGCTGCAAACTAAAAGGTAATATAACTCAGACTATAGTTGATTTGATGAAAATGAAATTAAACGAAATCATCGTTCCCAATGTGATGTTTAGTATGGTTAAGAATGGAATAGCCGTTCTATTGTTTTCAACGTTTGATGCATTGAAATGGAAGTAAGAATGAAAAATCAATAAAAATACTAGCATAATAACAACACCTCATACATGATTTTATTTTTATAAAAAAAAAAACTCAGTGACTAATTTTCTTTTCCGCGTGAGCTAACAATTACGGCCGTTCGGTAGTGATAAAAATTGATGTGTCAAAGTGAAAGAGAATGAGGGAAAAGAAGTGAAAGTAAAAAACAAAAACACTGTTAATTATTTTTGGGTCACCACTTGTGTTGATTATAATTAGAACTGAAAGAGACACGAGATGTTTAAAATTTTTGTGAGACCTGCGCTTTATCTTTCGTCGGAAAAATGACGTGAAAACACAGCTGAAATGAACAGGAACAACATCCACACACTTCTTTTACGAGCATAACAGCTTGATAACCAATTATGGTTTTATAATTTCGATTCATAACTAAATATTTGATTAAAATATATTTTTAATCTTTTTTTTTTTATTCTTCATTTTGATTTCTCTATTTTAAAATTAATTTTTATAAAATAAAATATTAAGGGTATATTTAGATACAAGAAATATAGAATTTTTTTTCAATAGAGAAACTCTCGTAAACATTTCTAGTCTCGTATTTAATCATACTCTAAATATAATTATTTTAAAATGATAAACCAAAATTATAATTAACAAAAATAAGAAAACCACTAAATATTTTATAGCACTATTTTATCTTTTTAAACATTATAATGAGATGGTAATATTATAATAATCATTGATATGTGGGCTATTGCTTTTGCATTTTCATGTTGCTTCGTGCACTTTTTTGAAGTCAAAATGAAGATGTAATTTTACATGTTATTTTTAACCAGTGCTTTTAATACATTTATTAAGGAATTAAAAAAATATAAAAAAAATCATGAATAACATAATTTTACGTATTTTAATATAAAAAAATATTTCTTAACCCAACGAAAATTGTTAATACTTGTGAAATGGAGAAAAGTTTGTTCTTGAGCCCAAATATAAGTAAAATTGTTTATTGGGCCCAAGGTAATGGGTCTATGACAACCGTAAGCCCATACAGGGAAGAAGGGGGAAAAAACCAAGCGAACTGCAGAAACGCAATCAGAAGAAGGAAGAGACACTGAGGTCGTTGGCGAGAATGGGAAGAAAGAAGGGGTATGTTGAGTTCGAGGAGTCGCCGCCGGACGATTTCGATCCGGCAAATCCGTACAAGGACCCGGTGGCGATGCTGGAGATGAGGGAGCACATCGTGAGAGAGAAGTGGATCCAAATCGAGAAGGCCAAGATCATTAGGGAGAAGCTCCGCTGGTGCTACCGCATCGAAGGCGTCAACCACCTCCAGAAGTGCCGCCACCTCGTCAACCAGTATCTCGAGTCCACCCGCGGCATCGGTTGGGGCAAGGACGGTCGCCACCCCTCTCTCCATGGTCACCTTTCTCTCTTCCGATTTCAATCTACTAGGGTTTTAGGAATTCTCAATTTGGAAAATTATGAAATTAAACATCTGATTGTTTCCTTAATGTTTTTTGGAATTTATATTCTTCCATGTCTGTTGATGGTTTTGTGATGATTCATTGTTTAATTTTCTGAAACAGCTCCCAAGGTTGACCCCGTTGAGTCCGAATGACTTTCCTGTGGATAAATAATAAAAAAAAAGGTAATTTCAAAAATCATTTGATTTTCTATACTTAATCATTGTTAAATGAACCCATCGTGAGTTATTAGTGTTTGGAGATGTTTGGGGTTTCGACAAGTTTTAGTTGAATGTTGAGGGTCTAAGACATTCCTCCTTTTAGATTAGGTTTGAGTTATTCATGTTTAGGGTTTTGATAAGTTTTATATTGGTTGGAATGGGAATTGCTATGAGATCATAGGTGGAGTTAGTTCTTAAATGAATGCTACTGGAAAAATAAACGGACAAGTCTGTACTGACTATAAATCTATTTATGTTGCTGCTGGCTTTCCATGCTTGTGTCTCTAGAATTTGTGTTCCTTGTTCAGAAGTTGGGGTACCTGGCAAGTTGTTGTACTTTGCTGGAGGGAGTTAAAAAATATGCAGTATTAACTATTTTTTACTATGCATAGCAGATAATAAAGGGCTAAATTAAGTTAATTAACAGCTTTCTAGAGGATTGTCACTTGATTGTTATCACCTTAAACTTCTCGGTGCAGATCCTCTCATTTCTGGTTATGACACTGGTGCAGATGACTAGTGTGATGGTAATAAGGAGAATTGCTCTTATAAATAACTTAAAGGAAGTGATGGTGCACTTAGAGCTAAAAATGAAGTGGTGTTGTTACTAGTCAAAATAGTAGTCAAAGTGATTGATGACTTATTGGATTGTTGTTAAATTCTATTTGTAAGAGCTAATCATTGGAGTTATTTGATGTATTTGGTCAGGAACATTTGTTTAGTTAGTTTGATAAATACAATATCGTTGGGTGAGTTCTTGGTCGCAGACTAGTGCACAGATACACCTTTGATCAAATTGGAATCTTAATTTGTAATGTCATGTACATTTTTGGTTGTTGTAAACTTGTAATATTCTTTGTTTTATTGATACCAATGATTTTGCATCTGTGAATGAAAATAAGTATTGTTCCTTTGGCAGGGAAGACCGTTTATCCAATTGATCATATTGCTAAATCGGATATTGGGTTGGAGGAGTGCTTATGTTGCAGTTATTGTGTTCATGTTCTTTTTCTTTAGTTGAACTTCCTGCAAACTACAACTGTATTTTGACTTAGCCTCGGCTATTTTTCCTTGGCTCATCAGTCTTATATTGCTTGTTACCATTTAAATGTAAACAAAAAGTACATCACAATCAGATTATGAAATAAGTTTATTCCGTTCCCTGTTGATTGTACATGTTGTCCATTCCTAATATTCAAAGTAAGACTCTTTGAAACTCAAATACCATACATCGATATGTAATCATGAAATTTCACCGTCATGGTGGATTTGAGGGTGCCAAGAATTTTCTTCACCCAAGCCCGGGAGTTGAAAGGGAGAAATGTCAAATGCTTTTGCAGCTATTACAATGATGGTGTTACCGTTGCATGTGTATGAATAGAGGAAACTGCTGGAAGACAGCCATTTTATGGCGTGTTTGGAAAAGTGGTGTGTGTCGATAAATTTCATGTCCAACAGAAGCTATATTGAGTGCATATCTCCTTTGATGTTGTAGAATTGATTCTGTTTCATGTTGAAAAGAATTCAGAATTGATTTTAGATTGAAGCAACTTTGACTAACTTTTGTGTTGAATATAAAATTTTGTATTGAATTTTACTCTTAACTAGATTTATAATAAAACATTCAAATATAAATTAATCACTTCAAAATCAAATCTATAAAATTAATTTCATTCAAAATAGATTATGTTAATTTCTATTCAAACACACACAAATTAGTTAGCTTTCCATTTTCCATGTTTTGGATCCATGTTTGAGGTTCTGACACAGAACCAAACATGCTGTTAAGCAATAATCAGTGTTGGTCTTCGAATTAAAGTTTGGGTCGGTAAAAAAATGAATTACAACCAAGTGATTTCCCATGGCCTCCTCTCAACAATTCTTTTAGCATATTTTATGTTGACCGTTGAATGGTGATATAAAAAGGGAAGTTACACCTGCCTTACTTATGTTCTTACATTACTTGATATTAGTTAGACTTCCCTTACAACTCAATGGCAAGTGAAAGAAACATAACAAGTATAAGAACAGAATACAGTGTACATGCTTAGATATCTTCTTGTCTGTATTTAAGTAGTAATAGCTTTTAATCAAGCTTTATTGACAAATTTTTTAAGTAAGAACAAGTAACTTGTTTTTTTAACAAAATAATCAAAACCAAAGATGCTACAAGTGTTTTGTCATTCATATAACAGTAGAGTAAAATACTTAAAACCCTAAATACGAGGACTCATTGGTAGCAGTCAAAAGCACTGTTCCACCTTTCACTATTATTCGATGATAGACTGCTAGTTCTGGAGCTGAAAGATCTATCTATGGCTGAAAGACTTCGTAACAAAGTAAATACTTGATGCTGGGTTGTGGGCAGAGTAAGTTAGCTTATCATGCAAAACTTGAGAACCTGAATGTAAAGGAGCAAGAACAGAGTACGAGTTGATATGAAAAAAAATAAGAGAGAACAAACCTGTTAGAGCTTGAAACAGTAGAAAGAGGAGGCTGTAACAAAGATGTCATCGATCCTTGATGAATGAAAACATGGTCTGCACTGCAAGCAGAAGAAAACAGTAAAAAGAGGTGAAATTTGGAGCTCGCTTCAATCCAATGGTAGGGCTAAGAAGGCGGGTGGAGTTGCTCTCACACCATGCACATGGCCAAACTTAACATTTCAAAATAGTCCAAAGCAAGATCTTCTGATGACAAACATTAAGGGTAGCCGAATGCATGAGATGACAGCTCTTGCCACTCCTCAGCCCTTCTTATTGGATTGAAAGGAGCTCCTCTTTGCCTTTTAGTAAGTCCTCTCCCCATACACACATGTACTTCACCCTCTAAACATGAATGGTCTCCTCCTTCCTTGCTCCTTAAAGATGGTTATTGTACTCTCCTACTTAGATCATCAACAATGGCTCATGGGGCATGCTTTCTACTTTCTCCACCACCAATTTTGTCCCCCTTCATGAAGCAGCACATGTATATATATACAAACACTTGAACACCAGCAAGGAAAAGGAAAGCCATGTCAGCATTTATGGCAAAAATTTGTTGCAAATTAAAATTTGTTGCTAAAATCAAAGATAGGTGCACTTTTTTAGATACTTTTAATGTTGTCTTTATAGTTTTTACCATGTAAAATATTAATTTTGAGGACATAACTTATATGCAATATCTAGGTATTGTTCTCCAATTAAACTTTTTGGTAATTTTTGCTAAGTTTTAATGCAAACTTTTACTCCTTTCCATCTTATTTATACGACTCAGTTACCCAGTTTACCAAGATTAAAAAATAATTAATTTAATTGATAATAATATATATATCATAAATTTATATATATTTTTAAATTATTATTGTCATTGATATACTTCTCTTATAATTGTTTGTCATTATAACTTCTCTTTTAATTATGAGTATTTTAGTCTAAAAATAATTAATATGTAAAACATTGTAAATAGAGTATTGTAAGAAAATCAAATATCACTTTTAATTTAAGTCGTATTTAAACCAAAAGAAGCACTATGTAAATTATAGATGTGAAACTTCACATTTAATTTTTTTTTACACAGAACTTCACGTTTGATTGAAGAACAATGCTAAAGAAATTGTATCTAAGTTTGGTCCAAATTTTAATTAGATAACAACACCAAAAGTATCTCAAATTGAAGTATATATATATATATATATATATATATATATATATATATATATATATAT
>CM023956.1:8597380-8635984 GCA_013407115.1 Glycine latifolia | reverse complement strand
ATATATATATATATTATAGATCCAAATTCCTTAAAAATTTAATTTATTCTCATTTGTGTTACTTTTTGCCACGTTAATCTTCTATAAGAATAAATATGACGGCATTTTAAATCATTGATGATAAATTTTTGAAAAGACTAATATCATGACATTTTAAATCTTTAAGAGGCTAATTTAACGAGTCAAACAAATACCGCATTCAATATAGCATATGATTATAATGTTACAGAGAGTGTTTTTAAAGACTTCACTTTTGTAAAAATTAAATTGTATGTGTGTGCGTATATTAATATTCCAGAAATTATATAGTACAGTACCCAGATAAGTCCGAAATCCATTGCCTGCAGGATTCCCACGAGACCACTGAACACAACTCTGATGCATAAAGAGAAAAGTAGATATTGCCATTTTCCTTTCCTTTCTCAACTCAGAACATAAAATGACAACGGAACAAGCAAGCAAACAGTTGAAGAACTCACAATATATCTGCAATGTCCAAAAAGGGTAGTTCCTCTTCAACAAGAAAACTCATTCTATCCAATTCCAAAGATATATGGTTGAGTTCCGAGGTTGCTTGACCTTTGAGTTTTAGTATTTGTCCACCTCCAATAACCTCGGATTCGGATTCCCAATCAGATAAATCTTGTCTCGTCTTCCTGCTTCTTGTCATTTTATCATTCAATATTTTATGTGTCTTTGCATTACATTTTGCACAATTAATATATATGAGGAGTGTTTATATGAGAGGGGTGTTTGTATGAGAGGGCCAAAAGAATAAATATACCAACATGTATATGAAGAATCATTTGAAAAATATATGAACATTCTCCTCAAAAGTAAAAAATACACTCTGGTTCTATTTACGAGGTTAAATTACTTTTTTTTCCTAATTTTTAAAAATGATTTAATTAGGTTCTTTCTTTTAAAACGTGGAAATAATATATATTTTATTTTTTAAAATAAGTTTTATTTGATCCTATTTAAAATTAATTTTGGTCTTATTTTTAAAAAAAAATTGGAGTAGATGAAAAAAAAAGAATGAAATTGAACCTATTTTAAAAAATAAAAGACCTACGTGAACATTTTAAAACTAAAAAAACTAATTGAATTATTTTTAAAAAAACGCACATAATCTAATTGAATCTTTAAACAATAAGATCAAATTGAACTTAAAGACATTTTTGTGCACAGTCCTGATGATTTAGACTTTGGGCTTGGGCATGCAACTTTTATATTCAAGTTATTGTTCTAAGGCACTCCAAAGTGTATATGTATTTGAAGCAAAAAATACAAAAGAGTATCTTATATTTTCACTACATTCACGGCAAGCAAACATTAATTCAAAACATGCATTCTCAGCCAAAAAAAAAACACTCAAACATGCATTTCATTCTCCACTAGATCAGTAGTTAATAGGAGTTTTGACTGCAGTGGTAATTAACAAGACAGGCAATCGGATTCACAAAATTCATGAGAAAATGGGCGTGCCGAATGCTTTGTTAAAACTCTAGTAGTTTTAGTTTGTTTGACTGTGGCAGGCTACATAGAAAAATAACTCATTATAGTACGTAGTTGCCGCAAAGTTCTATGGTAATTAAGAACAACTGCTATGGATAATGAAATAGCAATATTAATTTTGATGTTGTATTTTACTCTTATAAGCTATATGTTCTCTTATTTATCTTAAACCATGCGTCCATGCCCAGGAAAAATAAAAAGGAAGTCTTAAAAATGACAAATTAGTAATCTTACGATGCTTTTTACCCACATCCACAAATGCAAGCGTTTCGTTCTGATTTTAGTCCAAAAGAGTTTGTAAAACTCGTTTATATGTATGCGGCAAGTTTTTCTTAGATATAAAAAAAAAACATTTTTAAAGGAATATAGCTATACCATTTCGTGAAGCATACAAACTGCATGGGAATCAAATAAAAAAACATGGTGATGACTAGCCAAAAATATTGATGTTCTAGCGAGAGTGAACAACAACAAAAAAAACCATTTATTGACACTTTATCATTTAGCTAATTTCCATTAGTATAGTATTTTGCAACAAAAATCAAATTGCTAGTATGTAAAATATATTATCCTAACAATATAATTTAGTTACGATAAATACAAATTTTTTATTATATATAATAAAATTATCTACTACTATAATACATCATCGTATTGTAAATGTACATTTATAAAAAAATTTACGAAACTGATTTATTCTTTACGGTATTGGTATATGTACTAGATATTTAAAGTTCACTTTTAAGGGAATCTATAACTCATTTAAGACAAGTTCACAAGGAATAATAAAATTTGGTAGGATCAAAATTGCTTTTAATGGGTCAATTCGTTAGAATTGAGCTGAGCAATTATAGGTTAGACACTTCTTTATCCCCTAACTTTCTTCCATTAATATACGCTACATGAGATGTGATTTGCCATCACACTCTCTAATTGCGAATAGTGCAACAAACGGAGTGGAAACCTAGTGCATGTATATGGTCCTATGCCTCGCACCTAACATAAGTTCAAAATGATAAATGCGGGGTTGCATCGTTGTCCCCACAAAAATTAATGTGACTAAAATGATACAACAACGCACTTACGAGCTTATGCAGTAATTCATTGCATTTTCTTTTAAGTTTCTTTGATATCACTCTCACAAAATCTAGTCCATTAACCCTTTGGCCCTAACCTTCGGGCCTTTGCTTGAGCATGAACCTCATATTGAGAGAAAAAACCAAACTTGCATGTGAAGATCTGTCATCTTCTACAGATCAAGTGGCACTTAAAGATACCAAATTACCAATCAAACAACAAATGTTGAAGTTGATCATACACACACCATGGACGTCAACATACGTATCATGAGGGTGTTTGAGTATAAACAAAATATATTATTATGGTATTCGATAATCAAAGTGTTGTGGTTAGAATATTTGATGTATCTTGTGATTGCCATCAATTTAAAGGTTCAAATCGAGAATCGTCAACTTAAAGTTTTGAATTGCAAATTGTAAAATGACTTTTAAAATATATAATATAAATAATGACGCATAATATTTAGAATTTAATAGGCATGTATTGTCAATTAATTAGACATCATTACTTTTAAAATAATTATTATTAAAAAATTAAGAAAATAACAACTAACTAAATATAACAATTTATAATTAGGTATAATAGTAAAAGATTTTTACACAAACAGAACATATATTATTTATTCTAACATTTAATATGATATTCTTAATAAATTTGAGAATTGAAAAACACCTTACTTAAATTAATATAGTATTACTGTACTTCAATCAATTTACAGTCCGGTTCGTTCTTCCTAGTGTCTCTTGCAACCCCTTTTTCTTGCGTCGAAGTGAGAATGTGAGAATTTACTTTATAAAGGAGGCTCTAACTAATGTTGATTATTAAATTAGGAGAAATTCACCATTGAACTCATGGACCGAGTGACACAAAATTATTCTTGTTTAATCACTAATTTTTAGTTTGAGTCCTGCATATAATTTTACTTCTTATAGTCCATATCCAAGGGCCTAATATAAACTCAAACAAATAAAAATTATTCATATTTAAGTATATGTTTGGATTAAATTAACGTTTGTAAACTTTAAGTTCAAACTAATTTTGTTTTGCAAATTTAGGTCTGTACAATTAACACTCTAATTATCTTCTATTTAAAAATGAAATTTAAGATAAAATTAAGACAGAAAACAATTTATAATCGACCTAATTGAAAATTTAATAAAAGACCTTTTTAGTTTTATTTTTTGAATAGATATTGGGATCTCCTGACTGAAAACCACACATAACCTAAGAACCTTAACAAGTACTTGGTGCATGCATATTGCATAACATAGGGTGAGATGGTAATACTTTTTTTTTTTACAGGACCACATGTATTTATTATTATTTTTTGTCTCAAGTCATAATAAATTAATGAGTTAAATTTATGCACTGAACAAAATAGATTGAAGTTACAGACACACACAATAAAACGTTTAAATATTCCATTCTCCATAAATATAAAACTAAATATTTTTTTCATAAGCAAATTATTAGCCACTACATCATGAATTTAAAAAGATTAAAAACATCAAATCAAAAATATAGAATATAACATTTAAATAATTACCTCAAAGAAACATTTAAATAATTGAGCATTATTATAAAACACTTAAGTCATAAACATGTTATAATTGAGTTTTGTTTATGACTAATATCCACGGAAGAATCTAACTAAATACCTTTAGTGGAATCCTACCTTTCAATTACATTTTTTTTCATTCGTAACTCGAATCCAAAACTTTATGTAAGAATACCAAACCTAAGATTATCCAAACCAACGATTATTGATGAGACATACTTATTCATTTTTGGTAACAACATAATTAGTACTTTGACTCTTTGATAGGATCTCAAAATATTTTCACAAATTTATGTCATTTAGGTTAATTATGTGAGTAATAATTTTCGATCCATGACTTAGCTATAAAAATTATTGGATAAAGGAATTTTGTGAAACAAAGCTAGATAAAAGAATATGTTAAAAAATTAATTTTCCAATCAATCATAGTTGCATGAGAATTGAAGAAATTTAAAAATTATCATAATCCAAAGAGAATTATTAGTATCGGAAGAATAAAAAAAAAAACTTATTCATAAACACTTATAGAAAAAATAAAAAGATAAAATAAAATAAATTTCTTTCATAACTTAAATCAACTTATGCACTTTAATTTTTATAGAAGCTCACTTATTTAACTTTTTTAAAAGTTTAAATGGATAAGTTAATTTTAAGTTATGTGAAAAGTTTAATTCATGTTACTTCCCTAATTTTCTTCTGTGAGTGTTTATGAAAAATTTATTTAGAACTAAAAAAGAAAAACAAACAAGAATGCGGATAAGCTTTTAAGAATCAAGTTTGATACAAATGATTTTCTATCCAATGTATATTGATTTATTGGTCAAATTCTGGAGAATTACTGATATTTTAATGATTTAAGGAGGGATTTCATGAATCTAGTTTATATCAAAATGTCATTTTCAAATTTTTTTTATTGAGGGTACTGAAAATCAATTTTGGATTTGCTTATGAAAGGAATATTTGTTTTTAAAAAATCATATATAAAATAGTGACACTTTATAAAACTTTTGCATAAGATTGACTCACATATAATTATAAATAAAGTAGCAATAGAACATAAATCATAGATAAGGTAGGATGCTCTTAACATTTGTATTTTCTTATAGCTCACCAAGAAGACAGCTTTACCATATATTGGGCCACATTTTTGTCCTGTAGTGGCTAGGTATATGCAGGAGCGAATTTGAATTGACTTCAAATGTAGTGGTTTAAGTTAATAGATTCATGTAAACAAAAAAAAATGTTAGTTGATTCATGTAACTAAAAAACACTTAGATGGTCTTACAAATCTAGAACTAAGCAGGCCCACGAAATTGAAAGAACCAACCAATCTCTAAACCGACAAACTTGGGAAAACTAACAAATCTCCAAAGCACATAGCATATCAAGCTGGTTGATAACAACATATTTCAGTGAAGTTTAATTAGAAATTATATATTCAATATGATATCAGTATCAAAATTTAGCAATTTAAGAGAAATTAATTTGATTGTTAGTTGGATGCAACGCTCATTAATTGTAGTTTGAATTACATATATATATAACTGATATATGTTCTTTAGTATGCTTGCTAATTAGTCTCTATATATAAGTTTATGCCATATGTATAAGCTATTATTTGTATCGATCGTTGAAATAAAAGACTTCCCGTATGTATCTGTTCTTATAACATTTGATAGTGAATTAGTTCAAATATTTGAAGAGTATTTTAATGTTTTATATATAGTCCATTTCACCTGTTTGCTTTCGTTCTTCTTCTTCAATTCCTATGCATAGCAGATGTAAAACTTGTAGGTATAAGTACCTGATATTAAACACTGTTAATCAGTACCCTAAACGAGTTAAAGGTAGATATAACATCAGCATAGATTAATTACAGATTCTTATTTATATCATAATTAAGCAACATTGAAAAAGGGGTCCCGAAATTGATTACCAAAGCCTTCAACATGCTGAGAGGGCTACCATTTCCATTTCCATTAGTACTAGCTAGACCTGCTAGAGAAAGCAATAAATATCCCAAGCAAGAGAAACCTGATCTAGTGATGATAATGTACATACATGGCAAAACCTAGTAACTAATAATTAATCAAATTAACTTCTCCATAAAATCAAACTTGGAAAAGTTAACCCTTTATTTGATAAATTTGATGATCAATCATGTCAGTGGTGATTGATGATTAAGCAGGCAAAGCAGTGGCTCCAACAAAGGATGTCCTCTTCACAAATCGACCTTTCATTCTAGGTCTTTTCTCCGCGTTCAACTTTCTCACTTCATACCTTATCTTCTTTGCAAATAAACGCGTTCTTCTCTTCTCTCGGTACCTTGACACTCTTGCTTCCCTTCCCCCATCTGCATGCACCCTTAAGATTCCCACTGCCCCATAACAGCATTGAACATTCCCACCATTCGAACCCTTAATTAACAAAAAAAAAAAATCTTCCATGTCAAACAGTGATCATCAAGGTTGAGCTTCAAAAGAATGTAATAGGTCATTCTAAATATTTCAAAAACTGAATATTTTCGGTTGCAACAAATTCAACAAAAACAAAAACAAAACTATGTAATTAATTTAACGATTCATAAGGAGCTACAGCCACCTATACAATATAATTGTGCATAATTGAGTAGGTATATAGCTTTCTTTTGAGAGCTCTCATATATATATATATATATATATATATATATATATATATATATATATAAACCTTAATTCTCTCACTATGAGCGATTCATGTTAGGTATGTAGACGAATTTTACATTGGTTACCGAAGACGTAACACAACCCTCCTCCTTTAGCCAGATATGAGACTATGAATGATTTCAGGTATATCGACGAATTTTACATTGGTAACTGAAGACGTAGCACAACCCTTCTCCTCTAGCCAGATATGAGATTATGAGTGATTTTAGGTATATCGACGAATTTGACATTATTCTTTACCGAAGGCATAACACAACCCCACTATGAATGGATTTCAGGTATATCAACGAATTTTACGTTGGCTACTGATGACGTAACACAACCTTCCTCCTTTAGCTAGATATGAGACCGGCTAGCTATGATACTATAAGAAAAACTGATCAAAAAGTTATTCTCATAAAAATAAGTTGAACCAAACACGCAAGTAGATGACACTGCTGCATGCATAAGCAAAGAGGGTTGAAGAGAATTTACCAAGAAGTCTAGCCAGCAATCATCAGAGTTGAAGAACTTAGGTGGGGTCCCTGTAGTCCATGGAGAACCTTGACTTGCCCAAGCAGTAATGACTTCTTCATAGTTTAATCTCAAAAATATGTCCTTCTTAGTTCCCACTTTACTCACTTCATCTTCTTGTGCCTGTGCAGGTGATTCTGATTCAACAATATTCCAATTAAATACCTCGCCATTCATGTCAAGAATCGAATCCAAATGGCATGCTGTGTCATCATCAGCATCAAGTTCTTCTTCATCTTTGACCTTCACCATTGCATCTTTGGCTCCAATTAGTACTCCATCAATACATGCATCCATTTCATCATCTCCTTCTTCTTCTTCTTTGCAATCAAGAAGCAGTAGTTCTGATTCTTTCACGTGCTCATCATCATCAGGTGAATCCTCATCAGCCCCGTTTCCAAGAAAGCTTTTCACATCAGCAGTAAACTCAGCAAGGTCCATATCTGATGGAAGAAACTCGGAAGAAAAGTTTTCTAAGTCCATGGCTTCTTCACCAGCAGCTACAACCTCGTCTTTCACTTCACTGTATATGCCACAAAGCTCAGAATCAAACACCGGCACGCGACACAGTAGTTGCTCCTCAGTCTCATCATTAAGCAATGGCTCTTCACTTCCAAGCTCAGGCACAAGAGGAAGCAGACTAATGGTGTTATTGAAAAACACTTCTTCTTCTCCTCGTTCTTCATGTAATGGTTTTTGTTGTTGTTGTTGCAATGATGAATGCCTGTTGTTGTGGCGTGGTGTTCTTGCCTTGCGTGTGAATCCACTGTGCCATGCTACCTTAGGGGTCACTGAGTAGTTGACCTTGGAGGATGCAGTTTGAAGCTTCACCCTTTCGTGTCTACTTGCTAATTGGTTTGCTGAGTGAACCATGTTGTCACAGCCATGGCAAAGGAATGCATCATCAGCTGCACAATACCACCGTGCTCTTACTTTTAGGCAGCTCTCGCATGCCCTTGCTGTTCTAGCTCCTAAGGCACTTGCTTCTTTCATTTCGTTGGTCATAGAGCTTATTTTTTGGTTGCAAAGACAAGTGCAAATGGAATGGTTACCAACAAGGGATCATAACAATATTGAGGAGGGGGAAAGACGGGGTAGTGTTTGTGTCTAGAGACCCAAATGATTCAAATTCAATTATTGGTTGTGCTGAAACTTGAAAATGTGATGAGAGTGAAGCACAGTGGGGTCTTATAGTTTGTTCTTACTTGGTTCCTTGCCCCCAGTGTAACGAGAAATTATTACATAGCTTAAGAATACTGCAAATCTATGGGTCTCAAATCATTACGTGTTAACTCATGATTCTGACTAATTTTTACTTGAGATATAATGAAGACTTTCAATTTATGATTATCAGACATTTACGTGTTCATGGTTGATTAATCTTTATTTAACATATATAACTAAGATTTTTAATTTACAAAAAGGATTTAAATTAATTTAATTATGTGTCATTCATAGATTAGGTAAGACTTAAGACAATAATCATCATAAATATTTATGTACTAATTTATCCAAATATAATTAAGGCTTAGCCATGTAAGATTAGTAATTTGCTACAGGACATTGGGTGAAAGCCTTAGGGACCCCACGACTTGGTCTCATCGCAAACCTCATTGGCTGGAGCTTTGATGTTCATCCTATTCTCTGAATTCTTATTGGTTGCCTTTCCTTTTATGGGATTTCTAGTGGATCCAAAAGGTTATGTGTGAGTGTCTACTAGTATCAGTGTTGTTGTTGTTGGTGTGTGTTAGATTAAGACCTTTTTTGTTGTGTTGCAACTGTAATTCAATAATTCCTTTCTGCGGTCCTCACTTCACGTTGCTTTCACTTCGCCTGTGGTTGCCTTCAACTTCTCATTTGTCACGGTACATTTTCCACCAATAGATGCAGCACTGTGTTTGAATAATATATGGCTCCGGTTGACTAATTTGGATGAGTTCAGCTTTAGAGTTTGGTACTTTTGTTTCAAAAAATTTCAACCAGAAATAAATTTATGCTTTGTGTTTTGTTATTGAGTGTGTCCAAAATATGGTTAAATTTAGTATATCGGGGATTTCACCTTGTTTTCTCTTTTTTATCTTAACCGGTGGCTAAAATTTTTCGAGCATTAAAGTCCAACCAACCATACCATTATTGGCCAATCACATGATTTTCCAATTTGTGGGCTTTGTAAACATTGATCTTATACATAAATGGGGATGATTTATTTGATTGATGTATATAACCCCAACCAACAGAGTGAAATGGATTATGTCCTGTCATTGGATTATACTTATAAATCAATATCTTCACTCAAGTTTCCATACAGGAGAGGCAATTTTGATGTGAAAACATAAACAATTAGATAGTGAAATTGTAACAAATTAACTACAAATGTTGACATTCTAGGAATCAGTCCAAAGAATAGTTTACCATAAAATTTCGTACATTTTATTTGGGCCCATATATAAATTTTATATTCATCAAAACCACAAATTGCACATAGACACGTATAGATGCAGCCAAAAATGTTGCTATTTAATTTTGAGCTGGTTGTGCAATATTATGAACAGTGACCAGTCTCTTCCAAGAGCCTCCTTTAGCACCCGTCTACAACATTCCTTTCAATAAATTCCCTGTCACGGGTGCCATGACGATCTTATCCTTTCGCGTAAATTTACAAACAACAGGGAGGAAAAAAGGGGACACAGACAGGCACTGAGGGAACAAACTTTCCGTGCTACTACGCAGTAATCGGGGTAGTATAGAGGTAATCTTAATACAATGTTAATGTCAATTTGATGATGACATAATAAAATCTTCAAGAATTTGATGGAACAATAGGAGCAAGCTAACTTATGACACCTGTTGTGTGTAATGAGATATGAATGTAACAGATCGATCAGATATTTTTTGTAGATTTATAACGGGATCCCAGGATATCCATGATAAATTTGTTGCTGATAAAGCCTAAGATCCATAGCTATCACGGTGAATGTAAGTGATAAAAATGTTATTTGTTATTTATTTATATTTAAATTAAGTTTTTAATTTCTCAACTTTTTCATATTTTAATTTTAATCTCTCAAAATAAATTTATTGTTCATAATCCTTTATTAATAAAAGTTTTCGACATTTTTAGTCCATATAAAAATGTTTATCCATTTTTAATTTCTCATTTATTTTTATTGTCCTCAATTCTTTTTTATACAATTTTGAAAGATGAAAGAAAAGTAATACACACTTAAACACCCACCAACCTCACAAAAGAATTTGTATAAACATTCCAAACTCACTCACTAAGAAAAGTAATACACACTTTATTGTCCGTGAACCTTATGAACAAGATCATCCCTTGTATGACCTCCTAAGCAATCATGGATTTTGCTCAAGATAGAGTGACTCAAGGAATGTCATAATGTTCTTGAATATTGGATATTTATTCACTAATACGAACTTCAATGATATTGACAATATTAACAAAGTCATGTGTGTTTTGAGTATTTTTTTATCGGTACAAGATATATGTATAGAGTCAATTTGGATGTAAGATTAGAAGTATTTTTCAAAAATTTTCTACTGAAAAATAAATTATATTTTCAATTAAAAAAACAAAAATACTTGTGAATTGTTATCTTGTCTGTAAAGACGCGCTCCCTTCCAACTTTGCTTCCATACACGATGGCCAAACCTCCTTTTCCAACGCCTGGTACCTATACAATCATTTAATATGAGAGTATAAGCAAAAAAAGAAGGAATAAGAGTAACGTTATGAGCAAGGAAAGTCAATGGTATTTCCCCTGCTATATGTCAAGAAACATTCACTTAGTATTCTTTTTTCGATTCTCCTAGCCTAGTATGCTCCCGAGAGTGTGTGAAAGGAATCTCCAAGACATTTCTCACAATGTACAAGACCCTCTTATTTTCTTCTACTCAGACTTTTAAATTTTCCGATAATGATGTGATGCGTGTAATTATCTGGTGTGAACGTGACATGTTTTCCTTCCGTATACTTTATTCCAAAAATATATGATGTTTTAGAAGGATAAAAAATATTCAAAATATATGTGTTTTATAAAATTAATGTTATATTAAAGTTATATTTAACAAGACATTTTAATTAATTTTTAAATTTTTTTATTTGTTGAAAATTTTATTTGATTATTTTGTAAACAAATTTTTTTTAGCAATTTTTAATATTTTTTGAAACCCTACCTAAAATAATAATTTTTACAACTGTAAGTTATAACTTTTAATTTTTTATATTTTTTTATCTTTAATATATTTATTTAATTTTCTTATTATATTTTTTAAATATATCATCATTTTATTATTTTTATGTTATTTTAAACTTTTTAACTACTTTAACAATTATTTTTACTAAATATTTATAATTTAATAAATTATTTGTTACTACCAGCTAAAATTTTAAACTTTCAAGTAACTTTTCAACTTACAACTATCTTTTCAAACACTGAGAGTACTGCATAAGAAGAATAAATAAATTATCAATAATAAAAATAAAAGATATATTAAAATTTATCTAATATTTTCTTTAAACTTCAACAAATTATTTACATTCGTTAATATTTATAAAAAAAAATCTCAAACAATCATATATTATGCAACTAAAAGATTACTGTATAACTAATTCCACAACACCCTTTTAAATTTGATAATAATCACTCATAGATTGAAATGATGTATATTCAATATAATTATAAATAATAATATTTTATAATAAATGATAAATTCATTTGACATAGTCATTATTCACTTCAATTTCTTAAATTTAAAATTAAAATGGTAAAATAAATTTGTGAAATAATATAATAAAAAAAACAAAATTATCACATGTCTGATATTTATTTTGTAAGAATTTAATTTTCTTGTATTATTAGTATAAATTTTTTAGATTGCTAACCAATAAAAAATTATTCCATTTACTAAAAAAACAGAAATCATTCCATATATAATATATGTATTTAAAATATAAAATAATTATTATAAAAGTTAATAAAATTTGATAATTTATGATTAAATAATTGTGATACCATATTAATCATTCAAATTATATTATATTTTAATGTAATTATAAATTAATTAATAATATAATAGGTGCCTTGAACCGAAGCAAGCAGCGGTTTTCGGAGCAAATATGGTGCGGCGCAAGCGTGGGAGGCCTCCACCGGAAAATTCTCCGTCCAAACGGAGAAGAAGACGTTCTCCGTCGGAATGTTGTAGGAGATGGGTTTTCTCTTCCAAAGACTCTTCTAATTGCACGGGTCAGAATTTCAAATACAGCATTACATACCTATCTATCTTCTTTTGTAAATAATCATTAATTCGAATTCTATTTCAGTTTGAAATTCTGCATTCACTGCCAATTGTGTTCCGTTTGTGTAATGTTGTGTGGAAATGTAAGGAGATAAGAACAGAGAGAGGATTCAAAATGATAGAAAAAGCCCTTTTGGAATATACAAAAAGCCATACACATACACAATTGATTAAGATAGCTACCAATTGATGGATTCCAATATCAATTTTGTAGAATTGAGGAATTTTATTTCATTTTGTGGAGGGCTTAGCCGCTTAGGTGAAGGAAGAGGCATTTGAATTAATTAATGTTTTGTGGCAATTATAAACGCCTAAATGGTATCTTATTTGTGAGTTCTGCATGGATTCTCTCTATGAATGCTACCTACATGATGATATGGAAAGATGTGTAAAATAGCTACCCGTGAATGACACCCTAGTGTGTGTCCCCAAGAAGCAATAACTGTCTTCCTAAGTGAATACGAAATCCTAGACCTAGTTGATTTCACATGCTGCCACCAATCCGCCACCATCTACCTATCCTAGCCAGCAGCATGGCAGGCCACGATTGCGGAATTCCTCCACCAGAAAATTTAAGCACTTGTTATTTGTCAAAGCAGAGAACACCTCAGCTGGAATCCCCTGTTTCCAATTGCGGAGTGTGTTCCAGGAGATGGGTTTTCTCTTTGAAAGATTGTTCCAATTGCATGGGTCAGAATTACAAGAAATTTACATGCTTTTGGAGGAAAAAGATAATTACTTTGAATTCTATTTCACTATGAAATTGTGTATTCAAATGTCATCCAAATTTATCACACATGTGGGTGTGTTTGTTTTGGTGCTTCCGTCTAATTTTGTGTAGAAAAGTGAATACAGTTTGTTGTGGTTATTTTCCTGCTAAGGAAAAGGTTAGCATTTTAGTTTTACATTTCTCTGGTAGAGATTGTCACCAAATATAAAAAGTGGAGAATTTAATGGCCAGATGCCATTCTACATATTCATATACATTTTGGTCAGTGCCTTCTCCCAAATTGCAGTTGCTTTAGGAGGAGGGATGGTATATTTATCAACAAAATAAATAAAAATTTGCACAAATGTAAAGAAGGTGGAATTTGCTTGCTTATGGGTATTTTTTTTTCTTTTTACATTAACGAACAGTCCATGATGAAGATAGCTAATACTTTACTCTACGTTAGGGTGACAGTGCCATTGTTAACCTTTTGTCATTTAAACTTTAGATTATATTGTGCTTACCTCATATTTACTATTTTGAACCATTCCTTCCCTTGCAGATAAGGTTGTGATTGTTTCATACAATATACTTGGTGTTGAAAATGCATCAAACCATCCAGATCTGTATTCTAACATTCCACATACTTTCTTGGAGTGGAAAAGGCGGAAAAGGCTTATACTTGAAGAGATTAATAACTATAATGCCAGCATACTGTGTTTCCAGGTAGTTTAATAGTCCTTCCTTTTGTTATACATTGAATAACAGCACTACTTGTTACCTTGTTACAAACATTAAATCATTTCTTATCACTAGGATTTATGCATCTCTATTGAGCTTTGAAAGGTAGAAAAGAGTAGCTAGTGAATCTGATATTCTAAGCATGTTACATAGGATTTGTTGAGATACAAGTTACACTGATGTTAATTCCAGTTGGCTCAAACATCTTAATTTTACCTGATTTTATATTTATTCCCTGCTTGAAATTGTAAGCTAACTTCGTGCATCGTAGAATTGGATTGTCAAGAATTGCTTTCTCATAAATCTTGTTTCTGAAGGAGGTTGATCATTTTAATGATCTGGATGATCTTTTCCAGAACAGTGGCTTTAAAGGTGTTTACAAGGTATATTACATACCTAATTGAACTATCGTAAAAGTTTTAAAAGTCCAAATATTTAATCAAGTACCTTATCTGGGTCATTATTTTCATTTGTCGCAGGCTCGCACA
Organism: Glycine latifolia; assembly: GCA_013407115.1. Classification (NCBI taxonomy): domain Eukaryota; kingdom Viridiplantae; phylum Streptophyta; class Magnoliopsida; order Fabales; family Fabaceae; genus Glycine; species Glycine latifolia. The sequence goes on along the minus strand of CM023956.1, from coordinate 8,621,356 downwards.
GGAGAAGCACAAGATGGATGTGCTGTATTTTGGAAAGACAAGTTGTAGGTTTACCTTACCCATAAGTAATTGAGTTTTTGTATCCTATATTAATCAATTTATTTAATATCTTACAATGTTGACCTTTGACAATAAGTAAATGATATGCCTAAGTATTCCTTGATGCAACAGAATACCAATATCTACAAAATGTGCTAATAGAACATAGCAATTGAGAAAATATTCTTAATTTGGCCTAATTAAAGTATATTTTGGAATGTGAATGCAGATTCAAGCTTTTGCATCAAGAAGATATAGAGTTTCAAAGATTTGGTATGCGTAACAATGTTGCTCAGCTTTGTGTTTTTGAGGTATTGTTTCTATTTTTCTAAGTTGTTTCCCTCCTATGTTTTATATTTGCTCTGGTGTCTTTTATTAGAAGAATTTATGATCTGTGACGCATATTTTTACCCTCGCTCTTAAATTCTGTTTTACCTCCTGTATACTATGCCTACATGAGTTCTCACTGCAATGAAACCGATTGTTTTAGGCTTTGGTTTTATATCTTATTACTCTTTATTTCATTATCAATGTACAGGCAAACCATGATAAAAAAGAATCTGACGCATGTAACCTAACAACAATGTAAGTTTTAGATGTCTAAAATGGGTCGTATGAACACAAATGTTTGTTGTCTTTGACATATCTTTTGCGTAGCACTTGGAAAGTGTTTCCATTCCATTACCCTGGAATGGTTACTATTTACTAATGTATACTATTTTACCAGTTTCTATTATTTCCTACTCTTCTTAAAACCTTTATGTTATCTCTAATTTTTAGCAGCAAAGCTAGTTTAAAACTAAAAATTTTGGAAAGAATAATGTATACACTCGTGTCTTCCCATATGCTTACACACACATACACATGGTGCCTATTTCATGGCCAATGATTTTCATAATTTGATCTACATCTATAGAGCACCATCCACCGGAAAAAGAAGATTTGTAGTAGGAAATATACATGTGTTGTTCAACCCAAATCGTGGTGACATCAAACTGGGCCAGGTACTTCTTGAATTTTCTTAACTAGATGGGTAGCATTATGCTGATTTTGCATGTATAGGCATTTGTGTTTGTGTATGTGATTCATTTTCTTTTCACTTTTTAATAGTATTTTTTTCTTGGGCTACGGTTGGTGCAAAGCGTTTTACCTCACTCAAACAAAATGCATTTAATTCTCTATAGTTAATTAAGTTGTCTAATCTATTTTATTGATTCTGGGAACTTGCTACATGACATAATGGATAGGTCAGACTTTTACTTGATAAAGCTTACAAGTTGTCACAAGAATGGGGCAACATTCCTGTTATTATTGCTGGGGATTTAAATAGTGTTCCACAGGTATGGTATTGCTTTATACTTAATGATTGATCAATTTCAGATTAGTTATCTGTTATCTAATATTGCTTCTGTTTTTTTCCATCTCACACTGTCAGAGTGCCATATATAAATTTCTGTCTTCATCAAAGGTGAGTTTGGCATCTCCTTGTCATTGTATACTCTCTAGCCTTTTTGCTTATTGTTGTGCTGTATCTGAGAAATTTGACTGTATGCTGAATCTTAGACCTTGAGTAAGTAATTTATCTGTGTTTGGATTACAGATAATGGGGTGAACAAAAACGAATGAGGGAAAGGGAAACAATTTCCCTTGTTTGGAGTTTGAAAATAGGTAGAATGTAAAAGGAATTCAAGAGCATCTATTCACCCTTTGTTCCTTTCAAAAACTCAATGTTTGTTACCCTGAAAATTGGTTGGAATTGGAGGAAATCAAAGGTTTCTTGCCCTTATTAATCTTACCAACAAAGGGAAAGTTAGCTTTCTTCCATTCCTTACCCTGCCTGTCCAATTTATCCCTACTTGTCCCATTCCATTCTATTATCCAAACACTGTTAGAGGTGGGGCTTGTTCTTTGAGGGGAGAAGGCCATTAATGAGTATTCAGTGTTTATAAGTATTGCTCCATTTATTGCAGTTAGACATCCAATTACATGATCGCAGAAAAATGTCAGGACAGCTTGAAATCCAGAATAACAGAGTCTTCAGATCACAGATTGGTGATGATGCTAGGTTGTTTTTTTGTCTTTGCTAAGTCTTTTATTTTCTGTTACTGTCTGTTATAACTTCCCCTCCTGCTCCTCTTAATGAACAAGGCAACCATCAATTATGAAACAGATTCACGATCATTTATTTGCAAGACTGTAGATTATTGTTGATTGTTGATATTTATAATGTGCATTTTTATTGCTCTAAATGATAGTGTGTGCTTGTTTTACTTGAATCTCACTTTCCAATGCACATTCAACTGAACTCTACACTCAAAGAGGATTGATACTGAACTTAACATGACGGCAATTCAAACATGTCTATAATGATAGTATTGCCTTTATTGTTGTTGATTATTTCCTTGGTTATGCATTAAATTTTGTTGTAATCTATGCCTAATTAGGATAGAAAATCTTGTTGATTTTGTAATTTTCTTTCCCTAATCATGAGATTCTGTTTGTACCATATTTTAAGATAACTGATAGCTCCCAAGCAAGATTCACTCAAAAACTAGTTTCTTGCCTGTGTTTCAAGTATATTATTATTATTTTTGTTATTATTATTATTATTATTATTATTATTTGTCCAATTTTAGAGGGAAAGGTTGCCTTTGTTGATTATGTCAAATTTTAGGTATTCAGTATTCTGTATTAATTATTTGAGTATCTGGTGCAGCATTTCAATGTCTGTTTCAAGACAATTGTACAGATGGAGTGTGGAAGAACTGAGACTTGCATCTGGGGAAGAAGGAGTCACTCGTCTTCGGCACCAGCTCAAACTCTGCAGTGCTTATAGTGGTGTTCCTGTATGCTGTAGTCCCAAGTCTACTCCAACATCAATAAAATTGTTAAAAATCAAATATTTCTGCAACTTCTTTGTGATTGTGATATAAAGATTGTCCATGAAATATTGATATGGGAAAAACTCTTGAAATTTTTTGTTGGATATTCAAACAGTTGTGATATTTCCCATTCCCCCTTAATATTCATAAAGTTCATATGGTTGTGGTTGTGGCTGCAGGGAAACCATAGAACGAGAGATGATATTGGGGAGCCCTTGGCAACATCATACCACTCCAAGTTCATGGGAACTGTTGATTATATCTGGTAATTATATTGTTTCACACTAAGCATAAAAAATTTGCATTTACAAATTGTGTTAGTTGTTACTGATGTCATTGCTAAGCAGGCATTCTGAGGATCTTATTCCAGTTAGAGTTCTTGAAACCTTGCCCATTGATACTCTTAGAAGATCTAGAGGACTCCCTAGTGAGGTAATCTACTTAAATCTAGTTCTTGAAACCTTGACTATTGATGTGCTTATGTATTTTGTTCCACAGTGGATTTGGATTATCAATATCTATATGATTCTTTTCTTGACTTGTAGAAATGGGGAAGTGACCACCTAGCTGTTGTATGTGAATTTGCTTTTGCAAACAACGGCACTGTATCCTGATGGATTCATTATGCAATTCCAACCCCGTGCTGAATGATCTCATTCTTAAAATCTTTTACAAAGAGTATGTATGAGGTCTGAGCTTTAAGCTGATCAACAAAAATGGAGATTGAGGAGAGTCAAAACATTGCCGCTGTTGCAGATCTCATTGAATCATACCATTGATGTCCACTTCTATCCCTTTCAAGAATTCTTACTTGGCTGATTCCTTTTGTGGTAAAGGAGCATGATGAGATCTAACTGTGAATTGCACCTGATAAACATCACGTTGCAACAGATGTGGAAACTCTCCTTTCTAGCTGTGATGTTGCTTGGAACATGGAATTGCTTTAAAATTTATCAAGAACTTTCTGCATAGTGAGCATGCTAGGTAACCTCTCATTACGAGGTTCAGAGAGCAGTCGATGTATATCTAAAATATTATGATATTCCAAGACAAATTGAATGCCATTGTCACTAATTTTTTATAGAGTACTATGCAGCACCTTCAAACAGAAACTCCAATGCTCCAATTCATGAGATATTGCTTTTTACGTCCCTCATCTCCCCTCCAATCCTTCAAATAATTATACATTGCATTGTTCCTGTTTAGGTCTAACGCCCCTAGTTACACACTGCAGCTCCCAATTATACTTAAAAGTAAGTCACATCATGTTGGTTTCTTTTTGTTAAGACAAGTTTTAGTTAACGCCTTAGGCTGTGGTTATCGGCTGAATTATTACACGTGTATTAGAAAAATTGAAAGATTTTTTTTTCATTAGACTATTTTAACAAAAACCAAGCACACTTGTTATAATAAGACTGTGTGATCTGATTTAACCAAAAGATGTATCTTATTGGGCATTGATATCCTACACTTTCCATTTTGCATCTTCACCTTCCAAAAGACTCCGGCTGACAAAAATGCCCCTTTACCAGACACTCCCATTACTCCCATTCTAGAACGATTATTCTAAAATAGGATATTCTTTTGAAATATAGTTTTGTGTTCCAGAATATCTAATCTAGAGTATGTTTCTAAAGTGCTTATTCTATTTTGAAATAGCTATTCTGGAATATGAACACTATATTTTGGAAGGTATCCTATTTTGGAATAGGATACATTTTTGGAATATAATTTTCGTATTTTGGAATAACTATTCCAGAATGTAAAGGGTGGAGTCCGCGTTGGGGAGGAGGTGGTTGGTGGAGTACTGCGGCGGGTGGAGGGGAGTTGGTGGCAAAGATGAAGAAGGTGGAGCCCATGTTGGGGAGGAGGTAGTTGGTGGAGTACCAGCAGTGGACGGAGGGGAGTTCGAGTTAGTCGTAGGTGGCGACAATGGTGAGGCAAAGGAGAAGGTGTTTACTTTCTTTTCGTCGTCGACAGTGATGAGGCATGGGCAGCGCCGCATTCATATTCCAAAAGAGAGGGTGTTTGTGCAGGGCAGGGAAGAGGGTGAGGAGAGGGAAGAGGGAGAGGTGTTAGGACTGAGGATATTTTTGACCATTGAGGCTTTTGGAAGGTGTAAGATTCATATTGGAGTAGCAAGATATAAATGCCATCTCATTGTCTTATGAGCTAATAAACTGCTACTGGAGTCCCGTCCAACAAGGGGAAAAAAACTTATGAACATTGGATCCATGTTAAGTTAAAAGTTACTTTATGTAGGTTGTTTTATCTCATATGCTACTTATCCGATTGCAAGAGATTTTATGAGAATCCACACCATTGTGTAGATTGTCATTGTCAGCCACCCCAAGAGCAGGGAAGGAATGAACGGGAATATTTTCAAATGGTTCTTCTTAATTAATCTTTTTCATGTTTCGTGAAAGGGGAAAATAGTTGCTAAAAATTTTCATGAGCGGAACATTTATTCTGTGTGATTGTAATGCTTTTGCTTTTTCCTTTACTTTGGCATTTTCTTTTTGTCTTGATTTCCATGCATTAACAGTAGCCAAAACGAAATAAAGTACAGTTCGGAGCAATGTATTTTCAAAGTGTACATAATAAGAAGAAAGAAGGGAAAGATTGAAGACGTGAGGACACACTTAGTTTTGAAGAAAGTATGAAACAATTTTAGTTTCTTGACAAGAGAACAAAGCCTCTACAATTGAACGCAACATGCTTAAACTCATTACGTTTGCCTATATACTCTGTAATAATTGTACCACTAGTTTCACCAACTTAACTACAAAATTTAGGAACATCCCCAATTTAGAGTTTCATCAATCCAAGCTAACTCTTCAAAAGCATTGTCTACAGGGGGAAGGGTGGTGCCCTCCCCATGTTCCACATTACACACAGAGCCACCTTTCATGTCATTGTCCAAGAAATTATAAAAGTCATTACCAAGTAGCATTGCCTCTTTCTCTATTTCATCCAGATAGAAATCATCACGACCAGCCAATGATACCACAACTGGCTCCTCTAGCAAATGCAAAATTGAATTGTCTTCACTATAAACTGGTTCCACGTCAATGCCTCCTCCTTCACCATTTGTTTCCACATTGGCCTTTTCTTTGACTGAGCCATTAAGATCATTAACATTAAGTGGAGCTTTTGCAGTGCTGACATCAAGCACTGATGACGGAGATGGATGAAACAATACTTCTTTTTCTTTGGAACTTTCACAAGCCAATGCATCCCTTTTGCTCAAAACCAACAAAGAGCTGCCAAACTCATTCTTCTTTCTCTCATATGCCACAACAGCCTCTTCTTCAGTATCAAAAGTACCAAGCCACATTCTGACCCCTCGAATAGGGTCTTTAATTTCTGCTATATATTTCCCCCATTTCCTACGTTGAACTCCTTTGTACATGCTTGATGTGTTCCTCCTACTTGCTTTGATCTTTTCACCATTGACATCTTCTTGTGAAGAATTCTCTTCATGTAATTTGCTTGGCATGCATGGAAGCGAAATTTCCTTGACAACCCGCTTAGAACATCCATTTAACGGACAACCATTGCTCAAAAACTTATCATCTTCTTCACTTGAAGAATCTGTGGCATCGGGATCAGTGTACACAATTTTAATTTTTGTCAATGTGTTTATGCTTTCTTCTTTGACTGGAGCTTTCTCTTTTCCTCTCTTACATTTCATTCCTTGTCTCTGAGTTTGCCTCGGAAATGACATTTTTTTGTATGAGATCACAAGTATCTTCCGCTAAACACAATCCTGGTCAAGCCGAGTGAGATTCGGTGCCAAAACCTGACATATTAAGCCGGAACCAAAATAAAATTAAAAGAAAATCTATATAAACAAGGAAAGATCAGGATTTTTGAGTATCAAGAGAAACACAAAATCTCACAACAGCTATCTCCGTTACTTGTGTCAAGAGCCTTAAAGCATTCAAACCCAACATAAGTCCTGCATTTAAGGGTAAAAAAATGAACATTTCTTAAGCGAAAAATGATAAATAAAAAAATGTAAAACCTGTGAGAAACTGAATTACAGATACCAAGGTGAACTCACATGCCATTTTGATCTCAATCTCATGTAAAAAGGTTTTCTATCTCTGATCAAGTGACCAGAGTTGCATGCAGTGGCCAAAGGCTCAAGGAGTGCATGAAAGGAAGCACAGCATAGAGAAGACTGCTTCAGAGCTTCACACTAATCAGATTCATGCTGTTTTCTGCAGAAAGCATTTACTTTATAGTGTGGAGGTGAAATGAGGGGCGTAGAAACAAAAAAGTAACATATCAATGGCTCTATATTATACTTACTATTTGAGAATTGTGAATTTTGTTTCTTATGGATACAACAAGGAAACCAAATCAGCAGCAGTGATGACATTATGGAAAGTAACTGATGTTGAATTTGACTGGACAATGATGCCGAAACTTGTTTCTGTTTCTCTGAGTATATTCCCTCCCCCCAACACTCTCTGTCTTGAATTGTGTCTCTTTATATGTTCTTCACCCTTCAGCTTTTCCAATTCACCGGAACTTACAACTTTTCAAATGATTGAAACATATTTTCTCTATAAACAAATTGGTGTAAAATTAGTTAAGATTAGAATGCCAAAAATTATTTAAATTTAAAATAATGTCTTTATAAATATATGTATTTATTGTTATTTCTTCCTTACATGAATGGTTAGAAAAATGAGGAAAAGGAAAACTAATATCACATGGCCCCTCACACGCTAATTGGTGGACTCCACTAACTTACTTGTTCCCGTGCAGTCAAAATCTCAGTCCCTTGGGGCAGAGCAATTTTTATTCAATTCACGCGGGGACAACTCAGCTTCAATTCAATTTCAAGACATATTCCTTCTTTGGTTTTTACTTCCTTTTATGCATTTACAACTGTACTCTTTACAACTCAGCTTTAAGATTTGGCAAACGAAGGTTACATTAGCAAAAATGTAACTTAAACAGGTTAATGAAATTTGAATTTAGTTTATATAGAAAGTTGGTGAAACATTCAATAAAATTTGACTATTTTATCATACTTTTTATTCATTAATTAAGATCTCTAATCCTTATGTCCAAAAAAAAAATAGATCTTTGGTCCTCTGATAGATCATAGCATAAAAAAATTACGTAATTTATTGTTTGGAGCTCTACGCTATGCGCAAGTAATGGAGAGGGATATTGTACGCAGTCTTACCCTTACATATGTAAAAATATTATTTTCAAATTTGAACCCATAATCAACAAATCACCAAAACACAACTTTCCGGTACATCATGGCATATTTTTATAAATTTTAATTCTTTAGATTTAGATCAGCTATACGACTTATTATTGATCTGAAATGTATTTGATAGAAAAGAAATATACCTAAAAATACATTCTTAGGAATGTTTACACATGTTTCCTAGTAGATTATTACTGAAACATAAATATCTCAAAACAAACACCTTTTCATCAAAAATATACAAGGGATCTTCATCATGCTGAACTTTCATGTAAGATACATAATCCTTGAACTTCATGGAGATCTTCCGGGAACTCCTTTGAGAAATGTTAAATGCAACATTTCCATAGCTAGCAACAGCTGATCAGTTTTCCATTTATGCCTGGCAGACCGTCTATCAGCCAATCCAGTGAGCATAACCTGGAATGCATAATTCATTAAAATTCCATTTCAATAAAAAGAAAACTATTTATAATTGGTAATTCAAAATTGATGAATTTCAAGATATCTAGAACTCATAGCATGACCCACAACTAGAATACTATCATCTGCAAAGGATCCTTTGTTAAAAAGATAATGTATTCTCATCTCCCACTTTCTATCTTTACAAGGAAAAAAAAGAAGAATCATAAACTGGAGAAAAACAATAACACTACCTAAATACTTCAGAGATTAGTAGTAAATGTGCATACATCTATACCTTTGTCTACCAGCGCACCTCCCATTCATTTCTGCATCACTCTCTCGACATTCATATATTTTGTTTACTTTGCAGGCATATCAAGCAAACATTCATATATTATTTCATGGGATGAGATTGGAGATTGACATTGTCAGTCACACAGGAGGAATGATATTTCATCGGGTAAATAGTTATTTTTATCATTGAATATGTAGAGCGTTGACAAATTTGTCCCTAAAAGATGAAAATTCAAATTTTTGTCCTCGAAAGTGTAAAAAGTGCGACAAATTAATCATTCCATTAGCTTTTATCCGTAACCGTTAATGAAAGTGCCTACGTGGCACAAAGGGACGAAAATGTCATAAAAATGATTTTCAACATGGCTGTTGACTAGATTTTGGACGAAAATGTCAGTAAATTACCAATAGACTAAAATGTTGTAATTTTTATTATAATTTGGATAAATTTGTAATGATTAATAAATTGTTACAATGTTTATTTTGGATAATTTATATTGTGACAGACAAATTATTGTTATTAATCAATATTATGGTTATTATGTTTTTTTAACTTATATTTGATTTCCTATTTTTAATTGATTATTGTATTATTATTATTATGCTTGTAACGATAAATTAAAAAAAAAAAAATTTACCCTTATTGACATTTTGGTCCAATGAAAACGTATGGACCTTTTTTGCCAAAAAAAATTACTAACATTTTGGTCCAATGAAAAAACTACTGACATTTTGGTCCAATTGAAAATTAGTGACATTTTAGTCTAATGGTAGCTTAATCACATTTAGGTACAATAGAAAATTATTGACATTTTAGTCCAATGATAATTTACTAACATTTTCATCCAAAATCTAGCCAGCAGCCATGTTGGCAATCATTTTTATGACATTTTTGTCCTTTTGTGCCATGTAGACACTTTCGTTAACGAACAAAAGTTAACGGAATGATGAATTTGTCACACTTTTTACACTTTCAGGAACAAAAATTTGAATTTTCATCTTTCAATGATGAATTTATCAGCGCTCTACACATCCAGAAATGAAAATGACTATTTACCCTATTTCATCTATTTTTTTTTGTGTGTGTGAACATTTAACTTTGTTCATTACTTAACAATTTTTTCTTAGTTTACACAGAAGATTAAAGAATGAACAAAAGAATAGCTATTGAAGTATGGGAGAAACTATGGAAGAATATGATGAACTCTTCGTAAAGCCTTAAGCATGTAAGTTTTTTATTATACCCTATCAATTTTTGCATCTTATTTGTTTGTCCTGCTGGTGCTTATGCTATTTTCCTTTAACAAGAATGATGAGTATTTAAAGGTACCAGGGTTCAATTTCGATCATGTGTATGAAAAAGACTTTGTTGGAAAATGTAAAATCCATTTTTGTGTTCTCTACGCCTTAAGAGTTAGTAACATGACTTTTGAATGTGGGGATACCTTGTTTCTAGAAGGAAGAAAAAAAGGTACTACAATTCTTGGCTTAAGTTTAAAGGGTTTTTATTTTCTTCTTTTGCAATTTTTATTTTCATTTCTTTTTTTTTCTTTCTCCTCATTCTTATATTGGGTATAATGGAGTGAATTTTTATTTATTTAAAACAAACATGTGATTTTTTTCATCTATATTGTTTTAAGGTGTGTTTAGATGCTAATCAACCAATAGAAACAATAGACTTGAAAATTCATAATACGGTTGAATTGGAATCATGTATCCATATAGGTTTCTTCTTTTCCTATATTCTTTGAATGCAATTTTTTTTTCTTTCTTTTCATTTTTATTATTTTGGTGAATATATGATGGGGGAACATGATGTTTGAGTTCAAAGTAGTCAGGTTATTCAATTCAACAATTACTTGACTATCCTGATATGTGAACATATACTTTTAAAATGAGTATGTGAATGTAAAAATTATTTTTCTTTTAGAAATTTTTTAAAAATACTTTTAGATTCATTTTTCTATAAATATTTTTTATTTTAAAATTAAAAACTTATTAATTTTATAAAATGATTTCTAAAAATGTTTGAAAATTCAGAATATTTTAAAAATCACTTTTCTATATTTATATTTTATTTTCATTTAAAATATTTTTAAAATTATTTTATTCATCAGTTTCAGTTTTAACATTAACATACCAATATCTAAAACAATAGTGAGTTGTTTTAAATAAAAGAAAAACAGTTCGATTACACACTTGCACAATTATGGGACCATCATAATATGGTTAGTTTTAAAATCACTTTCAGTTGTAAAATTAAACAATTAATAAACCAAAATGAGTTTTTAAACTGGATTTCAAATTATTATTTTTTGTTTTAGAGTTTTTTAAAAATATTTTGCATTTAATTTTAAAAAATATTTTTTAAATTAAAAAACTTACATTTTATAAAATGATTTTGTAAAATGTTTAAAAATTTTAGAGTATTTAAAAAAATCTGTTTTTACTTTCTACTATTGATTTTTTATATTTGTTCTTTTATTTTTACAATTTTTTAAAATTACATTTTCTCCTGATTGTTTTATTTGTGAGATAGTCAAGTGAATTTATTTTAAAAAACCATTAGAAGGATATATTTGTTTCTTATTTTAAAAATTATTTTTTGTTTCAATTTAAAAAAATGAACGGTTACTAATCATGTGACCATAATAATTGATGAAGATATATTTAAAATGGACAGTTTTAAAATCAATGATTTTACATATAAATCTGAGATGAGTTTTTAAATCACATAATGATCATTTATTATGCATCCAACTAGTATTCAGCTTCAAATATTTTTGGCTTATAGTCTTATAGGTGTGCTAAATATAATTAAGTGTTAAAACTTCATGTAAAAAAATTGTGCCAAACCTGACTGTGACTTCTAAAAAACACAACTCATGTTTATTAAGAAGATATTCTAATTTTCCTTCTGTAAAACATTTATTATCTTTCGTTTTTAAAATCTGTAATTGACTATGCACTATAAAATAAATGCATATTTCTACAGAAAATATTTCATCAGTAACTCAAGTATTTTTAACAGAATTTTCTGTCGGAAAAAATTTTGTGAGAAATTTATAAATTTTCGACGGATTTGTTTGAAGGAAAAAGTTTTTGTGGAAAATTTTTGAATTTTTTATGGAATGTGTTTCATCGGAATACTTGAAATATTTTTCAAACTTTTTTTTTACATTTATAAATTATTTACTTTGCATTTATTCAATAAAGCATACTTTACATGTTTATTGATATTTTTATATTTCTATAAAATAATAAATTTATTTAAAAATGTAAGATGATTTTTTTAAATTAAATATTTTAAATTAATTCCAAATTTTTTATAAAATCACTTTAAATAAATTCCTTCACATTACCGAAAAATCCATATATATATATATATATGGATAAACGGCTGACAACTAAATAATTTTTTTTTTAAAACGTGTGTCAAGAGGTAAAAAGTAAAAGAATATTATAAAAATTATTTGATATATAAAAATAGAAAATTTATTTAATATTTATTTTGTATGATAATTTTAATATTTAATATTATATTTGTAATAATTTCGCATAATGTATTATTGAAAACATAGTAAACAGTTTCTTAAAAAAATACTATGTATTTTTTTTAAAAAAAATATATCATAAAGTAGTTTAACCAATACTTGAAAAATAAATTATATAAAAATATCTATATTATCAAATAATTGAGTCTATTGGTTATGCTTTTCTTTTATTGTTTTTCTAAATTAAATATTTTAAACCAATTACAATTTTTTAAAAAATAAATTTAAATGCATTCTTTCACAATAGAGACAAATCAAAAAATAGGTAGGTGAACCACTGTAAATAAATAAATAAAGGTTTTTTTTCCTCGTCATCAAACATATGCACTAATAATTTATTGAAACCCAATAAGATCCAATATCATTCTTCAGTAACATATACACTAATTAAAACTTAATAATTAATTAAAAGTTACTAATGTATTCTGTGTAATTGATAAATTAATAATTTTTTTCCATTTTATAAAAATTAATTAAGATAAAAAAATAGTAAAATGAATTATATTATGAGAAAAAATCATGTAGTGACCGTGACAGTGACATTGTGCTTTTGTGTACCATACTCTAACTTTTTTTAAATACCATTTTTTTTTTGAGAAAATCACAATCACTTGATTAAAAGAGTCAAAGTCAAGTTTTTATTTAAATTTCATATCTTTCCTTTTTAACTCCTTTTTTAATTATTTTGTGTAAACATAATTATTAAATATTATATTGATAAAGTTATAAAATATTTATCGGCATATTATTTAATCTAATTGAGTTATAATTAAGTTAGTAAAAATTAATAAAATAATTAAATTATAAAAACATCAGAATAAAAAATTCATATGTATATTTAAGATTAAATATATTTTAAAAAATAGTAAAATTAATTATATTATAAGATAATTGTGTATTATACTCTAATTTTTTATAAAATTAATTGTGTATTGATATATATAAATGTGTATTATACTCTAACTTTTTTTTAAGATACCACTTTTATTTTGAGATACTATCCTTACTTGATTATATAAAAGAGTCAAAGTCAAGTTTTTATTTTTTTTATTTCATATATTTCCTTATAAGCTCTTTTTTAGTTATCTTGTATAAAAAAAATTATTAAATATTAAATTGATAAAGTTATAAAATAATTTAAGAAAAATTAATAAAGATAATTAGGTTATAATTAAGTTAGGAAAAATTAATAAAAATAATTAAATTATAAAAAAATCATAATAAAAAAATGCATATGTCTATTAAGAAAAGAAAAAGAGAAAAACAATGCTTCTGTTTTAACTAAAGGTTTTTTTCCCGTCATGTATCAAGAACTAAAAAATAAAAAAATATTAGAAAAAAGTATTTGATATATTAAAAAATTGAAAAGTTATTTAATATCTATTTTGTATGATAATTTTAATATTTAATATCATATATGTAATATTGTTGCATAATTTATTATTGATAACACAATAAACAGTTTCCTAAATAAATATTATGTATTTTCTGTTAAAAAAAAGTATCATAAGTAATTACTAATTTCTAATTATGTTTTTGAAATGACACATACTTTTTAATTAAATTAATTAATTAATATGTATAAGTATTATCGGGAATAATTCCATTCAGTGTCCATTATTTATGGATATTTTTAATTTAGTGTATGATATTAGTTAACCAATTTTTGTGTTTATCATTTTAATACTAAATACTAAATAGTGAATATTATGTGAGTTCATATATGCTTATTAAATAATAGTGTTTTGCTGATTTTGAAAAATAAATCATATATGCTTATTAAATAAGTATAAATACTTATTTTAAAATTACTTATTTTAAAGTTAAATAAATTAACCCATAGATATAATTATAAGCTGAGTTCACGTGGTAGCCTTTCAAATTCCAAATTCCAGCTCAAACTCCCCCTAGGCCCTAACCCTTCAAATTCTTAAACTATCTCTTGTTGAGGTGGTTAATTCAGTTAAAGTCAGATTGTAACTGACTTGTGTGATTGGTTAGTTTGTTAAGTGTGTGATGCGTCCACTATGTGAAGTGTAAGCCGTGTAACTGTGTGAGTGTTTTCTGTTCTAACAAGTGGTATACCATTCACCCGTGTTGGTAAAGTGCTAAATTTTAGGTATTCAGAGCGCCAGGTTTCTATTGAGGGAGAAAAGAATTTCGTTGTGTGTGAAGAGTGAGTTGTTGACCATGGCCACTTCCAATAATGGTGGTTTTCCAGCCTCATTACCCATTCTTGATGGGAAAAACTAGGATAAGTGGAGCAATCAGATGGAAGCCATTCTTGGTTTCCAAGATGTGCTGGAGGTGATTACCGATGATGTCAAAAAGATCACTACAGCAAAGATGGACGATGCCCATGCCAAAGAAGTCAAGAAGAAGAATTACAAAGCCTTATTCATTCTCCATCAATGTGTCGATGCGGGTCATTATGAAAAGATTTCTGGAGTCAATAGTGTGAAGCAAGCATGGGACATTCTGCAACAGGGCTATGCTGGTGCTGAGAAGATCAAGAAGGTCAGATTGCAGACCCTGAAGAGACAATATGAGTTACTTAAGATGGAAGGAACTGAGAGTGTTGGAACCTACATCAATCGGGTCCAAACCCTTGCCAATCAAATGAAGAGCTGCGGGAAGAAAGTCTCAGATCAATCAATTATTGAAAAGATCCTGAGAACATTACCCACCAAGTTTGATGTGATTGTTGTGTCAATTGAAGAGACCCGAGATCTTGAAAAAATGAAACTTGAAGAACCACAAGGCTCCCTTGAAGCATTTGAGATGAGACACGCTGGAAAGAGAGAAAAATCAAGTGAACAAGCCTTGCAGGCCCAATCAAACTGGAGAAAGGAAGGAGACAGTTCAAAGAACAAAAGGGGAAGAGGCAAATGGAGAGGAGGAAGTAGTAGAGGTAGATGCCAGTCAAATTGGAATAACCAAAATTCCAATTCTAGCAGGCCTGCATCTGATCAGAAATCAAATGACAACAAGCAAAAGAGAGGAGGTTCGTGTAGTTCAAGAGGAAGAGGCGAAAATAAGAGAATGGACAAGAGTGGCATTCAATGCTACAATTGTCAAAAGTAGGGCCACTTTGCATATGAGTGCTGGCATAATGACAATAGGGAATCAAGAAGTGACGAAGTCCAACTTGTAGAAGAGGAGCAAGATGACTCAAGCCAAGTCATGCTGATGGCGACCACTGAAGTGAGAGAATCCAATACTGACTTCTGGTATTTGGATACTGGCTGTTCCACCCATATGACAGGGAGGAAAGACTGGTTTGTGAATCTTGACTCAACTGTCAAAAGCAAGGTTAAGTTTGCTGATAACAGTACACTCACAGCTGAAGGTGTTGGTAAAGTGCTAATCAGGAGAAAAGATGGCAAGCACTCCTTCATCTCTGATGTTCTTTTGGTGCCAGGGATGAAAAGTAATTTGCTTAGTCTTGGGCAATTACTTGAGAAGGGTTATGTGATGACCATGGAGAATAAAGAACTGAAAGTATTTGATGGGAATAAAAGGCTGATTATCAGGGCAGCTTTATCCAGCAATAGAACCTTTAAGGTGGGAATTCAAGTGATTGAGCATAATTGCTTTGCAACCTCAGTGAATAAAGAAGAATGGTTGTGGCATTACAGGTTTGGGCACCTAAATTTTAGGGATCTAAACCTGTTATACAAAATCGTGAATGGTATACCTCAGATTCATGTACCAAAAGAGATGTGTGAAGAGTGCTTGGAGTCAAAGCAACCAAGGTGCTCATTTAAAAGTCAAGTCCCAGGCAGGACAAAGGAGAAACTTGAAGCTGTCTGCTCAGATGTATGTGGACCAATGCAAACAGAATCTCATGGAGGAAACGGGTACTTTGTGTCCTTCATAGATGACTTTACCAGGAAGATTTGGGTGTATGTGATTGCTAGAAAGAGTGATGTATTTGAAATTTTTAAGAAGTTTAAAGTGCTGGTAGAGAAACAGTATGGCCAAAGCATGAAAGTTCTGAGAACAAATGGAGGAGGTGAATATACCTCATCTGATTTTCAGCATTTTTGTGATCAAGAAGGTATCGTGCATGAGATCACACCACCATTCACTCCCCAGCACAATGGTGCTGCTGAGAGAAAGAATAGAACTCTCATGAACATGGTGAGAAGCATGCTTAAGAGTAAGAATTTGCCAAAGTCCTTGTGGGGAGAAGCAGTGTGCACTGCAGCCTACATCCTCAATAGATGTCCAACCAAAAGCTTGAAGGGCATTACACCAGAAGAGGCATGGACAGGTTGCAGGCCGAATGTGAATCATTTAAGAGTTTTTGGCTCAGTATGTTTCAGACATTTCCTTGATCAGCTGAGGCAGAAGCTAGATGACAAGGGAGAGAGACTGATACTTGTAGGGTATCATGCCACTAGAGGTTATAAGCTGTTTGATCCAAAGAAGAAACAAATGATCACAAGCAGAGATGTGGTCATAGATGAGTCCAAGAGCTAGAACTGGGAAAATAAAGAAAGACCAAGTAGAGTTATGTTTGATTTTGAGCAAGAAGAACAAGAGAAAGTAGGTACGGAAACAGATGCAGATGTGAGAAGATCACAGAGAGCTAGGACTATTCCACAAAGGCTGCAAGACTTTGATATGGTGTCTGATACACAAGTGAATGCAGAAGGGGACTTGGTACATTTTGCACTACTGTCGGAAGCTGAACCAGTGAGTGTGGATCAGGCCCTGCAGGATCCAAGGTGGATTTGTACTATGCAGGATGAACTTCAGTCAATTGAAAGAAATGAGACTTGGGAACTGGTGCCCTTACCTACTCATAAGAAGCCTATCAGTGTGAAGTTGGTCTATAAAGTGAAAGTGAACCCAAGAGGAGAAGTGGTTAAACATAAAGCCAGACTAATGGCTAGAGGTTTCTTGCAGAAAGCTGGTATAGACTATGAAGAGGTGTTTGCACCTGTGGCTCGATTGGAAACTGTGAGATTGGTGGTTGCAATAGCAAGTCAAAGGGATTGGAAAATGCATCAAATGGATGTAAAGTCTGCCTTCTTGAATGGTCCACTTGAAGAGGAAGTGTATGTGACACAACCACCAGGTTTTGTTGTGACAGGAGAAGAAGATAAGGTTTACAGATTAAAGAAATCCTTGTATGGCTTAAAGCAGGCTCCAAGAGCCTGGAATAAGAGAATAGATGGATTTTTGCAGCAGATTGGATTTGTGAAATGCAGCTCTAAATTTGGAGTCTATGTGAAGGGAGAGATATCAAGTCTGCTGATTGTCTGTTTGTATGTAGATGATTTGTTGGTGACAGGTAGAAGTGAACCTGAAATCAGATCATTCAATCAAAGCATGATGAAAGAGTTTGAAATGACAGATTTGGGAGAATTGTCCTATTTTCTTGGCATTCAGTTCAAGAAGGTGGAGAATGGTTATGTCATCCATCAGGGAAAGTATGCAAGTGATTTTTTAAAAAGGTTCAACATGGCCAGATACAATCCAGCAGCTACACCAGCTGAGACTGGATTGGTGTTAGAAAAAGATGGAAGTGAGGATGTTGTGGATTCAACTCAGTTCAGACAAATGGTTGGCTTGTTGAGGTATCTTTGCAACACTAGACCTGACATTGCCTATAGTGTTGGTTTGATCAGTAGATTTATGGGAAGTCCTAGAGTGCCTCATCTCTTAGCTGCAAAAAGGATCATGAGATATGTGAGGGGAACTTTGGAGTATGGTTTGCTGTTTCCAAGCAGAATGGGAGAGGAGAAAACTGATCTAGTGGGATACTCGGATACTGATTGGTGTGGAGATAGAAATGACAGAAAGAGCACAGCAGGGTATATTTTCAAGTTTGGTGAAGCACCAATTTCTTGGTGTTCAAAGAAGGAGCCCATTATAGCTTGGTCATCGTGTGAAGCAGAATATGTGGCAGCATCCATGAGTGCATGTCAAGCTCTTTGGATTGATTCAATGTTGAAAGGAATGCAGATTAGAGAAGAAGGAATTGCGAAGCTGTTTGTGGACAACAAATCCGCAATAAACCTGGCTAAGCACCCCATTGCACATGGAAGAAGTAAGCACATTGAAACAAGGTTTCATTTTCTTAGAGACCAAGTTAGCAAAGGCAAGCTGAAGCTGGAGTTTTGCAGGTCGACAGATCAAGTTGCTGACATCTTGACCAAGCCGTTGAAGAATGATAGTTTTCTAAGGCTTAGGAATGATTTAGGGGTAATGAATGTTGTAGAACTGAATTAAGGGAGAGTGTTGAGGTGGTTAATTCAGTTAAAGTCAGATTGTAACTGACTTGTGTGATTGGTTAGTTTGTTAAATGTGTGATGCGTCCAGTATGTGAAGTGTAAGTCGTGTAACTGTGTGAGTGTTTTTTGTTCTAACATCTCTGGACACACTCATTCCGTGTCATGGAGCCCCAAACCAAGTGTCCCTTATAGAGCAGCGTGGCCAACGCAGCGGCAAAATTATCATCGAGGAGGACATGTACCAAAAAAGCCACAGCTGGAGCACATCCTCCTCCGCCCCGACACCTATGTAGGCTCCATCGAGAAGAACATGCAGACGTTGTGGGTGTACGAGAATGACGATATGGTTCAGTGCGCCGTCTTCTACGTCTCCGGCCTCTACAAGATCTTCGACGAGATCCTCATCAACGCCGCCAACAACAAGCAGCGTGACCCCTCCATGGACGCGCCAGAAGAAGTATAAACAGGTCGTCATTTTCGCCCTTAAAGTTTTTCTCTTCGTTATTGTGGGTGGTGCTAGTTTTTTACTTTTAATTTAACACTTATGAGATTTTTTAACCCCCAATTTGGAGCGAATTCTTTGATTTTGGGGGTGTTGATGTTTGTGTTTTATGATTGGTGACATGGTTTGGGTTCTTTATTATATTAGAATGCTAACGTTTGCTCTTTCTTCAATTTTGGGTCTGTCTTAGGATAAATCCTCTCTAAGTCTCATGAAGACACGAATTTATACCTACATCATACAGAATCAAATATCCTTTGTAGCTGAGTGTTACATTGCATGATCCACTATTCTTTCTTGATTTTGTCCTATTATTCCTTGGGGGCAATCATGGCTTTTATCATACCAAAAGATATTTAAAATCACAGAAGTTGCAGATGAGACTCATATACCATGAAAAGTACAGATTATGAAGTTTGCTGGCTTGCTATAACAAGAGAAATGATAAGGGACAAATTGTATTGAAGACAGTATGTTGATTATTATAGGGTGAATCATCTAAATTTTTCCTAATAAAATAGAGCAATAAGTTATTTGTCCTATGCAAATTTATATTAACTAAAATATATCTTTGGTGCTTTTTAAGGATATTTTTGCTACTAATATTACATCAAGAAGGCAAGAAACTATCTCATATTTGTTGTCATTTTGTCCCTATTATGTAATTGAAGTTGAATGTTAGAACATTGATGTTATTCATGTTTTCTCATGAAAGCAGACAAATTGAATTCTTAACTATCTTTGTGATTTTCAGGAGATAGAAATAGAATGGGGCAATGGCTTAGATCAAAAGCGTGAAGCTGAGGCTAGGCTAAAGGAATTAGAACTTGAGAAGGATTTCAAGATTGCCTTCTGTTTTATTTTATTCCAGTTTTGAAAAAATGTAACTCATTCCTTGTAGGTATGATGGCTCGCTTTTTCTTGTTCATGCTCGCCACCAATGTGTATCCTTTCTCAATTCAGCTTCTGAATTTCCTAACTTTGCTTCCATTCTACATTTTCTCTTGCCTCATCATTCCTGCTAAGAATTTATCAGAAAACTAATTTGACTTTTAAGAATTTGTATTTGGGAAAGGTAGAAATCATATAATAATATAAAAATGTTTTACAATTGGTTCACTTTAATCAGAATAAACCAATTAATGCAATTGTACTTGTTACTTGTTAGCTATTACTAATAGTTACTAATACCAATTGTAGTTTACTCGAAAGTTATTAATAACCAAAGTGATTAAGACAACAAAAATAAACTTTAAAATGATAATAAAAAAGTTATTACTTTTGAACTTAATGGACTTAAAATGACACTCCACAATATATATCTTACTTTTAATATTGTTAAAGCTCCACGATAAAATATTTGCATAATTATTTTAGGTCTTTTATATACGCACTTTGGGTTGCTCATAAGTGTTTTAGAAAGATTGCCAAAATCTTTAATGGGAGATGACTTGTATCTTCACACACTCATGTAGATAGACAGATAAGGTGAGTCTCTATAGCACCAGGCCACCAGCCAAATAATAGGCTATATATTTATTAAGAGAATACATCTCAACCTCAGATAAGCACCATCATACAAAATATTTAATATAACGACCCAGATTATAAGTGCTAATCTGGATGCTTGATGTGTGTGCATTATATTAATTAAATTACATATGTTATGTGGATTGATAAATTGTTTTATTTATAACTTATTGTTTGGGTGCTTTTGTTTTGGTATACGTGCTTGATGGGTATTGGACGTAAGTTAGCTCTGTTGTGCTGTGGTTGCTGGCTAAGCATGTTAAGAGGATATGTTATGTCAGCTGTGTTTATAAGCAGCAGGCTGGCACAGCAACAAGTTCACTCTTCCTTCTTTTACCTTTGCGTTTCCTCTGTTTTCTCTCTAAAACTCGCCCAGAAACCTCTCGTTCCCAACTCCTTCTTTGTTATTTTCAACATACAAGAACCACCGTAGCTGTTGGGAAATCCCAACACCAAGGATAACTTCGTGGTCGGAGCAAAAGTAGGGAACGAACCGTCTTGAAGCGTGGCGAACTCCTAGTTAGGTAAGGGGAGTTTATCATGTTTCTTAACAGCTTTAGGTACCACGGTTTGGGGACCAGGGAGTCCAGCCGTGATGATAACTGCATGTCCCTGGTGTGTGTGATGTTTTCCCCAGAAAAGCTACGTCTTTTATGAATGAGATTTGGTATGCCTTAAATCTGTTGAGTATTGTTTTGTGTTGATGTTTGGTGTTCTTGTGAGGGGGTAGATGTTTTAAGGACTCCCCGTGCATGTGTGAAGTTGGTATTTTGATGCTGAAAGGTTTCTCAAGCACTTGCGGAAGTGTTCGTGTAGGTGATGAGTACCCGAATGGGTTGATCGTGTTGCACATAGACATCAACCCTTGTATTTTGATGTCAGCTACTGGGATGGGTAGGCCGAGTTGAGCGGGTTACGTAGCATGCATGAATGCATGCAGGACGTAACTTAGTCCCTGTTGGCGGATGTCAGTAGACCGGTTTCCCTACCCGGGGTCGTTCCCTTAGAGTCGTTAAGGCTTGTTTCCCTTTTTTTAAGGTATACCAGGTTCCTTACCTGGGTGACATGTTAGAGCTGTTGAGCTCAAGTTACTTCACTTAGAGGGAGCTATCGGGTTGCTAACCCGGATGAGCTCGTGTCCTCTCGAGAAAAGAGCCACTGAACTCCCCTACTCGGTTGACCTCATGTTCCTTTTTATAAAACAACCGGGTTACATACACATGTCGCCTTTATAAGCTCATCCTTCCTTTTTTTCTTAGAGAGACCGTGTTCCTCACCCGGGATGGAATGTTCCCTTTAGAAATGCTAAGTCCAAACCCTTTTCTTTGAGAACTGATGGGTTCCTTACTCGGCAGAGCTTGTATGCTCTTAGGAAATAAGCTATCGGGTTCCCTTACACCCTTGTGTGGGTTAGTGAAATACAAACTCGAGGTTTTACAAGCGCTATCTGTTGTAATCGATTACAGCGCTTATGTAATCGATTACATAGTGCAGAACCCGTCCTTAGAACTTTATAAGAAATCTAAAGACCTCTTGATCGCCTTTGGCAAATCCTTAGCAAATCCAACCGACCTCGACCGAGTTCTTCTGACCTCGTCCGTTTTTGCTACCCTTGCCTTTTTTAACCCAAACTTTACCCCTCTAACCGACCCCTACTGACCTTGTCCGAGTTCTACCTGCCTTGACCAACCTTGTCTGCCTTCGTCTGACTTTGTTCGGATTCTTACCTTGAGACAGTATGTCTAAGTGTCAGCTCGGACACCTTGTACTTTACACCGGTTTACCTATTTGTACGTGGTTGTGATGACGTATATGATTACGCTGGTGGCATTCAAAGTTGGCCTATGTGATGGCTTGAGATGAGGAATGCGTCTGGATACACATAAATACCCACAGGGGTGTATAGCGTTATCTTAGCCACGTCGGGTTGAGCCTGGTTCTGGGTCATACATTGATAGTGTCGTGGTGATATTGTGTATAATCGTGAGATGACGGGACTAGTTGGTGGTAAACCTTGCGATGACCACAGTCAGTGCATCGATGGGCCCTTGTGTGGGTGGTATGTTACATAAAGGGTGTATGACGGGTTACCCTTGCGAGAAAGGATTATGTTCCTAGCCGGGTCATACATTGATGGTGCCTACGTAACATACGACATTTGCATGGCGAAAGTAGGATGATTGACTGCATAGTACGAGAAGTACTGAGGGGCCACGTCTGTAGGGAGATCCTTATAACACCCATTTTGGCTGATCACCATGGGGGGTGAGTCCTGTGCACAACAGAGTGACCCTGACGTGTTGTAGTAATCATTCGTACCATGGATTTGGCCTATTTTTGGGATGATACCACATTGCATAATGAGAATTGAGTCATGAGCATGCATCATGTTAGATTTTATGAGTTGATTTATGAAATGGTTGTGGATGTCCGTATATGTTAGTGTTTGATGGATGATTGGAATGTTTGTATTGATATGTTGATGACCGTGTTGCTTCTTGACCGAGTTGTGCTCATTTCCTGTTGTATTTATTGTTGTTATTTAATATGATGACCTCACATTTGCTTTGTTGTACCTTGTGGTTTGGTACCTGTGATGATCGCGAACTGGGTTCGTGTGAGCAGATAGGTAACAGTAGGTGCTTTTGGGAGAAGGCCGGGTTGTTTGGAGCCGCCGTGTTTTGCCGGGATGTCAATGGACATGATCCCAGGCAGGAGTTGCACTTTGCTAGATGCACCCCTTGTCTTTAATGGACGCACTCCTCGTTTTACTAATTACACCCCTAGTTTATATTTCTCTTTCTATTTGTAAAACACCTTATGTATATTTTGAGACATAATATTTTCTAATTGTAATTAAACTATGTCTTGTATGTGTTTATATGTATTTGAAGTATCTTATGAGTACCTACTTTCACGTGTATTTTCCCTGATGATGGTTGCTAAATGTCCGCAAAAAATTTACCATCATTTTCACAAGTAACAAAGGGGGTGTTCTTTTTATATAAAAAAATGAATTTATATCAGGGTATGGGTTAGTAATATAGTAGCGACATGGCGGATCGTTACATTTAAGGATGAGAATTTTAGTGTACATAAAAAAAGGAAATAAGGTAGCAAAGCTGAAAGTGTGCATGAAAGCTTGTATATCTTTTTACCCTTATATCCATACAAATGTAATATACTTATTGGTCATAAAATGCACCAATCACAGAAACTCATATATAGTTGTAGAGATATAATAATAATAATAATAATAATAATAATAATAATAATAATAATAATAATA
>CM023956.1:8579715-8597370 GCA_013407115.1 Glycine latifolia | reverse complement strand
TTCCTACTATAAAAATCAAATAGTGCAGGAAACAACATGGGAGTCCATGAAGCAAATAGCCAGCATCTAGGAATTAGTAATGCACTTTTAGAGTGTGTTTGATTTGATCAAATTGTTATTAAATTATAATATATTTTTAAGTTAAAATTAGAAAGAAAGAATGTTTGGATATTTTTCATATTTGTTAGCTTGAACATAGTTTAAATTACTATTGTGGACCATCAATACTAATGCCAATGGATCATTTGGTTGGAGTTTGGGAACGACATATGTATTATTCACATGATTTTATTATGTGTGAAATATGTAAATTCTTAATGCAATTGCTCTGCGTGTATCTTGTTTTATCTTCTACTGCGCTGCTGCTTTTTGGTAATAATGATGTTCTAAATTCTGTTGATGCATGGTTGTGAACTTAAATGGATCCATGGATTGGCTACTTTGGGTGAGTTACTTTAGTTAATTCCATTTTAGTATGGAAGTTAAGTATAATTGTCTACATATGTAGGAGTTATTGCTAGCTATATTAATTGCCGTTGCTATGGAGTTTTGGAGTCGGTCACTATGGAAGTTAAGTATAATTGTCTACATATGTATTGCCGACGGATTGTTCCATCGGAAATTTCTGACGGATTGTTCTTTTGAAAATTTCTGACGGATCATGCTGTCGAAAATTTCCCATGGATAATTACCGACGGATATTTCAGCCGAAAATTTTCCACGGACAAAAAAAATCTGTCGTTAAATTTCCAACGACAGTTTTATTGACGGATTTTTTATGTTAGCGACGAATTTCGATCATCGAAAATTCCAATTTTTTTTAGTGGTTCTAAAAATTTTCTGGGTGAGTGTTTTAAAATACTTGATGATGTTCATTTGTTGATTAATTCTTATGGCTATGTAAGTTCCAATCAAGATGAAAATTGTCAACAAGTGAACAACACATAAAATTGTTTTTAGTATGATCATAGTAATTGATATTTTGTTAAATTTAGGTTGTTATGTTATCTATCACTTTCAATTATATATTTGTATTATGTTTTGTTAAATTTAGGTTTTTTTTTAAGATCTTTTGATTTTTGTTTCATGTAAACCTTAAAATTCTTTATTACAGTAACCTTTTTATTTTCATATTATTTTCTCTTATAACTTTATGGTATAGAAGATGAATAATATCACTTCTTGGATTTATTATTTTGTATATATTTAATATATATTTATAATTTATTATTATGTCATGAGTGGATAGTGCAAATGGGATAATAAAATGCTGAGAATTCTATGATATTTATCTATTCAATGATTCCATTTTCAATTTATGTTAAAAGTTTTGTTAGATTTAAATAATATAACTAATTTTTTAATAAGTGAGGGATTTTAACTTTAAAAAAAATAGTGAGGAATTTGTTTTAAGAGAAAAATAAAATTTTTAGTTAGTACTAAAAAAATTAGAAAATTAAATTGTTGATCTACATCAAATTAACTATCTATCAAATTAATTGTTAAGTTAATATAAAACATAAAAATAAAAGGAATGTGTCACTAAATTATCACAGCTTAATTGTTATATTGGACAAAAAAACTTTTTTTAATTATAAAATTGTTAATTAATTTTGTTTTTATTTATTTTATTTCAATGCTTAAAACCAGAAGAAAAAATTCATTTTCATTTTCAAATTAAAAACCAAATAAAATTAAGGTGATATTTGTGACTAAAAATAGATTTTTAGATCCCTTAATTTGTTAGCAAAATGCATAGAATAAAACTGAAATACCTATTTATTGATAATATTTTTAAATTATTTTGTTTTCTTCTTTCCTTTAACATTATTAAAAAATAAGTATTTCATTTTTTTCTCATTCTTATTGATTCCAAATTAGTCTATAATTAAAAATTAAAAAATTAAACACAAATAAACATACACATACATTTCGGTTTTGTTCATTTGTTGTAATATGAATTAAAAGACATGACTATCTTTGAAATATTTGCAAAATTAAAAAAAAATCTTTATTTAATTAGAATATAACTCTCAATAATGTACAAAAATTAATATATTATAATATCATAGTTAAGACAAAAGAAGTAAAAAAAATGCATACACATGTATTTGAAGAAAAAAACTAAAACTAATATGTAAATCAATACATAATAAAATAAATTTACAATATATTAAATTTAGTGAAATGGAAATGCAAATATACATCCATCATGCACAATCGAATCAATGTGAAAATATTTAAATTTGAAATTCTCTTTTTAAATGAAACGAAACGTTTAAATTTGAAATTCACCGACGACTTGTCCCGTTCGTATCCCCTACACGGGCTGCGCGGTGCGACAGAAAAGTTTTGTGAGGGTAAGCACGGTAATCCGTTGGATATGGACCATTAATATCAGAGGTTAAAATAAGACATAGACTACGGTGGAAATACTACACCGGATAATTTTATTTGCCGGCCGTTCTCCCTTCAATTCACAGTCTCCAACGAACCCTCTCCCTCTCTGACACCATTCCCGCCGTCGCCACCACAAAACCCTCCTCTGCCGCCTAAAGGACTTCCGTTGTCGTCGTCACCGAAGAGGCACCACTGATTCCCGGCATCCTCGGTATCGAAACCGGACAACCTTTGTCGAGTTTGTTTTCAGATCTGATGGTTGTTCATGTTGTTTTCAATCTCATATCTGATTATTTCTCTCTTCTTTTTCCTTCATACGACAGTGTTCTCGAGTTATGCCGGAAATCAAGTTTTGCTACGGCGTGTGGTGGTCGGAGAGTAGAAAGGAAGAACAAGAATAAGGGTTTCAGGTCTTGCATTCTCCCAAATTGGATTCAAATCTGAGTGTAAACGGGCACAAAAACAACACAAGACAACCCAGATCTGGATTATGAGGTAACCATTTCTCAAAGGTTTTTCCCCGGTCGCCGCCGCACCACCGAACCGTTAAGACGAAGAGTAGAAGACGGGAATAAGAAGGAAGGAAAAAAAAAAGTTTATTATTCAGTGCTTTGTGACTAGCCTGCACCAAAATTATCTGCACCCTCCATTTAAATATTAATAAATCTTAACGGTAAAGAGAGGATACGCACGCTGCAACCCTTTTAAAATTTCCTTGTCGCACCATGCGTACGTTAGCCGGAGTCCGTCTTCGCCTTCTTCCCTTTGGTTAGGTTTTGCAGAGCTCCCTTCCCTTCAACGCCTTTCTTCGACCCATATTCACTCTTTCAAGCGCAACGACACGATAAATATAATCAGAATCATTCCAATTGCGAAATTGAAATTCATTGAGTCGTATCGCAAGATAATTTGGTTCCTTTGGTTTCTCTGAATTGAGAGATGGGAAAAGCAAGGGACAGGACCGAAGATTTCAAAGACGCCGTGCGCCACACCGCTCGCTCTTTGGGCTACGATGAGGTTTCTTTTCTTTTCAATTTCTATTTCATGATCCTCATAATTCAATTTATTTTTTGTGGAAATGTCACTCTTTGGATCGACTAATTAGGGTTTCTGGATCAATGAGCATTGAATTGTTTTTTAGTCTCAGTGTGATTATTCGTTTGGCAGGCTAAATTGGCTTCCGTTATGGCATCTTTCATTATTCATAAACCGCCGCAAAAGTCCCCGTTTTCCAAAGCTGCACTGAAGACGGTATACGCGGCTTTCGCATTGTTCTTTTTAGTGAGCTATGATTATGTTTGTGCTGTGCGTTGTGTCGTGCTAATTTTATGTAATGTGACATTTTTTTCTCTTCGTTTATAGTTGGAGAGTATTGGAGAGTTGGATCAGTTTTTGTTGAAGCATAGAAAGGACTACACGGATCTGCATCGCACAACTGAAAAGGAGAGAGATAGCATTGAGCATGAAGTAAGCCGGGGACACTTGTTTTGAAAGTATTTTGGTGCATACTTGATAATTGGAAAATAATACTTAATGATATACTGCTATCGATATTGGATCAGATTGGTTCACTTGATTTTATGCTAGATATTGTTGACTGACATTGATGCTTTACAGCTTTCTCATTACTGTGTAGTATATGATAAGACATGGGTTTTTTAACTTAGACAGCCTAGTGATTTGGTCTGTGTGAAGTCCTTTGTCTGGGGAGAGAAACAACCAATTGAAAGATAAATTAGCAAGAAATTGATCAAGGAGCAAATGATAGAAAGAGATGAGAGATTAAGATATGTATCACTTTTGGGCGAAAAAATGGAAGGACAAGGAGAGAACTCCTTCTCGAGGCTAAAATGCTGAATCCAAGGCTTGGTTTTCTCTCAGATAATCCCCCTTCTATAAACATGTCCCCCCATTATTAAGTATCACTTCAACATTCTATCTGCTTGCCAGCTCAGACTAACTTCCCTAACAGCTGTCTAACAGTTTCTCTACTTTGATCCTTCACACATACAACTTCCAGATCCTCTCTTCATTACGCTGGGAGCTAACATGTTATTAAATTATGGCCTTTCTTAGGCTGGTATTAATTTATGCTTTCACTGCTAGCACCATCATCATTAAATAACATTGTTTCTCTCAATTTACTTTCATCCAGAGGGGTTCCCACAAATCAGTCAAACGTTGAACTTTCATAGGCTTTTTGGTTTTGTTTTTGTTGTTCAGTCCAATGTCACTCAAAAGTCACAACTCACAACAATGTATAAGTAGAACTTATTTTAAGCCTGCCCAAGTGATTTGGGCTTCAGCTACTTATATGTCATTTCTATTAGCCTCCTCTCTTTATGGGTCAAGAAGAATTGTTATCCTGTTATTGTATAGCATCCTTGAAAAGTTGTACAGAGTTTTGCTGATGACTTAATATTATTTTGTAATCACTTTGGTGCAGGTTAGTACTTTTATTAAAACTTGCCAGGAACAAATTGATATTCTTAAGAATAGTATAAATCAAGAGGAGGAAACTTCGAGAGGTTGGCTTGGCATTGCAACCACAAAATCTAATGCCGACACCATTGCCCACAAACATGGGGTGGTAAGGAATTCTGGTGCTTGTTGATTTTTTCAGTTATTAGTTACTTATGTGGGTCAGCAGTTGTATCCTTTTCTAATACCTTAAAAGGAAGATATTTTATATATTTGTCTTTGTCCATGTTGATCATGAAAATATGAATAACATTTTCTGCCAAGTAGTGTTACTCACACTTTTTCTCTAAGACACTGGATAACAACAGGACACCCCCCCCCCCCCCCCCTCCTCTCTCCCTCCCCCAAAAAGAAAAAAAAGAAAAACATGATCAGGTTAGATAACATATTAACAACTATGAGACAATCATCTTGATCCCTTATGCCAGTCAATGCTTGATAGTTGATAATGTTATTCCATTGAACTCCTGAATACTAATACATTCATGAATTGAGATGGTTTTTTGTTTTTTTGTATGCTAATGTTTAGCTGGCCCCAATTTTAGGTTCTAATTTTAAGTGAGAGACTTCATTCAGTTACGGCACAGTTTGATCAGCTCAGAGCTGTACGCTTCCAGGACGCTATTAACAAAGCAATACCACGAAGAAAACTTAACCGTGTAGCCAGGAAAGATTCTGCAGAAACCTCTAAGTCAGGTGACATGGAGCTCAGAGAACCAGAGGAGTTACACACTGAGCCTCTAAGAGTCCAACAACAACTCTTGGACGATGAAACACGTGCCCTTCAGGTGATAAAAATCGATTTCCTTATGAGTTTATGTAGGAGTTATTCTATCATGTGTCATTTGTTAAATTGAAGGCTATTAAATTCTTATAACTAACCCTTTGCCATTGTTTATTTTCCTGTAGGTGGAATTGACTAGTCTTCTCGATACAGTTCAAGAAACCGAAACTAAGATGGTGGAGATGTCTGCACTAAATCACCTCATGTCTACACATGTTTTGCATCAAGCTCAGCAAATTGAGCATCTGTATGATCAGGTTAGATAACATATTAACATATCATATTCTTCACCCTTGTTCTCCTTTTTTATTTTATTTTGTGAACATTGTAAGGTCACCAACTATCATATCTATGTTGCAATCTAAATATTATGCAAATCCCACTTGATAACCCAGTGATCCTAAAAATAAATAATCAGTATTTATTCACCTAAAAATCCTAGTATCCACATTCTATGTATTAGTAATTCATACTATGAAGGTATATATTTTTCACAGGTTTCAACATTGTAGTGCAGTAAGTACTGTGCAATTTGTTTAATCTGCACAAAAATAGTTGCATTTCCAATTTCCAAGAAATATAATAGTTCTTCTTCTGCCTTTTACAGGCTGTTGAAGCTACTAAGAATGTTGAGCTTGGCAACAAAGAACTCTCACAAGCCATTCAGCGGAATAGCAGCAGCAGGACATTTCTTTTACTATTTCTATTTGTGCTTACTTTTTCAATCCTCTTTCTTGATTGGTATAGTTAAATGCTTTTGAAAATATTGAAAAGTAAAAGTATAATAATGATTATCGTATAAACAAAACACTTGCCATTTATAAATTAAAGTTTTTTTTTCCAATCAATAAATATGAAAATGATTTTAATCAAAGTCGGAGTATTTATCATCACTCCTTAATCCTTATTGCTTACGGTGTGAAAGTATGGTACACAATTTGAAGGGCTAGATTTTTTTTTTAGAGAAGGGCTGGATAATATATTTACATAAATTTTTTGAAGATTACCTATTAAAATATTGACATATGTAATGGTGTAGAATGTCTATGGGTCTATTTTTAGACGTGTAAATATGTAATGGTGCACCCAAATTTTTGTTTTTTATTTCTACTCTTTAAAAATACCCTTAATTAAAAAGTAATTTCAATTTTAGTTTGAATTTAAAGACTATACACTGTTAGTGTAAATTACATGGTCAACTAATCAAAAGTCACTATTGTTAGTATGAGTTTGAAGATAGTTATTTTAAAAACTATTTACAATATAAAATATAATTAACATTCATTGTTGTAATTGGATAATATAAAATTTCTCTACACATGCACTAACTATTTATTCTTAATAGTTTATTCTCAAAGTTGGCAAGAAATACTCCCTCAAAGTTGAGGTCAACCAATAATTTTATTCCAAAGTTGAGTTATATATAAATAACTTTTTTGAGGTAAAATGTGATTACCTCATTTGATCTATTCGTTAAATTTATCTAGACCTCTTTAATATAAACATTTAATAGATTATTACTATTCAATAGTCAAAAGAGCATAAGATTTACTAAAACAAACTAGTATTAATTAAAGAAACTACAAATTCTTTAAGGAACAATTAATCAAAAGAAAATAAATATAAATTTAATTTAATATAAAATAAAAACCCTCTTAAAATGACCGGGACAAGTGACTGCGTATTATGTACAAAAGGAGAGTTCAAGAGATTATTCTACTGTAAAAAATGAACAATCAAATTTGTTAAAACGAAAATAGACTACCGACTCATTTCATGACAAACCATTCTCTTGGACTTTTATGTGCTCAAAAGTCTACGATTTTCATTTGTTCAAATAAGTGAATAACAAACAAGATGTTACGTACTATCACAACCACATTTTCAAACAACATTCCGATAGCTAGACTAGAAATTTGTATATATAAAGACCAAAATAGTATTATCATTTCTTTATGTGGAAACAAAGATGTACTATAAAAACATGGTGACAAATGATACTCTTGAATACGATTGGACCGAAAACTAAAACGACAAGGTTATGCCCAAGAAGTCAGCAACCACAAAAATATATTTTTCCTTGTTTCACTTTGTATTTTCCCATATCATTTCCACGGTTACAATTTCTCCACGCCAATTCCTACCATTGAATAAGATTCATTTCTACTACACAAATATCTCCAGCTCATGGTTCATCAGAGGACACCACCAACAACCTGAAAATGGACCACCAAAATGTCATTAAATAGATATTCCTTTAAAACAGAAAAACTATTGCAAGTATTGCTACAAAAGCCAGCCGTGGATGGTTTAACGATTCTAGTAACTTGTAAGTTTCCTGTGTATTACAAGGGTATTTTTAAATTTAAATAAAATGTTTAAATAAAAATAAATTAAAGAGAGCAACAAAAGTTTTTATTATTAATTGTTAATAATTAATATCCTATTATACGTATAATATATGAATAAATTAAAGAGTCCCATCTCAAAAAGCTCAGATAGCATCAGATTTTACTAGTCTATCACAATATTGACTATGCACAAACGCCAACTTCTTCACACAACTTTTTGTTTCAGAAATTAACATAGTTGTTTCACCAGTCCTCTCAACCAATATAACAGACACAATGAAAACAGAAGTATAAAATACTTAATTGCTTACTTACAGTTATAGGACAAAATTTGGGGTATCTGAACTCAACTCCCAGTAGTGGATCTTCGTTTCACCACCAAATCATCAGCTGAGTAGTAATCAGCTATGAGCCGGTACATATACGATGGGTTATGCCCTCCTCTAAGAAGAATTAATTTCCAAACAAGAGTGCAGAAAAAGAAACCAATTAGTACACACATTTTCCATAGTCAATGATAAAGGAAAGCAAGTTTTCCAATCAATGTCAGTTAAACTTACGTGTCAGTAATAAAGAGACTAACAAGTTTTGGTGGCACGTAATCAAATGTTGGATTAACAACATGAAGAGAACCAGCACCACTTGCAGAATCCATGCAATCTGAGAATTCCCCAAAGTCAAGCAGCTCGGATGGGGATCTCAGCTCATTCAATAGGACTTCAGGATTGTGTGGATACAAAGGGCACAACTATCAACAAAATATAGCAAATTTCAACAAAAGCCAAACAGTTGGGTTCTTTTATAAGAAAAATCTATAAAAACAGTCTATACTGAGCACAAGAAGTGCCCAGAACAGACTAAGGAAATTAAAAAGAAAGGCCTAAGCCAAATAAGTAAAACACGGCTTGTTAATACAATCAACCCCCTGCATATCTACTAATGCTAATGCTCCAGTAACGAAACTTGAAAGTTCCCCATCACACCCAACAGGCCAATAACAAAAACCAAACAGTTGGTAAATGAGATGATGAAGGAGATCATAAATTAATTTTAAATGGCATCAAAGTCTCCTTAAAAGCAATTATGGAAAGCCTGGAGGTATTTTGTATTATTAGTAATCAGTAATATTATCACAATCTGGAACCTGGACACATCTTAAATTCTTAATTAAGTCACACAAAATGTTGTTAAATTCAGAATTTCAAATCTCTACAAATTCCATCATTATGTCAAGAGTAACCAATTTAAACAGTTTGAGATATTTAGACTTTAAACTTACATAACGTTCAATAGAAATAGATAGACTGCAGACAATAGGAGTACAATTAAGCTGCTTTCAAAAATATATTGACACTCAGTACCTTCAAAGTTCTAACTCTGATAATACCAACTCTTAATACAGGAAATGAATTTGGGTTTCTCCAAAACTAGTAGAAATGGAATAATTAACGTCTATATGGATATATATTAGGAATTCTATGCTTCACTATCACCTCATCATAATAAAAAATTTAGTACCATTATTTTAAACTAATGGCTAAAAAATTTACACACTTTAGTTTAGATCTATATTTCAAAGATTTTGTATTTTATATACATTGAAAAGTCATTCTTCAAACCATTTGTCTCTTCTTCCTCATCGGCCTTTTAATGCGATAATAAATTGTCAAAATACCCTAAAGAAGGACTAGCGTGTAATGGAACCTTTTGGGTGACCATTCATAGTTGGTTAACTATTCTATATTTATCCCTCCATTTCTAGTTAAAGAAGAGAAAGGAAGAAGAAAAGGGGCAAAAGTTAAAACTACTGTTGTATATCCATATAAATTTGACTTAAATTCATATACTTTTGCCTAATATTTGGTTTGAACTATCAAATATTGTTTGGTGATACATTTTGAAAATTCAGTAAAACAAATTAAAAACACCACATTAATTATGTATTTATTTTGATTCTGATATTTCAATTTACAAATATACAAACTGTTATGTATAATCCAATCAATAAATTCTCAACTCCACATGCACAAAAAACAATTCATATTCTGTCTCCCATGAATTTGGCAATAAACTATCATCCTATTTCCAGATTTAACAACATGAAGGAACTTACGGGGAGACATCAAAAGTCATAAGCATTCTTGTTTCATAGAACGTGGCATGTGAGGCACAAAGATATTAGATGTTAACAACTCACCTTGTGACTCCCAGCAAGTACAACAAATGGAACAGCATGCCTTTGAGCTGCAAGTGCAACCATATTCAACCCCACTGGTGCAATAACTCCACCATTAGCCATGACAGCATGAGCTCCAACTATAACCTATTTAATGGTAGGTTTAAATCAACTTAAATACAGAATGAGCCTTGATTCTAAAAATTATGCCAGGATTTTCACATACCATATTCACTCGAGAAATCATTGCAAAAACAGCTGAATCAGTAATTACTGTGGTCTGTAAGCCTCTAGCAGCCAATTCTTTTGCAAGTTGATGTCCCTGATATCTGATTGCACACACAGTAAACATTAAATTGTCTTATCATGAATATAAACAAGTTCATTGCTAATAAATGCAAATGTTACATAGCCACTACAACCAACCTAGGGGCCCCTTCAGCAACAAAGACCTTAAATGATCTCTGTTTTTCCTTCGCAGCATAAAGAAATTCCAACACTGTTTTTGAGCTGCCTAATGTTAATATTACCTCACTGAAAATCATGCAAACAGAAGTGTTAGATAATAGGAAAAAGAATAGAAGATTTTCTTCTATCTAAAAAAAAGAAAATAAAGAAAAAGAAAAAGAAATCATCATAATACATAATCACAAAAATCAATAGAAGAACATTCTCCTTGGTTATTAAAGATACTAGAGAGTAGGGATACAAGAAAAACAAGATAAGGAAAATATATGGACCCTAATAATGTTAGTCATGTAGAATAGGCAATCTTCTGCAACACAAAACCTTAAATTTGAGAAACATCAACATGAAAAATAACTCATTTTCCCAATATATAAAAAGCAGCCACAACAGAGTTACTTTCAAAAAGATAAATATTGAAGACTCCACTGTTTAATGTTGTAAATTAAATGGCATTTATCAAATAGACGCATGATATTCTAAGGTAATGTTATGTACTTCAAAACTGTTCTTTGACTAATAATGTCAGCCAATTGTAGCTACCCCAAATACAATTGCCATATATTCATAAAATAAGGTACTATTATCTATTTTATATCCGAGACCAGTAATGCCATCATACTGTACATTAAGGCAATCCATACTCCACAGGAAGCTAATGAGGGTAAGACAAGACAGCCTCCAAGAAAAGCTTTAACAAAAGTGTGGCTTGATAAACTCAACCATATAAGTAGCTACATAAAAAATTTAGTTGGAATCTTCCAATTCTGTTATTCTTTGCCATTTCAGTCCAATCTGCTTGCATTAACAAAAATGTAGAAAGTGCTCAAAAAGAATGTATTGGACACTTAACATATGCATTGCCTCATATACAATTGTTATAAATAACAATTCAGTTTAATTTGTGATTACATATTAGACCATCTAGAAATAGTTATAATGTAGTGTTCACTATTAACACCTGGTAAAGAATACTCAACTACGGAAACAAAACCTTTCAATAAGTCATGAAGAGGATAATTCTTGGTGTTGGAACCCTTTGTAAAATATCCATTTATGACTAGAATAAATCTTAGGATTGATGCCAAATAAAATAGAATGATTCCTGATACATTGTAGGATCAAAATAAATGGTCTATAAATATGTAAAAATTTCCATGCAAGCTTTTCAAAGTCACAGAACAATCTGGCTTTTGAGAAGCATGAGTATTTTAAAACAAGCACTTTCAAGTGGCTAAAGATAAACAATTTATCTTTATAATAGTTTCATGGGAAACAAACTTGTGATGAATGTGCTCCACTGCCTGCTCAGCTATTTGTTCATAGCAAGTACATATGTCTTGAATAAGTTCATTGACTGCTTCAATGACATCATGCTTCAATTTCCTCCCTCTTGAACCTTTTTCCAAAGCTGTAACAAAAGAAAACAAAACTCAAAACATGAAAATACATGCAATTGAACAGCAAGAACAAATATTTCATCAAATGCCACATAAGTAAACAATACTAATATCTATTCACAGGGATCAACAAATAAACATTCTGTAATGTCAATAAAGCATTCAAATATCTTTAAAAAAATGAGAAAAAATTAATACCAGTAGCATCAACAGAAGTTATCTAGACTAACAGAAATCTAGTGTCTTACATGAACTTTTGGTGTAAAAGAATGAAATAAAAAATAACATCTCTATAGCATTTAAGCACGACTTTCTGAGTATCCAGAAATGCAAAAGCCTTTTATTATTAAGAAGCAAAAAGAATATATCATGGAAAATATTATAAAGGTTCTAAAAATCTCAATAGCCTAGTGCAATCCTCACATCTTCTCCCATCAGATTCACCCCCTGAGGAAGATGTGTGGGGAGCGGCAGCTGAATCAGATGTATCCTCTAGAAGAGTTTGCAATGACGGTGGACGCAATGTGCTTCTGGCAGCAGCTGCAACAGCAGCAGCAGATAAAACAGGATTTTCATCTCGCTCCGCATCATCTTCATCATCACTTGCAGCTGATACCCCCAAACCATCCATAGCAGCTGTTGCAAGGGAAAGATCCTCTTCCCTTATAATGTGCAAAACACGCCTCACAATATTTCCAACAGCTAGCTCTGCCATCACATACACTACATGTCATGATAGGTTAACAATAAATAAATCTACATAATTCCCAAATCACAATAAACTTGTACATGTAACTCTAAAACATCCTTCAAAAAAAGAACCACTAATCTAGGAAATCAGGCTGCAAATAAACCCAAAAATACATACTTCAACAGTTATAAGTCATTGAACACAATTCATATAAGATGCGCATTCTAAGAATTAGGGTTTGGACCTAACTCAACCCCAAAAGTTAATTCATGGAGTGAGGATTACCCCCACTTATATACACTACTTTTGCCATATGACTAGTCAATGGGGGATCTCTAAGCCACTCCCCTCACACCGAGGGACAAGATACTCAAGCATGAAGTTTGCAGGACTGGACAATTGCAATTGTCCAATAATGGCCATATAGGCCAAACAGCAACCACTAAAATAGGTTCTAATACCTTCTTAGAATTCTGATTTGAGCTTAATTCAATCCCCAAAAGCTAGCTTATAGAGTAAGGGTTGCCCCATCACTTGTATATTCTATGTTAACCATATCATGGGTCAATGTTGGATCTCCAACATGCATATTTATAGTTATAGACAAATTATTAAAAAAAAAAAAACATCTATCTTAGCATACCAACAGGATTCGCAGCAATAAGCTGCTCCCCAACAGCCCTCACTGCATTAATCAGAGCTGTGGATTGGTTCGTGTGTGGCACTCGCTGCTGTGAAATCACAGACCGGAGCAACTCTGCTGTGAGCTTTGCGGTGGCCTGAGAACCTTCAATTTTACTAGCATCACTCAGCAAAATAAATAAATAAGAAATCAAAAATATAAATAAATAATAAATCAAACACACACACACACACGTAAACAGAAAAGAAAATTCCTCAACCTCAAAAGTCACATGATGATTCCTAATACACCATTCATTGAACTCAAACAGTATCAGAGGAGAAAAAAATTACCGTTTTTTAAGCTGATTCAGAAAATCGTTGACGAGGGTCTGAACATCCGGCATTTTGGCCAAACTCAACCTGAAAATAAGAACAATAATAAAAAAATAAGAAAAACAGAATAGGATTTTAATGTATGAAAATACAAATAAAAGGGTAAGCTAAAGTAGTATCACAATGTCAAGGGTCTTTACTTGGAGCTCGAATTAGAGTGTCTGCGAGAAAAAAAATTGAGAATGGAAGACAAAGGGGTACTGAATTTGATTCGCAGCTGTGTCCCCTGAACCTGGATTTTCTGCGGTCGGGAATTTATCGAATTCACGCAGAAAGCTAATCATAACCGTTGATGAAGATCGACGAATCATCTTTTGCCTCCTAAATCAGACTTAAAATATGCATCCGAAATTTTATCCGTTGGATCTTCATCTATAGGCTCTAATTCACGACTTCGTGAATGCGTAAATGTACTGAATCCGATCGCGTGTCAGGCTTTTATCAGTTCACTTCGTGGAATCCGATTGCCCATATTTGGATCCGGATACCCACCAGCCCACAAAATTTCAGTTTTTTTTTTCCTTAATTCTCATGTAGTATCTTATGCAACATTTATATTGATGAACATGTGGACTATTAGTTTAACATAACAGTCCTGTAACAAAATAGTATTTTAAAATTTAATATATATATTTTTTTATAGATAAATAATTATTTTTATCTCTAAATATGTAAAGTACTAACAAATTCGTTTTGAAAAGATGAAAATTTAAATTGTAGTTCTCGAAAGTGAAAAAAGTGCGACAAATTCATTTAACTTTCGTTCTTTACCGTTAATGAAAAAGTATACATCACACATTTAGAGATGAATTTGTCAATGTTTTACACATTCATGAACGAAAATGACTATTTATCCAAAATATAATTTAATTTTTGTCTTTCTATTTTTTAATCATTGCATATATAACATTATAATAAACATTTCAAAAAATAGGAAAATAAGCATAAAATATAATAAACATAAATTTTTTGCTCTGAAATTTTTATTGTGATAACATTAGATAGTGACAAAATCAAGTTGAGTCTCATTTTTTTTAAGAATTAACTTAATGGTTGTGCATTTTTGTTTGAATCTCATATTTTGAGTAAGTTATTATCACATTATAAATTTTAGAACAATAAACATATTATGCTTATTAATCAATATTATGTTTATTAATATATTTGTTCTAACTTATGTTTGCTTTCCTATTTTTTTAAGTATTTATTATAATGTTATGTTTGCAACAATTAAAAAAAGGAAAAATATGAAGATTAAATTATATTTTTGATAAATAATCATTTTCGTCCTTGAATGTGTAACATAGACTCTTTCATTAACCCTTTAACGGGTGAAAGTTAATGGATAAATAGATTTGTTACACTTTTTCACTTTCAGATACTAAAATTTGAATTTTCATCTTTTAGAGATAAATTTATCAGATCTACACATTCAAAGACAAAAATATCTGTTTATCCTCATTTTTACTATTTGACAATGGTAAAAGATAAATTGTGAAAATAATTCTTCATTTTGTCAAGATTTATTTTTTAGTTTCTAAAAACACTTTTACTTATCTTAGTAACTCAAATTATTTGTTTGTGATTTTAATCCCTCTCGATAACTTGTAGTTATTTAACTTAATAGTTAATCAATTATTGTTCTTACATAATTTATATTAT
The DNA here is from genome assembly GCA_013407115.1 of Glycine latifolia. Taxonomy (NCBI): domain Eukaryota; kingdom Viridiplantae; phylum Streptophyta; class Magnoliopsida; order Fabales; family Fabaceae; genus Glycine; species Glycine latifolia. Next base: position 8,581,943 of record CM023956.1, on the reverse strand, counting down.
TGTTATTATTATTATTATTATTATTATTATTATTATTATATACTTTTAATTCAGTCAAATAATCTATTTCTAAATATTTATTTTAAATTAGTCAATAATCAACGTAAGCAATTAGTATATGATCTGAAAAATAGGTTAGGCCTGCCATGTGTTGGACCAACTCGAACCCACCCTATAAAATTTAAGCTTAGGCTCTAAATTTTGAACCTATATCAAATGTGGGTTTTTCTAAATATGAAACTAAAAGAATTTTTCATAAGAATAATCACATTATTTATCTTCTTGCTCTTTTTCTTAATGTAATAAATAAGTAACATAATCATCTATATTATATTTATTACATTAAAATATTTTTGACAATAAAATAATAAAATCATCTTGAAAGAAATAAGATGATGGAATTGATTAGACTTCTCAAGCAGTCTTATATAAGAGTTAAAATCAATTAAAATTAATATATTGTTTTTTATCATTGGAGAACACAAAATAACAAAAATACAAAAAAGAAAAACAATTACATGTAAAGGACGATCCAGCATGTTAAGATACTAATCTTTTGATAAAGAGATCCCAAATAAATTTTTAATTGAAACTGTTTGCGAAATTATCATTACAAGAAAAATAACCACAAGGACCTAATTAGTCCATGAATCCAATATGGTTGTCTCTGTAAGTTTACACTAAATATTTTTAATATACAAATTTTTAACTTAGTATTCTCAACAAAGTTATTTGATAACTATTCTCACCTCTATAGGTTCATTCAACTCAAATACCCTTTCATGAGTCTCTCTAGGTTTTACATTACACCAACTTTGCTGTAAATTCACACAGCTGACTTAAATAGTTAATTTTTTGGAACAACAATTAAATGGAAGGATGTAATTAAAAAACAAATATAAATTCATGGAAGTAATTTAAAAAAAAAAATAGTTTAAAAACCTCACACTAAGAGTGCTGCACTTTACTTCTTATGTTTCTTTGGCAGGGTAAAGACATAAGGGTGCACCGGCTAGTATGAAAGTTATGTACTACAAATTTACAATTGTTCTCTTTTGGGTATCGGGTTGTGTACTTAAGACAACCACAGTATTTTGGTTGTAACTCTGTTGGTTTTGTCTTGTCTTATGCCCATTCTAACGTCCTAAATTTTAATTATTTAATTACGTAATTATTTGATTATTTATTTTATGTTATATTTTTTTTTCTTTCAAAATAAATGAAATGAAATTTCGGTAGAAATAATTGAAATTTACAACAAAAGAAACTATATATATAAACATATACCATATTTCATAACTCGTCTATTTTACATTGCTACTTTCCTACTGACTATATTTTACATGCCATAAGTCATAGTACTTCAAACATGTTTATTTATGTACAAAGTTCATAATCCTAGTACTCAAACATAGTCTCTGGTACTGTCTCCGTCACTAAGTACGATTATAGGGTCGGTGGCCAGGTTTGGATACATAAGAACAAACTGAGAGAACGGATCGACTGGGTCAAACTCTTCACTAAACACTGAGATTGGAAAATGGGCGTCGAAGTAGATGTGGGCTCAGAGAACTGGCTGCATAGTAATTACATAACAATTCCTGACTTCATCAAAGTGCCAAGCTATGTCCAGTGTATCAAGAAATATTATGATCGAAGCCATCTAAATTAAAAATAAATTTAGTGAGAAATAAATTTCTCAGTAGGCAAATCTAAACCACCAAATAGGTTAGTAGGTTATGAAATAAGACCAAACTAATTCATCAAATAATTTAACAGATTAGTAAATAAATCAATTTCTCTGAGCGAATGTGTAAAATGAATGTATGAATGCATGGAATGAAATGCAATGGTCACAGGTGCACATGGCCTCTACATATGTACATTATGTAGGAATGCTGCGGCCGTCTTACGCTAATCATGCATGAATTTTCATGTATTAGCACCTGATCTCTGCTAGTAGCATAGGTCCGGTCTTCACAACTCGGGCCATTCTTATTCATACCACACAAATTTATGATATAAGAAAAATATTACTATCCTTACCAAAAAGCAAGGTTGTTACTATTTCATCATTTCATACCTGGTTTTTGCCAAATAAATCTATTTATTTAGGAGTTGCCCACCGTTGTGGTATAATATAGGTAACAAAGGCCGGTTAGTGAAATAAGGAGAATAGTATATATATATATATATATATATATATATATATATATATATATATATAT
>CM023956.1:8532226-8579705 GCA_013407115.1 Glycine latifolia | reverse complement strand
TCATACTTACATAAGTGAGAATATCATCGGGGTAGCTTACATGCGTATGTTGAAACCATATCTATTGAAGAAGCCGAATTCAGCATGGCGGTATTGCTTACAGTTATAAAAGATCCTGAATACTTATTAAGGATTACATTTATATTATGAGCTGCAGTGGGCTACCTTCTAATGTAATTATATATATATATATATAATTATAGAGGTGTAAAAGAAGATATATATACGGGTACGTAGATATATAGAAAAATAAAGAGATGTGAAGGAAACCATGATGCATGGCCAGACTTGAAGGTGATGCCGAGATGGAAAAACTCCTCCATACCGGTATACCGAGCTCTATATGTGGTGCCTATGGTTAATTTCTCAAGTGACTAACCAGTGCTGGAAGGGATGTGAATGGAGCTCGGCATGTGCCGAGGTGCAGTGATTTGGCTTAGAAACTTAGGCCAGGACTTATAATGCTTAGCCGAGCTTGCAGGTGCGGTACCGAGTTACCATGGATAACGGCTAGCTTCTTGGTTTGCATGATGGCATGGTGAATTCAACTGCAGGAACTAGGAAGTAGTGCCGAGGTACTGTCACGGCGTGTGGGTAGGGCCGTGTTGCATGGTGCCCATATGGTGGCATGATAAGGGGTACCGGGATGGCCTAGCTGTAGAAGCATGGTATGAAACCCAGCCGGCGTACTTGCGAAAGACAAGGATATCATGTATGTGTTTTGCTTCTGAAGTTGGCCAGTCTTAACTAGGTGAGATGTGTTTAGGATACCACAATGAATTCCGTAATAGCTGGAACTTGGCATTGGCCGAGGTGCACGAGTTTCTGGCTAAAGTTGGATACATGGGTAAGTGATCTCACTCTTGGGAACCCGAGGTTTACATATATGTATAAAGGAGCACGGTAATGTAAAGGTGCCTAGGTGCTTCTAGGTCCAAGATTGGCTGTAATACCTTCACGTGGAGAAAGAAGAGCTTATAGGGGTGATGGCATCTATATAGGCAGTATGAGTCAACGTGTATGTATAAACAGTAAAGCATGAGCATGATACCTGCAGTGTCTACGAACCGTGATGCATAAATAGAGATATCTAAGCTACTATCTTAAGGGTGCCAAGATACTCGACGTAAGATTCCTTCATATCTATATTTGAGGTTCCAGTATCTTGCTAAAAATTCACAGTACCCTATTTAATTAACACTCTAAAACTTAAATCGGTGGCTAATTAAAGACTAAATAAGACCTAATAAATACATAAATTAAACTTAATTAAATTTCTAAATTTAAGATCGAAGCCTAGCCTACCTGTGAGAATTTTGGTGAGCTGTTTTGGGAGCTGCTGGGATAATTTTAAGAAGGAGAAAGTTTACGTAAAAGAAAGAGAAGTGGGAGGAAAGCTGAAGAGGTTTGTGTATAGGCTTTTCGGTGGTGAAAATTTGAAGTTTCCAGGCTATTTATGATGCTTGGTTTAGTTAGAATAGAAAAGAATTTGGTTAGAGGTTAACTGTGGTTTAAGAAAAATATCTATTTCCTTTATCAAATCATCATTATGATTATTCTCCTCATTTAATGATTTGGGTAACGTGGAAAGCTATGAAGCTGGCTTCTGTTATTTGTTTTCCTCTAATGCCACCTAGAAGATTTGCCCAAGATTTAGTTTCAGAAAAAAAAAAAATTTGTTCGCGTGGATGAAACCAAGGCTTGTTCTGATTTCAACAAAATATTCTTAATACTATTTCCTATTTATTATAATGTATATCCTGAATATATATAAGTGAGATTATTATCATTTTAAATTAAACACAAACTGTAATTATTTATTTAATTATTTATTTATTTATTTATAGTATGTGTATTTTTATCTATTTTTCTAGGATGTTACGATAAATATATATTCTTCATTTATTTATTTATTTGTTTGTTTTGTATATATATATATATATATATATATATATATATTCTTAGAATGTTACACCCATGTTAGCGCTTTCTTCAATAACTAGTCGATAAATTGTGTGTTCGCACAAGATGTATTTATTTGTTACATTTTGATCCGTTTCACATTGAAAATTTATTTTTATAATAAGTAAATATATAAATATTTTAGAAATAAAGAAAAAGATTAATTTATAATAAGAATAAGAAATTATATTTGTTGTGTAAAATATAAATATATAATAATTATAAATAAACACACAAATGAAAATTCTAACACTTATTTGTGTGTATCTTTTGTCTTAGATAGAGCATGTTGGTATTCCTTTATTTTTGCATATGTAATAAAGAAAGATTATTTAATAACAATAGATATATAGATGTAGTGTGATATAATTGTAGACACCTGACTGATCAATTTGTAATGTAGTATTTCTTAGTGATTTTGTTAATTAAACTACAGAAAATAACTGAAAATTTTATGCAAAATTAATACTATGCTAGTAAACTTACTACTTGTTTAGGTATTTTTTTTTTCAATTTACCTAAGTAATACATTCATTTCTCAACCTTAATCTTCTACTCAATCATCAACTTGATTACTTTTATTCACTTCTGTTTGTGTCAATGCTAACTTTTATAAAGGTCCTATATCAAATTTCAAAATTGAACATTTTATTGATCATTTACCCGTTCACCTAATTTTCTGCAATAAATATCAGTTTTCATTTACTAACAAAAGATAAGCAACAACAACAAAAAATTGTATGTGAAAAATTACTATTATATAAGATAATATCGAACCAACGAAATCAACTGAAAAGTTTCCATGTGAAAGTAGTCTCAAAGGTGTCATAAATTTAAAAGTAAAATGAGAAATAAAGAAACATACCCAAAAATGTCATTTTGACATTTGATCAAACACATAATTTGCAATCAATAAATCAGTTTAGAACAAAATCAAATAAATATTTGAAAAATTCTCCAATTCTCATCTATTGTTATAAAGACCCGTTTAGTATATTTTTCACAAAATACTTTAACCCATAGGCCATATCAAATAAACCTTTTTAACAAATTTAGTCCATATTCACAATATTAGAAAAATTTTGATGAAGGAGAAAAAAACAAAGAAAGTAATTAAGGCAAACAAATATCAATAAAGAAAATAGAAACTAAGAAAATTGTTCACCTTTGTTGCTACATATCACTATAAATCATAAAAAAATTATGAAGAAGTTGTAGTCACAATGGCTGACAAATGCATCTTCAGCGAGGGTTGCAATGTTGAACAGTTAACGAAGAAGTAAAAAAATATTTCATTGGTTTATTTTTAGAAGAGAAAGAAAATAAATTGAGTGAATGAAGAAGGTAAGAGAAAAGAGAAAAGAGAAAAATGGTGAGAAGACATAGAACATCAAAGGAGAAGAACGTTCCAGAGTTGAGAAAAGAGAAATGAAAAGGAAAAATTTTGAACACACATAATTCTTAAAAAGGTAGTTAAGACAACATATTATCTAGACTGGAAAGATATTTTAAAAACTACAAGATCTAGCATAGTTTGTTAATGACAAAATGGATGTGTAGCAAAAATAAGAGAAAGAAAAAAGTGAAGTTCAATAATAATTTTTTATTCTTGTGATAGTATACCTCTGTTGAGATCAGGTCATAAGCAATTGATTCACTTAAGGCTCCATCTTTTGTCACACCTATGCCAACCTGCCAATAATTAAACTCAGCCAATTGATGTAAGAACCAACAACATTGAGAAATATGAAGGACCCAAAGAAGAAAATTGTGAAAATCATAACATAAAATTAAAGGAGATCACTGCACTCTAAACAATTGTCAAGTAAATTAATAAGAGAAAGAAAGAAGTAAAGTTCAATAATAATTTCTTATTCTTGTGATAATACACACACCTCTGTTAAAATCAGGCATTAAACAATGGATCCACTTAAGACTTCATCTCTTGTTACATTTGTGCAAACTTGTCAATAATTAGACTAAGTCAATTAAAATGAGAATCAACAATATTAATAAATATGAATGACCCAAAGTAGGAGATTGTGAAAATCATAACATAAAATGAAAGGAAATAAATGTAGTTTTCAAGACAGTTGTTAAGAAAATAAGAGATAAATTATTATATCACTAATGGTTTAGAGTCTTTTGGGAAGGGAAAATTAAAATAATATTGAGATTTTGTATTTTTATAACTTGCTAGTAAGATACCGTGCATAAACAGGTAATACCACTGCCTATGCATTAAAGAGATAATGTGTGAGATTGATGAAATAAATGATATAATGAGTGAAATCAATACACTTAGCAAGTTTTTAGACAATTGTTAAGTAAATAAGGGAGAAATTACTATATCACCATTGATTTAGAGTCTTTTTGGAAGGAAAAATTAAAATAATATTGGAATTTTGTATTTTTGTAACTGGCTAGTATGATATCATGCGTACACAAGTAATATCACTACCTACGCGTTAAAGAAATAACGTGTGAGAGGGATAAAAGAAATATAGATTTTTTTTATCAAAAAGGAGATGCAATTAGCAAGTTCTAATTTGAAAATATTTGAGTGCACTTATTAAAAAGTAGTGCCGTTAGCAAATTGATGTCCAACTATCATTTTGCCCCTATTTAGCAAGTTCTAATTTGAAAATATTTGAGTGCACTTATAAAAAAGGATATGCACTTAGCAAGTTTTAATTTAAAAATGCTTGAGTACACTTATTAAAAAGTGGTGCGGTTAGTAAATTGATGTCCAACTATCATTTTGCCCCTATTTTTGCCTAGAGTCATAAATATAGGATGTCCAATTTTGTTTTTATATATGTATAGTAGATATGATTTGCCTTTTCCGAAAGAAATAAAGAACTAATTAAAAATTGCCAAATATTTTAAGAACCTATAAAGTAAGCTAGGCAAATCTCTATGTTTACAACTGTAGAATTGAAGTTGCCAATTCACATATTATTCATTACACAGTCGCGCTTGGATGTCAAACTATCATGACTTGGTTCATATTTTGAGTCTTGTGAGTCGTTACACTTTTTGTGATGTTCTTTTTTTCATGTATTATTACTCGACTAAAATACTTAATGAATCAAGTCTTGAAATGTATTTACAAGTACATTCACTACTTTCACCTATTTGTTAGGCTAGCACATTTGTCTTTTAATTAAAATAAAGGTGTATGGCAATTAAGTTTATATAACTAGTTAATAATGCTTGTTCTATATCATTTAAAGTAGTGTTTAAGCTTACTAATAATAATTTTTTTACTTTCAAATTTTAATGAAATATTTTTATGTTTTCTCATTTATTTTATTATTTATGTTAATAAGAAAATTATTTTTACAATTTATTTTTAGGTTTAGTTGTATTTTTAGTCTCATTATTTTGTGCTATGTGTTGTTTTGGTTTATGTTTTTATCTCAAATAAATCAAGTTTTTTCTATTTCTAAAATTAAGCTATTTTGAACTTTCTTTATTTTTTTTATGTAAAGCTCTCCCAGTTTTATTTTTAATTTAAAATATTTATAACTTTGTACCCTCTCGATCGTAAAGACGACAATTATAACTATTAAACTAAAAAAATCTTCAAATCATGTCTTTCATTAATAGAGAGAACATCGATTATAATGAGGCATTAAACACACAAGGTTAACACTTAACAAATATAATGATTGATTGTGTGGTTCCCTCACCAATCCTCGTTAAAGTTGCCCAAACCATACCTTAACAGAAATGAATTGCTCCCAAAATAAGAGTTTAATTTTGTAAAATAACAATTATAATCAAAATATAAAATTTTAAAAGTTATTATCAAAATGTAGGAATCAAATTTTTAATCTAATCTTACTTTCATGATGCCGTAGCCCGTGGTAATAAGGGTGGAAAGCTAGATGTATTTTATATATATTTTAAAATATTAAAACACACTCATATAATTTGTTTTTCATTTTTAAAAAACTATATATATTCCTATAATCAGACATAGAAAATAGTAGTATAACATTAACTTCCTTAAATAAACCTCGATCATTTCCAGTAATGTCTAAAGTACTGTGTGACTTAAAAGCAGCAAGACAAGTGCATTTACGAGGATTTACCACCACTTTTTCTTTCTTTCTTGATGGTAGATGCATGCATATAGTGGTGGAAAATTGTTTCAGACATCTATTGGTCAAATCAATCTTTTGCAGGGACGATGTATTTGAATTTTAAAGTCCACTGTCTCGGGGGTCATGTGTTTCTTCTTCCTCCTTCTAGGTTTCTTGGTGGAATTTTGGAACCAACCATTAATTGGATTTTTTTTCTTCTTATTCTTCGGTATCTTATTAAAAAAATAGCTTGCTTTGTTTTTATTTCCAGATCTAAAAATAAAATTTTTCATAATTATTGAGTTATCCCTTGATATTGGACAATTGGTTTTTAATTTGGAGCTTTTTAAAAACATTAATGTACGGATAATTGCTTTTATTTATAAAAAGTAATAAAAACATGAGTTTTAATGCTAATTTTTAATACACCCCATTATTGGAAATTTTCAATTTAAGAGTATTAGTTCCAAATCAAAAAATTTAAGAGTATTAGTTTAATTTCTTTAAAACTCAATTTTTGATAAAATTATATTACTTAAATTTAATCATAAATCGATAGAGAAATGTGAAGACACATTTTCTGACTTTTTTTTAAACTACACTTTTTATTATTAATTGAAACTTATTAAAAAATATATATCTATTTTTATGAATGATGATTCACACTTTAATGGTGAGTCTCCCTTATAATTTTGTAATTTTTAGAATTACTTTTAATTAATCATAGAGGATGCTTTAGAAGAGAGTATCTATGCTAGGAATTGTATTGCACTTTTCAACTCAATAATATAGAAGACAAAATTTGGGTAACCTAATTTATTGAAATTAAATAAAAATATAATAAATATTATGAGTAACGACAAATCTAAAACACTGAGTTAGCATGGATGTAATTTATTTTGAATTTTTATAATAATTATTATGATAATAAAATATAAAATAGAATGAGATCTCCAACTAACTAGATAAAGCATAAAAGATATTTAGTAGTTAAAGGAAAATAAAACGTAAGAAAGAAACTAATTAATAAGAAGCAAAATTTGATGAGGACAGTAAAGTTGAGGTAATGGGTTCAACTAACTTGCGATATTATTTTTATTGATAATATATTAAGAATAAACAAAAATAAAATAAAAGTAAAGTTAGCATATAATATATAAATATTATTATGAGTTTAATAATTATATACTTGATAATATAAGATAATTTTATAATATCATCTAATTATGAATTACCATTAATATAATTTAAACTATTATCATTAAAATCAATAAATTTATCGTAAATGATGAATTGTGAATTTGTGATTGAATTATGATATAAAATATTTTATATAATGTGACATTTGTGGAGACTTGCCAAGTTGGAGCTAAAACTTACGATATTAAAATTGAATTAATCGTCAAAGGGTCTAACGGAGTTGGTTAAACTAACAGTATGTTAGTTTCGGTTCTTAATAATAAAAAAATTGATTATTTTGAAAAACTTAAAATAAAATGTTATCGATAAATAATGAAGTGTTTTTTTTTCAAATGAGAAATAATTACATGAACCTCTGAGTATTTTGAACATGGTTCCTATAAATAAGTTTAAGAACTAGAATAATAAGGTAATATAACAAGTTTTCATTTGAAATCTTTACCACAAAAATCAAAGAGCGGATGGGAAATATCAGGTATCATTTAAAAAATAATATGTGTATTTTCAAATCCTAAAATCACGAGTTTTAGTAAAACTCACACAGAGCATAAATTTATGTGGCTCTCAAGAACTCATTGAAATATTGTAATCTAAATCCAAAATGGAGCAAGTGGAATAAAAGTCTATGCATACTTAAAATCTTTTTGTCTAGATAGTAAAACTTGAAACTTATAAAAGCTTAAAGATTTTCAATAGATCTTATAGCTACAAAACCATGGAATATTACTTAAACATAAACGAACAACTCCAGACAATACTAATCTCTCAAAAAGCAATGTTCATATATACAGTACATGACATATAGCAAAATGTAAACAAGCATAAGAGAAAGATCCCAAGTTACTATAACTGCCTCTAGGACTAAAATTCTTTTACTGCACTACACTGTGATTTCTTCATTTTATATACTCCTCTAGCTTGTAGTTCATCAAAGAAACAATACAAGCAACAAATTAAGGAAGAAGGAGGAGTGAGATTACGACAACATAAAGAATTAAACAGGAGAGACACCACATTAGAAGCAAAAGAAAAAAGAAAATATATATATAACCTAATTTTCTATTATTATTATTACCTTAAATAATCTTAATTATCTTTTTTTGTCATGGAAGTAGGAGAACTCAGCCGTTAGGATCCATGCATGTGTGCAAATCAGACAGCACTACTACCAGTTCTGTTTAGGTCATCACAACGCCACGCCATATATTAAAATGTTGACAGAATGTTGAACGGTCCACCTATGTAGGAGTCATTCATCATTCATTCATCTTTTCACTTAATTCACGCGATGCTGACTTCACTCACCTTCCTTGTTTTCTTCCATAATTTCTGTGGGTGTTTGTATGTGTATCTATAAAACTATTTTTAAATGAAATTAATTTTAAATTCATATGAATTATATTTAAACATTTTATTAAAAAATAAATTATGAGTATAATTTAATACAAAATTTTGGAATTAATGTAAAAATTACTCAAAACTGTTTTAATCAATAATCAATTTTGAATTTTTTTTAACGTGAAATTAAAGTCTATTCAAAATCAATTTTATAGTCAAAATTAATCCCCAAATACCAAATCAAACACACACTCCATATGATTTCAAAGAAAAATGTTAGCAATTGAAAATTACTAAAAGAAAAAAATAGTCTCACATATTAAATAACTATCTCTCATGATTTGACTTTATAGTTTTTAAAAAGTCAACTAATAATAGAACGTGTGTTAAAAATAAATAAATAATATGTTCCTAACACGTACTCTTTGATTTTAAAAGAAAAATTATCATTAGATAGTTATATGTTGTAATATTTATTATTTATTTTTTTCTCACTTTCACGTTAAAAAAATGACACTTTCACTAAATATTCTCTTTAATAGGTAGTATATCTAATAAGAGTGACATTTTTGTATAAAAGTAAAAATAAAAATCTTAATTATACAATAATATATAAATGATCAAAATTTAATGTGATATATGAATACTTGAAAAGTTCATGTAAATTTTAAAATCTCACCTAACTCGTGCATTTTAATTTTGAGTATTTACAGTAAGATCTACTGATCATTATCTAATAAATTGATATTTTAATAATTTTTTTAAATAAAGAATAATTTATTATTTAAAATTAAACTGAATGAAATAATGTTATATATATAACTCAATTTATCTGATCGAGCTACTTTCAGGTGGAGACTAAGAAAAGCTCAAAAGAGGAAAAAAGTGGGTGAGTTGTCTCGTTTTAGTTTATCTGCTTTGCACAAATGGTTGATGCATTCTGATTTGTGACGGGAAAGTGGGAAACATTGGTTGTAAGGTTTGCATAGACCAATACTTGAGACTCTGAAGGAGCAAAACCAGTGATGTTTTGCCGGGACCAAAACTTTTTTTTAAGTGATATCTTGAAATGAAAAGGTTATGAAAGTAACGAGGATAAAGGAAATAATTAAAAGTATAAATTATTAGAATGTTAGCCAAAATTATTTATGAAAATGAGAATTTAAATTAATTTGTTTACTTGACGTATGTCTTTGGTAAATTTTGTATAAAGACGTGGGTTATAAATTTTTTAAGTAAATCCATCCGTATTATTTAAGTGTGTTTTTAATTAAATAGTAAAAATTATACTAGAAGTTGATAATAAATAAATAAATATGTGACTATTTAACCAGTGATAAGTAACTACTTAAGTAAGATATGATAATTTTGTAAACAAAATATATATAATTAAGTATGAAAATGGGATGAGTTGGAAAAAAAACTACTCTATTGTTCACCATCCCCTTAAAAAGCGAGACAAGTTCAATGTCCAATTTATATAAGTAGTATTAAAACTTTAAATTCATCCTTGTTCTCCTAAAGGCTTTATTGAGTTATCTAAAATTGTTGGTATAAAGTGTTTGTCACTTAGATTTATTAACTAAAATTTGGGATTTAATTTCCGACTTAAACATAAAATTACAATTGAAAATATTATTTTATCTTAAAATGTATCAACCTAGTGGGAAGATAATTAGTTAGATATCAAATAAAAGACTCCAACTTCCCTTGGTTACACACAAAAAAAAAGACTTTATTGAGTTAAAAAAAATCAATAGAACTTGTTCACATTTTATTAATTTTTTTTCTTATGACTTTTTAGATAACTCATATATATTAAATTATTAATTGTGTTTTAATTCAAACAATATATAAAAATTATGAATTAAATTATATTTTTATTTAAATATAAAATTTTAACTTAGTAATTTAAATATCGTTATGATTTAAATTATTTAACTATTAAAATAACTAATTTATATTTTTAATAAATTTAAAAGAATAGAGATCAAATTATTAAAGAGTTAATCTTCATTTTCATTAGACATTTTCTTCTAATGATTCTAACTAGTAGCTCAACAATTAACCGTTACAAAATAATAATATTTATAAAAAAATTAATATTATTACAATAAAAGACTTTAAAATATTCAAAATTCCATCACGTACATTTCATTAAATTTCTTCCTTTTCTTAGTCAAAGTTTGGCCAATAGAACAAAGCAACAATTGATGCAATAGGGTGATATTGACAGGCATTTAACTCATTTGGAGAGAAATATTGCAATATTGAAATTGTAATAATTGATACAGGGTAATAGTTTAAAGTAATTCAACTTATTTATTAAAAATATGTAAATTGAAATTTTAAAATGAATTTATTTTTAATTCAAAATGAGTTAAATTTTTTACTATTTTAATTTAAATTAAAACAAATAAATATTTTTTTCACCATATATTAACTAAATGTTTTATTTTGCATTAAAAAAGAGTTTGAAATTTTTTTGGGTAAAAAAAAAGTTGAAAATTAGTTTCTTAGTTAGAATATGTTAACAAGTTATATCATTTATATATTTTAAAACAATTTTTAGGTATGAGTACTTGTTAATTTACTCAAACTATAAAAAAATATCTACATTAACAAACCACTTTTATTATATTGATAGTATAAAAATATTTAATGCCTATTTTTTAAGTTTTTTAAAAATATTTAATAAAACATTTATTTTGAGATAGAGATTCCTAAATAATTTAATTTTACACTCTTTTATTACAAGTCACTATAATGAATATTGTCCCTTTTAAATTTTAATAGAATATTTGATTATCATGCTATTGCTCTTGGTTTACATCACTGGAACAAGGATCGTATAAATTCTACACGTTGGAGTGTGATTGGGACTTGGTAGTGTGGGTGAGTCATTCTCTTCCACATGAAGATATAAAAGAATAGCATATTTGCACAAAGACGCAATAGCCATGACGTCACATTACCTATCTCTTTGACATCATCACTGTACTTTCTTTTCTAAAATCATCATCTTCCAACCAATCTCCAATTCCCTCTTTACCCTCAAAATCGTACGAATAGCAACAATTTATTCAAGTTAAATTTAAAGTAATTTGGGATGCTTCGAGTTTTTTGATTTATTAAACTGGTTGTTTTCATTTTTGTTTTCGCAAGTTGTCAAGTTAACATTCTTTTTTCTCACTTTTTTTAATCTAGCTTTCTCAAGAAGGATTTAATTATCTTGTTAATTAATGTTCAATTGAGACTAAAGAAAGAACAGTAAATATATATATATATATATATATATATCGGAGATAATTTTTATTAATTTTTATTTACTTTTTAATTAAATTCTAAATTAATTGATTTTTTCTAATAAATCAGAAGGTTAAGAAAAAAATTAAAACACTTATAGTCACGGTATAATAAGGGTGACTTCATAAACCATTTGTTAAAGCAACTAAACTTAAAGATTAATGAAAGTCTTAAAAATTATTGATGTATGGGATAAAATCTTATTTTAACAATATTAACATTTTGGAGTGTTTGTGTTCATTTTTTGATACGTTGCTTGTCTTCTTTTAGAATAGCTAAATATATTTATTAGCTTAAAATGTTTGACTAGTCATTTCAAAAATTATTATTCAATTTTCTATTATACCATTTATTTATATTATTGGTTAATTTTCTCATTACTTAGAAATCTTTATTTTTCTCTCTAACTTCACGATAAGTTGTGGAATCTTAAAAATAGATAAAATAAGAATATAATAAATAAATAAACATTAATATTATCTTAAATTATTTAAATGACACAAATAATCAGCACTTGTAACAAACAAAAATAATATTATTTATGATTGTTAAATTTATGAAACAAAATTTAGTGGCAAAAGATTAAAGATTTAACAATTCAGTGGCCAAAAAAGAAGGGAGGTTACTTTAAAAGAAGGGAGTAAATTTACTTTTTACTCCAAAAATTGATTCATAGTAATTACCAAACTAGGAATACTTTTAATAAAGATAACATTGACAGGGAATGGCCTTATAAAAAGAAAGCAACCAACGTTGACTCACCTTTTTATTTATTTTAGAAATATCCCTTTTATAATTATTCATCCTTCCTCTTGATTGTAGATTAGAATCTACTCACAATAAAGCAAGGAAGGAAAAATTCTTATCATCATAGTTAAACCAATCATGCTTATTATTTTTTCTTCTTGTAAAAATCCTTATTTGTGAAGCCAATTTTGTTTGAAACATAATATTATTTATTATACAAATTCAATTTATATATCTTTTATCACTCACTAACAAATTAATTAAGATATCTTTCTATAAATCTATTTAGATATAAGTCATAAGTATTTTTTAAAGTTTTTTTATTTAAAATATAATTTTTTTTCCATTAAATTTTTTTTCAAAATTACTTCTAGTCTTATATATATATATATATATATATATATATATATATATTATAAACATTTTAAATAGTAATGTTGAAGATAAATATATTTAATGTTTAATATCATTAAATCTTTTTAAAAAATACATGCGCATCAAAAAATCATTTAAAAAAACATTAATATCGTAACTACCAGATGAGAAAGTTAAAATATTTGTAATTATGTATAAAAATTATTAAATTATATAGTAACACATCAGCGCACCATTAAAAAAACTACGACAATAAATTACATTTAAAGTGACAACTTTTTTTTATGTGTACCAAAAGAAATAATGTAATTGGTCAAGAGTCTTCCCACGTTACTCACACATGCAAAGACAACAAGCAAATGCACAAATTAATAATAGAACATTTTTTTAAAACTCAATAATAGCAACATATTATTACATTGATATATACGAATTTATTGTACTGTATACATTTTCGATAATTAATAAATTGGAAAGAATCAGAAAATGAGTCGTCTAAGTGACAAAAGGGTAAATTAATTCATAACTCATGGACCAAAAGAACCCCAATAGTATATAGTCCTTGCTAATGCTATTAATTGTGATTTGGCCTTGTGGGATCTGAGTCACCATCATCGTTATGGAAGTGGAGAAGAGGAAGAACAAGAGGGTCATGAGAGAGGAAGAAGAGAGTGAAAGAGTGAAGAATAAGAGATTAAAGGGTGTAGAGGAAGGAGACGGTAGTGATGGTGTTCCCACGGAGGAGGAGGTGGAAGAGTTTTTTGCCATACTAAGAAGGATGAGGATGGCCGTGAAGTACTTTGACGACAAAGGGAGGGGCGGCAGGGAGTGGAGGGAGGCCCTCGAGACGGCGGAGCTCAAGGTGGACCACCGCCACGACGTCGCCGCCGCCGAAGAGGATGACAAACCAAAGAAAAAGGGTGGAGAGGTAATTATTAATGAGGGTTTTGACTTGAACGCCATCGCCCCTGAAGCCGCCGAGGACGGTGGCGCGTAGAGTTAATTGACGCCTGGGACTCACTCGCCGTCGGTTTAACCACTGTAACATTGTTAAGGTTTGTGTTCCTCAAACATGATAAATTAGTTACCTGGTTTTCTCCGAAAAGAAAAAGAAAAATGAATCTACACGTCTCCCTCTCTCTCTCTCTCTCTCTTTGTTCTTTTCGGAATTAATTAGATTGTAATAATAATAACAACATAGGAGGTTAGCAGTGCACTTAATTGATTAAATCTTAATGAAACACAAGTTTGTTATTAACTGCTGTCCTTTTTTCAGGTAGAAATGACACATTTTTCCTTCATATATCTTCGATTGAATTATCTTCTCTCCCCCATATATACAAATTAATATTGAAGGAACCTATTTCCTCTTACCATGTTTTTCTTCAATTTTTTATTTGTTAAATGAAGAAAAAATGTTCCTTTTTTCTATTTATGAGATATTGAAGCATTGTTGATACAAATTTGCATGCCCTTTTTAAATTTGTTGATTATGTATATGGTGCGATAAATATAAATCAATTGGATGGATATCATCGTGAAATCATGAAATGGAATTTCAAATCATAGTGTAAACTTCTGTTTTATTGTATGTGAACAAGGGCAACATAAAAGCTCCATGCCATTGTTTGTTTGAGCGAGATCAAATATTGATTAAGTTTTTGTTTGACAATAGAATGAATGTATTGAGAGAGATGTTAACATAGAATTATAAGATTGATTTGCTAATAATAATAATAATAATAAAATTATAATTTTCTTATTAATAAAATTAATAATGATCAATAAAAAAAATATATTAACAGTACACTCTCCCAGAAGGAATTATCACAATACGAACTGCACTTTTTTTTTTTCGATAACTAATACAAACGGCACTTTGGTAAGTAATATATTTTGCAATTTGCATGACGCTTGGAAATCGGAATCACATTCAACTTCACCTCTGTGTTCTTATAAAAAAAGAATTCACCTGTGTTTATTGATTCTCTTTTTCAGTTGGATTCGGTGCAGGTCCTGCAATAACTTTTACTTTATTGAGTCGTGGTCATTGAGCCGTGAATAATTTTAGGTGACGTTTCTTTGAAATTAAAAAAGTAACGTGTAAAGTTTTATATTGTGATTAAAATTTTATATGAAAATATTTTTATGATGTTATAGAAATATAAAGATAAAATATAACTGTACAAAGTGGAATGTGATTTGGCTTTTATCAGTCCTATATTAAGTTTTGTTTAATCGCAAGCTTCACGGAGGTAGAACGATAATCTAGCAAATAAGAAGGTCTTGGTCTGCCACAATAATCAAGCAAATATAACTCGTTGATTGCATCACATTGCAAACTTTCGCTATTTGGGTTTGTCAAGATGGGTACGGTTGCTTATCAGACTATAAAATGACCATAAAATAAGTCAAATCGAGATGATTCGAAATAGTATTAAATATTATACAGCTGCTAACAGCAAAATGTTATATATTCCAATTATTTATATTAAGAGACTACCGTCCACGAAATTATCCAAAAAATTAATTGATAGTTAAAAGTTTTTAATTTGATATATTAAATTATTAATGTTCAATAAAATTACTTATTAAAATAGCTAGAAAATATAAAATGATATAAATGACATATTTAAAAATAATAATAATAATTAAATAATATTTTAAGAATAAAAAGAAAATAAAATATAAAAGTTAAAATATAACATTTTAAAAAATACTATTTTAAGTAAAGTTTTAAAAAATACTAAAGCCAATTAAAAAAATTGTTTAACAAAATAAGTTTTTCAATTAATAAAAAAATTATAAACTAATTCAAATGACTTGTCAAATATAACTTAGATGTTTTTATTAGTAAGAAAATGTTAAATGTTTTTATATGGCATATAAAAAATGTTTTTTTTTTTAATGTTAGAGACTACTTAAGAATAAAATTCACTTTGAATATTTTTTTGTTAAGCCAATAACGTTCACTTTAAGTTGAATGGCATATATCATTCAACATCTTAATTCAAGATTTCGATTAAGATATTGAAGCGGAGGAGAAGGATTCTGGTATGGGTGGTGTTGGAAGGAAAAAGAGTACCAAGATGCTCGTTCTTGTTGGTGGTGGGATTTAGGGAAGGCAGCATAAATGTCTAATAGAGATCCTTCATGAGAGGCGAAGTAAGCTTGATGAAAGTACTAATTGATAAGAAGCTAAAAGCTATGCTAACCTAGATTACTGTAGACTACCATTAACTATAAAGATGAAGATTAATATTTTCCATTGATATCTCAAAACAAAGCAAATCATACATTAAATAACAAAGTTAACAAATGACAATTCTACATGTTTCATCATCTAGCATTTTGAAAAATAAAATAAAACTTTTTAAAAAAAAAAATTAGAATAATCACTAGAAGTGATCATTCCAATTCAAAATTTACACAAGACAGAGCTACACAAAGTAAAACTATAAGACTATCATCTTAAACCCTTGAGCTACTTTTTTTTTTCTTCTTTTGATCCATCGTACTCTCCTAATTACTTTTTTCTCTAAGAAATTTGAACCCGAGAGCTTAAAGGATTAACTTTAGTTCTACTTAAACCCTTGAGTCACTTTTTTTATCCGAAAAATTAATATTAATTGTTAACTTGTTAATTTTTATTATAAAAAAAATTCAAATCCACCATCTTTCTCTCTATATCCATCTTTCAACCACCAAGTACCCTTGAATTACTTACATTGATTATTTTGCATTTTATTTAATGAAATTCAAATGAACAAGAATTTATGTAAATTTTTAATAAAAAATATTTTTTACACAAACTTGTCACATTAATATTTTGGTTAGATGTTACTTTTAGTATTTTATGTTCTAATATTTTTATTTTAGTATATTAAATTTTTAAAAAATTATTTTGATCATTTATGTTTTCAAAAAAATTTATTTTAGTGTTTTTTTTGTTATAAATATCAATGTTATGTTACTTTTTAAATTTAAAATAATTAATTCAATATAATAATAATTTTTAGTTGCCACTACCCACTATTATTACGTTAAATTAATTATTTTAAAATGATAAACTGTAGTAGTTTCTAAAAAGCAAAGTCCTTTAGGAGACACGTGAAATACATGGACATATTGTTACATTTATTGGGGAGAAAAATGTTGGATACGTTTAAAACGGGGTACTGAACAGTCGCTCATATCCCTCAAGTCAACTAGTCATGACTTTGAATCTTGTTATATCAGTATTTAAATTTAAATAAAAAGAAAGTTTAATCAATACCTTGTTTTTTTTTACTATGTATAGGTTGGGGTTAATATTTAAATGACGTCATCTTCACAAGAATATATTATATTTTAAATTTATTTATTTTAAAAAAATACCAATAATTTATACTTTATTTATTGTTTTTTTAGGTTAATTTATACTTTATTTAAAAGTACTGATTAATTTATACTTTATTTATTGTTAAAGATAACAAATTTGACGTAAGATTTTCATTAATCTGTTTCTCTTATTTTTCTTTCAGGTTCACCTCTTCCTTCACCGTCCTCTCTCTTCTTTCATTGCCAACATAGGACCTCTTCAACATAATTTTTTTAATCATTTTTCTTATTAAATTTGATTTATCTACTCACTTATATTTCAAACTAAATTGAATTAGAAGATCTGACAATAGTTATATGTGTCATATTTTTTCTTAATTTAAACATTTTTGGTCTCATCTTACTATAATATAATTCTAATAAGACCTGCTATTTAATTTATGAAATATGAAGAATGAGTTTAGGACGGTAGCTAATGTAAATTGGTTGATAGTTGGTGCACAGATGTTAAGTTTTGTATTTATATGAGTAAAAATAATTTATTTAATGAGAAAATTTATGTTCGATTTCAACCGTATGTAAAATTATCTTGAACCAACAATATTAATCTATCACGAGTAAGATTAATATATTATCTAATAATTGAAAAATACATGTAAATTTTAACTTAGGACAAAAATATAGGTTGGTTGACCAAACAATTTTTATGTTATGTTTTGAACGCAGATCTGAGCACGTCGTTGGTTTAGCTTTTCAGAGTCAGGTTTTATAGTATAAACGAGCGTGGCTGCTAATGTTATTTTGTATGTAATTATTTTATCGCCACTAAAACATTTAAATTGATCAAATTAATAACTTATGTTTTTTTATATATATATTTATGGAAGTTTTGCACCAGAATCGAAAGAGTAAAATGAAGATATTGGGCCGAGTCCGAAATACTTAGTACAAGGAAAATATTGGATTGAGCCTGAAATGCATCTGAAGTTGAATCATTTAAATTTCATGTAATTAATTTAATATTATTTTCATTACCACTTTTATTTAGAAGTTATTTAACTTGGACATTGTCTTCATCAAAAATATTATCTTCCTCTTTTATAATCCACTCATCATCATATTTCATATCTTCAAATGTAAAAACAACATTTTTTCATATTTGTCTACTTTTCAAATTCAAGTTATACATCATATAAACTAAGTCATTCATCTTCTTTTGATGCAGATGTTTTCTCCTCTTTATATGAACCTATAAATAACATAAAAATTGAAGTTCATAACTTAACTAAAGTCTAGAGTCTAAACTAAACAAAAACAAATATTAAAAAAACACAAAATCGTAAAATCGTACGATTCTATCGAGTTTGGTATGATTCTATCGAGTTTAATCCAAATCTAACAAAAAATGATTTTGTGTGCAATTCAACTCATTTGAGGTGTGTAGACTCATAAAATCTTACGATTATTTAAAACTAGAGTTTGACAACCATGGATATTCCAGAACTTGGTTCAGAATTTACAAGTCTATTATGGAATACTCATTTCATAATACATTTGTAAATCTGGATCATAACAACATAACACTTATTCCATAAGCCAAAAAATCAAAAGTTATGAATTATGAAATAAGTGTTTCCCAACACATTTCCAAATATACAAGTGTATTATATAATGAGTATTTCATAACATACTAGAACATCCCCAAATGTGTTCCAAAACCCAACACCCAGGCCCCAGCACCCATTCAATAGAAGCCAGACACCCACCCCACAGTGGACCACAACAGACCATGATGGATTTACCTTCGTCGATGACCAAAGGAAGCAGCACGAAGGGGGTCACCGAAAAGGTGGTCTGTGGAGTGCAAGGGATTCTGAAGGTTCAAGAGGTGTTAGAGATTTAGGGTTGAGACATTTGGGAGAAGAGAGTACTTAAACTCATAAATGATAATTGTGTCCACACCATAAAAATGGAAAGTGTAGGAAGCAGGTGGTGAAAGGAGAAAGTATTACCCGGGGTTTACACATGGAAGCCCAATAAGCCCATTTGAACTTTTCATAGTCATAAATCATAACCCAATTCATAAACCCAAAGTTGCATGAAATTTTGCATTCTTCTCTATATGTTTCCAACGGGGAAGTTCCGGATCCCAAAAGAAAACTTAATTCATTCCATTTCCTTCTTTTTTTCTATGCAGAGTGTTGTTTGTTCAAAATTCGTTCTAAAAATAAACTCTCACTTCGTACACTTGTTGTGCTCCTAACAAATATTACTTTATCAATAAGGAATATGTGTCTTCGGCATCATTATAATTGCATCTATAATATAAATATAATGTGTTCTTCGATGGCAGATTGCATATATTCGAAGGTGTGGACTTTATTTTCTGTAAATAAAATAAACCACCCATTTAATCCCGTTATTATTCTTTTTCTTCAATAGTCTTTAAAATAATAAAATTATATAAGCAGGCCTAAAGATTTGAATATTCCACCAATTTAGTTCTTTCGTTGATATATTTTACTAACATCCAAAAAATTAATTTGAAAAATTTTTGGATATTTGAGAAATTAAGTAGTATGGTTTGTAATATTTAAGAGATTACTTATATAATTTATTTATTTCAAAAATATTTAAAGAGAAAATAATAATAATTTAGGAATGAAATTATTATTTGTTTGAATATATAGCAATTTTTTGCAAAGGTACAAGGTGACATAAAGAAGAAAAAAAAAGTGGAATATATACCCATTGAAAATAATAATAATGTTGAGGAGGTTGTAGTTTATATGTACAAACAATGAAGTTAGGATAATCATTAGAAAACTCAAAAACTTCTTTATATTATTAATACATTGACTATTTTCTCTATACATTGTATTATTATATTTTAAACCCTGGACTTATAATACGGATCCGAAGAGAGTGGTTAACAACTATACCTTTGACGTGCCATGCATTGCATGCGCACACAATAATGCTGCTTGCAATTTAATTTTATGTTTAGTTTTAATATATTTTTTATGTAAATATTTTCATATTACTAATTAATTAAAAAATAAATTTAAATATATTTTTTTATAAGAATTAATCATTTTAATTATATGATTATTTATAATTTAATGATATTATAAAATATTTTTATTATTAAAATATTTTATTGGTAATTAGCATAAAAATTAACAATATATAAATTTATCAACGTGTAAAAATTATTATATCATTAATATTTTTTATGTATAATGATGATAATAAGACCAAACATAAATTCTCCGCTATTATTTATATTAATAATTACTAATTATTACTACTATATTACTAATATATTTTAGTTAAATTCTGTTTTTCTTTATTGCTTAAAATATGCTTGTTGACGTGGGTTGTTTATCGGTTCATTTATGTCAACTTTAATGATTCCAGGGAACAACCCGAGGTGACGTAAAGATTAGAAGCATTCATTCCAAACAAAAGAAAACGAAAAGTACTTTCTGCCCTTAAAAAAATTAAATAATGCCCCAGAAATTTTCTTTAATTATTTTGTATTATGTTTTTGTAAAACATTATAGAAGAGATAAGATCATAAAACACCTCAAATAATTCAGCCAAGAAAATCTTTTTTTCTTGCATGTTGCAATTAATATTGTTCCGATAATCACGAAGTTACACATTTTTTATTAGTCAAAATTACAATTTTTTTATAAATATTTTTTCTATCAATTTACTAAGATGTTTCTTTTTTTAAAAGAATAAGATCGTGACTGAACACATAAATGAACAATACTTAGAATGTGAGAACTCTAACTATGTCTATAAACTTTAGGTGGGAACGAATACTATAATTTCTCCACGTAAAGCACTTTATCTACCAGTTATTACAATTACAACATTAAACTGGATTCTAAGTTAAATATAAAATTTTTATACCGATAATATATTAAAATTAAACTGGTGTGGAGGGAGGCAAAGTCAATAGCTGGTTTCCAGTGCATTATTGCATAATATGATTATTAGTAAATAGAAAATCTACTTCCTCTATACACACTTACGTGGGATACACCAGTGTGTGCGTGTGTGGTAAAGTCAATGGTTGATTGCTAATGCACTGCACAATAAACTTATTATATAGTCAATAGAAAATCTAGTTTCTTTACACACTTACTAGGATACACCAATAAATATATTAAGAGACAGAGAGAGGACGTGATTAAATGAAATTAGTGGTTCATTATTATCAAAAGAAAAAAATTATCAATTTGATTGTTGAATTTAAAGTTTAGTAGAATAAATCAAATTTAAAAAATTAATTAACACATTATTATTTCACTTTATTTTAACATGTGTTATGGTTTTTAAAATATCAATACTTAACTATTATTCATTTGTATGCTTGCAGATATTTAAATTATATAAATTTTATATAAATAATCAAAATAATAAAATATCACATGATTTAACTGTTAGAATAATAAAACTTATGTCTAAAAAAATATATTTTCACTAAATGTGTACAGCTTGCAGCCCCTGAATATTGAGCACGCTATTTCTAACCTCTAAAGAATATTATTGTTTCTACTTAAAAAAACTAAACTGTTTTTTTTCTCTTTATCTCGCCCTTAATTATAGTAGCTTATTTTATTTGTTCTCTCTCTCTTTTCATCATTCGTAGAATGTAAGTATTGTGTATTTAAGAATTTTAAGTATGAATAGCATTAATTTTTTCTAGAAGGAATTGTTACTTCTATTTTTTTATTGTAAAGTAAAATAAAAATTATATTTCAAAAGAAGAAAACATTTTCAGCAATTTCGAAATAATGAAAACCAAGGAAAATTAAGATGTGATTTAAAATCAAATCTAGCGTGAAGAAATGAAAACTGAAAACGTTGATTCCTATTTGAATATAACGGATTGAAGAGTTTGCGTTGTATAGCGTAATAATGACTTTAAGACCTTTGATGGATATAGAAATTCTCACACGACTTTCAATTATATCAAAAGAAAAAAATATTTTTAGTCTCTCAATTTTAATAATTTTTGTTTTTAATTTTTAAACAATTTTTTTTCTATTGACGTGACATACATGTTAACAGACAAATGATCTATTAATTTGATGTATTAATTAAGTGTCAAAATTATGAGTAAATTATTTATTTATCAATTTTGGTTTCTCAAAAATTAAATTTTATCAATTTCTATTGATTTTAGTTATTCTCATCAATTGTTAAGTGTCATATAACTTGTAAATTTAATTATTAATAAGATGTAACAGTTGCATCATAAAATATTATTAGTTTAAGATATTTTTAAAAAAAAATTGAGGCGCTACAAATTTCCATCGCCTTATCGCATGGCTTTCTCCCTGTTGGATTGAGACTCTTAAAGAATATTATTACTGTTATAATAAGTATGATCTAAACTCTACACATTATTGTCCGTAAATATTAAAAAAAAATCATATTTTATTAATTAGGGTGAAATAATGCGGTTCATGACATATGGTTAGTAGTCAACAATTGAAGATGGAAAAAAAACAAAATTGTAAGGCGTGGGGCAAGCGTTATTAACTTATTATTATGATATAATAAGGAAGGAAGAGGTGCAATTGGAAGCACCACGACCCTTGAAAGAAGATAGGGTGTGTTTGACTCACTCACCATGTCCATATTGTCTTGTGTTGTAAATTGTGATGCAGGTGAGGTAGTTTGGCCGTTGCAGTGCAAGTGGAAGCACAATCCAACGCACCATAGTATACTTCCTGTTTTTAACACGACCACTGCGAAAGCGATGGAGAGAAGATAAATCAATCAATAAGCTAGAGATCCTAAAAACTATAATCCTATAAAATATTTCTTGCAAGTGATTTCACATTTGTATTAATTCTTCAAACAAAGATTAAAATTCATCTGCAATTTAAAAATAGAATCCAACTAAAATTATTATTTTACATTCAAATGATCTGACCTTATGTGAAGAAAATTAGTTGAGTATTAAATAAAAATCTCATATTTTCTATTAAAAAACAAAACAATGATCACAAACTGAATATAGGAACTTTAATATTTGACCCCAAGTTTAAATTCTTATTATATAAATGTGATAGATATTGTAAAAGAAAATTTTATTGTTTTCAATGAATTTTTTTATGATTTCCTAAAGAAAAAGAGTTAAGAATTCAAATTTTATATTAAATAGTTAAAAAAGAGAAAATTTTATCATCCAAAAAAGAGTCAAGCACATTTGATCTTATAAAAAGAAAGTAAAAAGCTAAGAAATGTGTGGTGCATGATTGTAGTTGTGGACATGTGCTAATGGAATATGCATATGCAATCTTTCTATTTTTTTAATCTGAAGTTGCAAGCAAAACCGAAAGATGTTGTGAGGCCCACTTTTTTTTGACATTATTAGCTCAATTGACAACTCCAACTAACGCTTGCTTGCTGCATCCTCCCATGCCTCCTTTAACCAAATATGTATGCATCTTGAGGTTGACAATAATAGATATCTTTCTTATTCTAAAGTTATAAATGCATTCAGACAGACATTTCAATAATGACTACTTCCTAATCTTGTATAACATTTTGGATTTTTTATCTGGATCCCACAAGTTAATTTGTCTCTTAAGATGCTTAGCTGCTAAGTTGTACGACTCAAATTTCTATTTTTAAAGAAAAATAAAACACAACTTATTTTTCTAATTCTTGGTGCCCACGGATACTAATTTAACTAGGGGAGGGAGTTTGTTGCCTCTTGTCATTCTTGGATTAATATTGGAAAAAGAGTAATATTAGCAATATATTTTTTATTTCTAACACATTATCTTAAACGTACATTTTTAATAATTAGATGAAATTTATTAAAAATAATAATTTTTTTAGTCTCACATTATATTTAATAGTTTTTTCTCTTAATTGAATAAGTTAGCTTTTTTTAGATGATAAAAAAATTTAGATATATTGGAATTTAGGGACTCACCAGAATCAAGACAGACTCAAAATCCAAAAATCATATAAAAATATTTACAAATTATTCATTACCAAAATCTACATATCAATAATAAAAATCGAACTCACATCTTTATAATATAAATTTGTTCCTTATTAACTTTATCAATATTTTGTTGGTAATAACTTGACTATTGGCCTAGAAGAGAAGTTAATTATTGTATATAATTTAAATGTAGTGATATATCAATATTCTATTATTCTAAAATCTTATTAATTAATATTATATCATGTATTTTTTTTCTCTTTACTCTCTCTATGTGTCTACTAAATAATGGGTGTCTATCCACCATTTTCCTAAATTTTATCATTGCAAACACTTCACATAATTTAAAGAAAAATATTTGGTAAACACTTATTATGCTGTGATACACCTAGGAAGAGAGAAGAAAAAGAAAGAAAAATATATATTTGATAAAATTTATGATAAGATAAGAAGAAATAGATAATGATAAATTAGAAGTATTGACAAAATATTTAAAATAAAGGATATCCATGTATCATTAATCTAATTAAAAATAAACTTATTTAAATCCCTTATATGAATTCAAATAATTACATGTTATTGGTATTTTTATATAATTTGTTCAAATAAGTAGAATAATAACGTATACAAAACAAATCAAACTTCTTACAATACTTACACTAGTATTTATTATAAAATTATGCAAAAAAATATGAACAACATAATTTTATTTTATGTATTTCAATTATTTTTGTTTTATAATTTTTAGTCAATGTCCTAAAGATATTAATTAGTATTTGCTTAAAACTAAACACTTTGAAAGAATCAAAATCTCGGTTACTCAATCAAATTGATTTAGTTTGTCTTAGCTGAAAAAGTTTCATAAGTCAAACAAAATCAAATCCAATTAAACAAAAATCAACCCATAAACACACATAGGCATATAGCTCTAGCCCTAAAAACAAGTATATTCCATTATTTTGTGTGTACTAGTCTAATATTTAAATAATTTGTGTCGGCACTTGGCAGAAGACGTAATACAGCAGGGACAGCGACCGTATTTAAAATTGAACTTTACATTTTGATTTTCCCTAAACGGAGTTATACACCAAACCAAACACGTCACCCCGAAAAACTTCAATTTAAAAAAGAGTAATTTTAGTAAGGAATCTTGAGAAAGAGGTTCAATTGAAGATTTTTTTATATTTATTATTAAAGTGGAAATTTGGTTCTTTTTTAAGAATTTTAAAAATTTGCATGGAGTTTAATTTTTTTTTAGACAACACAAAAAAAATAAAATTTAAAGTTAAAATTAATTATTTAATTTAATTAACTTAAATTTTAAATATTTAAAAGTGGAATTTATGTGAGATCTATTAAAATTATCTAATATTTTAATTTATGATTTACCAATAAAAAAAATATCATATATTTTAATAGATTTTTAATCTTATGTGATATGATTTATTAATAAATAGTTTAGGATCCTAATTTAAAATTAAAGATTATATCCCTCCGGTTAATAGCAATTTCAGGCGAACTCGAGGGGTATGTTCGTAGTTTGACATGACATATTACAAATATTAATTGCTTTCAAGAAAATGTGCTTTTTTACGGCGGTTTAAACACTAGTTTTTTCTTATTCGTAATTTTTTTATCTTTTTTGAGACAGATATTCGAAGTTAATTATCACACGTTAGACATATTCTTTCAAAAGTTTAATTCGGCATATTTTCGGACAGATTCTATATATAACTTAAATTATTTTAATTTGACCAAATATTTTATACTTTTTTAAATAATGATTTTTTTTAACAATTTCTATATATTTTAATATCTAATTCGGACGAAAACGTTTTTAAGAGTTTATCTTTACCAATGGCGTTTTTAGATTTTTTTTTCCATAAGAATTTTTTAAAATCTTTTGTCTTTTTCATATTCATTTTTAAATTAAACTTTGATATTTTTTAAAAGAAACTATCAATAATTAAAACAATATTGTATCTTAATATAAATCATTTATCATAAAATTAAAATACAGTTTATATAATCAAAATATTTTTTACAAATTTTAATTATAATATAATTTATAATTAATTACGTTTGTAGTTTTTGAAGTTAAGGATAAATTCATTTTTTGTCCCCAAATTGCAAAAAAGAAATCATTTTAATCTCTATAATTTATTAATGATGTTTACTTTTAGGGACTACAAAAACATATTTTTTGATATCATAGAGACTAAAATAGTTTTTTTTACACTTTTGGATGATAAAAATATATTTATCCGAAATTTTATTGACTAAAAACATAAATAAACTTATAGTTTAAATATTTTTCAAAAAATATTTTAATTTTAGTTATATAAAATAAAAATTTATTTTTGTATTCCATAGGTTAAAATACTAATTACATATTAATAACATTACTTTTATTTTTATTGATAAAATTTATATAACATAGTATTATAATTATGATCAAAAAATTATGATATATTTTAAAACATAATTTTACCATTACTTATTTTAGAATTTAATAATTCATATTGTATAAATTTATACATTGTTTTAAAATATAAATTAATTCAATCTTATTCATACATTAACAATTTTAATCTAATCATATTTGGATATAAATATTTAAATTAAATATTTCTCATAACACCTTTAATATTTTCACTTGACTTAATATGTTTTCATGCTATAAAATATATATTACATTCTCATTTTATTTGTGTAGTTTTTATCTACAGTATTCTTCAGACTGAAATATAAGAAAAAAATATTAATGTGAGTTAGGATTTATAAATAAGTTTGAATTAATTCTCTTCTATTTAATAATAATATATCTAAAATATTTTTTATTTAATTAAATTTTTATTTTCAATAATATTTTCTTTTATGTCCTATATAATTAATTTAGAGGATACTCTAGGAAAATAACTAATTTTTTTATAGGTGTAATTCATTTTTTATCTTATATTTTAGACCCAAAAAGATAGTATATGTTAACTTTTTTTTTTAGAAGGCACGGTATATGTTAACTTAACCTTTAAATATACATGTTTTCGTCATTTTTAAAAGATTTAATTAACTAATTGTTCAGCAATCGAGAAATAAAATAAGAGAATTTATATAAATAGATCATGCATAAATATCTAAGTAAATTTAACATCATACTTTAATCTTTTTAAAATGATAATTGGATTAGGAGATCCAAAATTATAGAACTTGTGAATATTTTATATAAATACAATGACCTTACTTTAATATTTTCTATTTATTAAATAAAATATTCATAAATGATGAATATTATTAAATAAATTAAATATGCACTAATATTTTAATTTCCATTTGTTTTAGGCTTTCTCAAGTCATGTTTGGACTGAATAGTACAACAAGTAAAGTATTATTAGCATAGCAAAAATGTGTTTCTTGTCACTAATATGTTTGTAAGTGGTAATTGTGGCTTCTTGGATATTGATAATGCATAAAAGATGTATTTGCTATTGTTAGTACCATTGCATTTAAAAATTCTTAATTATTTAGTTTAAATAGTTTCAGAAATTGGAACAAATGAGTATCTCAAACCTATATTAAGATATTCTCAAATACCACATAACAAAACAGAAGATATAATAAGATGAAATGAAATAGAAACAAATATTTTTTTTGTTGTGAAACTTCACTTTAATGAGTATAAAATAAGGATTCTTAAAGTTTAATCGTGATTATCCTAACTCATCTAATATGCGGGATCAATTGTGTATCTTTTATATATAAATTTCTTGAATAATCATATAAATGAATATGATATCATAATTTAACCAAAAACATAAACCATTAAGTTGTATGTGTTCTCTCCACAAATATAATGTTTAACATTTTCATTTATTATATAATGTGAGGTTTTAACTCATATTATATTCTAACACTAATCCATCAAAAGTTAAAAAAATAGTTAATACATTATATTGTAAGACTCAAAATTAATTTTTCAATCAGTTTAAATGCGTGATTCTACTCTTAAATAAATTTTACGTTAAAGAGTATTTTAATTTGATTTTTAACCATCCAATGTGAATGAAAACATGCAGGCAATCTTACCGACGCTAACCTTTTTTTAATTACAGTAATTTGTTTCTCTTCATAGTGAATGCTATCTCCATTACTGACAAGTCAATATCTCCTGCACGTGACTCTGGGTCATTTCAGTACAGGTGTTATCCGCTGGCATTTCCTATCATAAACTTTTCATTTTAAATCTGTTAAGTGTATTTTTAATTGGTGTAATTTGATTTTTTATTTTTTAATTAATTCTCACAATATTATAATTAGATAACTCATATATATTTTACTTTAATAATAAAAAATTTTTTTTTAAGGCTAACCTTCTTAATCCTAATCCTTTATGATTTATTTTTTTTTTAATTTTTCATCCTCCTAAATTTTTAAATGTTTAATCATTGTAAATTATAATTTTTTTCTTTAAGTTACTTTTTTTACCATTAACATATTATTTAAATATTTTAAAGATAAAAATAAAATAAATATAAATTATAAGGACTGAAAAAAAATTGGAAAGACAGAAAAAATCAAATTACAGTAACTAAAAAATATTTAAATATTTTTTAATTATAAAAATTGTTTTTTTGTAGAAATAATGATATTTAATTTTAAAAATCTAACATAACGTATATTTTTTACAATAAAAAAAATATACAACAATTCCTTATAATAAATAATCATTAAGTAGTTAGTGTTGGAAATGTTCTAAAATTACATTCAAAATATTTGCAATTATTAATAAAATAATTCAATAAATGATGAACTATATTAATAATAAACGATACCATTATGATAATGAAATTTCAAGTTATTAATGATGTCATCTGATTAAAAAAAAGTTATTAATAATGCCACTAAAAATAGTGATTAACACGATACCTCAAAGACCTATATATTTTTTATGGTATGGTAAAGCTGAAAACGTCAAACAATTATATTAAAAATTTAGTGATTGGAAAAAATATTAACGTATCAAAATTAGGTTGGATTATTTAGATAATATTTGCTATTAATTTTTTATGAAAATAATTTAATTAAAATTTGACTTACTTTCAATAGAACTTTGAATTAATTTAGAGTCTTTTTTTTCCTGATTTATCATAGGATTATTAAGAAAAGAAAGACTTATATTAAAATGTATGCAATGACATTTTTATATAAATTATAAATTTATGACGACTCTAAATGAATTAAAATTAAGAAGAAAAAAAGACTTATATTAAAACCTATGCTATGATATTTTTAGATAAATTATAAATTTACGACGACTCTAAATTAATTAAAAAGTTATTAAATACCTATATCATATAATAAATTATTAGTATAAATTATTATTTTATTATATAAAAAAACATAAAAAAAAACATTAAAATATTCATACGCGATGAGCACGATACGTACTTTTTAAAAAAAAAAGATCTGTGATTTATTTGCTAAATAATCGACCCTATACAAAATTATGAAAATTAAACGTGTCTTTAGTTAAATTTATTTTGAGGAATTTTTTTATTAATTTTTTGATAGAATTATATTTTAGATTATACACTAAGTTAGTATTGATAAAATAAAGAATTGATTTGTTTTGTTATATTTAATAGTTTAAATATGAATTTAATCCTCTTAAGTTTCTATTTTTTTAATATCAGTCCATGTAAAATTCTTATTTTTCACTTCCCGCAATGGTAGTTAAATGAAAAAATCAGTTAAAAATATAAAATATAAATTTAATACATAGTTGAAAATTTTAATTAAAAATTACTTAAACAACTAAGGACTTATGTACCAAAAAAATTTATATATTTAAGGACTTACATAATAATTTAAAATTATAAGATTATATAAAAATCTGATTTTAAAAGTCCTAATCGTAGTTTTATTTGATTTGAGGGTTCAGGATGCAAACACGTCACCCCAAAAAACAAATCGTTAAGGTCCTTAGATTCTGTCTCTCCTGCATTTAGATTGAGCAATTAGTTTATGCAGTTAAGTAACTTATGAGATGGAATGTCAAAGTAATGTGTATTATTAGTAGATAATCTTATATTTTAAATATGTAATTATGTATTAAATTTCTGATTCGTAGATAAAATATATATATTAAAAATATTATTCTTTTAAATATATCATACTTTAAAAAGTAATAATTAAGTTTCTATCCGACTACATCGGTTAGAAAAAATTTAAGATAAATAATTATTTTTATTCTTTAACATATAAATAAATCCATCTATAAAAAATAAAAATAAAATTTTAGTTTTTAAAAGTGAAAAAAATGTGATAAATCTATTTATTTATTAACTTCCATCTATTACCGTTAATGAAATAATCTACATGATACATCCAGATATAAATTTGTCAATAATCTATACCTTACGAAACAAAAATAATTATTTATCTAAAATATAATATAATTTTCATTTTCTCAATCATTACAAACATAACGTAATTAATACTTTAAAAAAATAGGAAAACAAATGTAAATTAAAACAAATATGATAATAAATTTAATATTATTAATAAACATAATTTATCTATTACTTTAAAATTTCTAATCTGATAATATATTATCCAAAATATGAAACTCAAACAAAAATATACAGCCAACCATTATATTAATTTTTTAAAAAATGAAATTCAACTTGATTTTATCTTTACTTAATATTGTTATAATAAAAATTTTAAAATAATAAATAAAAATTATACTTATTAATTAATATTATATTTATTTTTTAAGTATTTATTATAATATTATATTTGTAATGATTAAGAAAAAGAAAAAAATTAATTTATATTTTAGATAAATATTCATATTCATTAATGTATAGATTATTAATAAATTTATATCTAAATATGTGATGTAAACTCTTTCATTAATGATAAAGTTAATAGATAAATATATTTGTCACACATTTTTATTTTAAAAAATTAAAATTAAAATTTTTATCTTTTAAAAATAAATTTATCAAAAAATACTCTATTATATAAATAGACAAAAACAATTATTTATCGTAAAACTTACAGTGAATATTATTGAAAAAGAAAAGGGTGGAGTGCGATGCGATGGAAGCGGTTGGCACGTAGTGGCAAGTGGGAACGGCACGTGTCAAGAAAAGGGCTATGAGTTGGCGTCCTGCATGAATCGAAGCCGCAGATGCCGACTGCTGTCATTGGACGGACCATGTGAATTGCGAAAGCCGCCACGAAACGAAAGATCTCGCGTTTTTTTCTTCTACTGTTTTATCAGCCATTGGATTTGGAGGAACGTGTAAACAATTGTGGCCTAGTTCCAAACATCACAACCTTTGCACACGGTTGCGTAAAGCTTTTGTTTTCCTTTTTCTCTTTATGTATATTTATAGGATTGGTTTGGTTTAGTCCTTAGGCTTATTTGGTTTTTCACCCCTTGCTCTAGCTAAACATTTGTTTCATATTGAAATTTTAATAGATTAACAAAGCATATTTTGAAGTTTTAAACGGTAGTTAATATTTTGAAGTTAAAGTTAAATTATTTAAATTTTAAGTTTTATCTTTAATAAAATAATTTTTATTTAAATTTCAACTTTCCTTAGCAACAATCTTCTCTTACAAATAAATAATAAATAGATTTTAGTAAATTTGTTACTGAAAAATTATATTTACATATTAATTAATGAGCTTATAACTAACTAAACAGAAATTCTTGACTTGACAAACCCATCAAATAAAAAATAGTTAAAACTACACAATCAAATTACATTTAACTTATGTTTCCCAAGTTATTTTAGTTAATTTTTTTTCTTTTAATAACCGAAAAGCTTCTAGTGACTATTATTTCAAATTATATTTTTATAAATGTTAATTCTAATTTTTACTATTTCTTATTGTTAAATGATGATATTATAATAAATATTAATATTAAAATTCTTATAAATAAATCAGTCTAAACTCACAATAACCTGTTCAACTTAAACAAAATGTATTATACAATTTCAGAAAAATAATTTTCTTTTGAAAAATGTCTGATTCAGTTTTTTCTCGTTTCAAAAGAATAAAAATTGCAAAAATGAGACAAATACTGAAGAAGTAGAGAGTAAACCAGCAAAAAAAGAAGAGTAGTTGCACGAAAGTTATGAAACCACATGCATTTACTCAATTGGTTGGATATTTTTCTTTTTCAGGGAATGGTTAGACGGAAATCACGTGAGATATTAGTAAAAGGCTTCTTTTTTTGTTTTTTTACCGCTATAAAGTGATGGAAGGACTAGTATTCCCCCAAAAATAATTGACGGGAGGAAAATTTTGGTAGTGGAGTGGTTAATTGTTAGTTTTCAAGCACTAGACTCATTAGTACAACTTTTCTTTACTGCGATTACTGTTAGGAATAGTTTTGCATAGAAACTTCAATGACGCAGCTGCCAGGAAACTCTTTAAAATCTACTAATTTTTTATTATTAAATAAACTAGAAACCTAATCGAGGGACAAAAAATCATGATTGTTATAAGCAATAAATTCATCTTTCATGCAAGCTCATGTATGCATATAAAATAGAAAATATAATACTTTTATTTTTTAAAACCCATTTTAGTAATTATATACTTAAAATCAATTTTGATTGCAATATTTAAATAACACTATGTATTAAAATCATTTTTTAATATATCAAATTAAAATAAGGAAAAATAATTGTCAAAATTAATTAACACTATTCAAATGAAATTAGATATAAAAATAACAAAAAATACAATAGAAAACTAATTAAAATATCCATATATAATTATATAATTAAGATTAACTCACACTTCAACTAAGTATTTCTCTTATATATGGGTGCGAAAAAAAATAATAGTTGTATCCTTTATTAGCTTACAATGTACTACAGTACAAGATATGAGATTAGACTTACTCTTACCCTTAAAAAAAAGAAGATTATACTTACTTATTTCCCTTCTCAGTTATGTAACATCAAAATAGTTAAATGTAAGGGTTGCCATATTTTCTTCTTCTTTCTTTTGAGTTTTATAAATCTGTTGATTTAGAAACTTACAGTAAATCCTTAACCACGTGCTAGCTTGTCCAAAGGTGTGACTAATCAAACATTTTAGGTTATTTTTATAAATAAAATATCATCATAAATCTATTTTAGAATAATTTATTCGTATGAGACTAGCTATCTTGATTATTTGATCGATTAAAATTAATAATTTAACTGGTAGATTTAAAGAGAACATGAAGCATGATATATTTTTAACGTGTGTTATATTTTCATTAATTAAACCTATTAATCAAATGTAATTTTGATATGTCACAAGAGATTCATGTCATAAATTATTTTAAAATAAACTCATTTATTTTTTGTTTATAAATAATTCAAAACTATCAATCACTTCAAAAGATATTGTTTAAAAGTCACTAATTAAATTAAAACAATCTTGATTTATGCACTTGATGATATTTAATGAAGAGAAGAGAATAGGAGACAACGACATTGTCAATCTCAAATATTATTGCAAAATAAAATCCTATGCAATCAACATATTACGAAGATGCCTAAAAAACATAATTATAATTTTTTAAACAAAAATATTAAAATATATTTTGGTGTTACGTATTAAAATGGAGGAAATATTATTATTTTATGTTATTACATATTTTTTCAACAAAATGTATTTTGTATTGATGAAAAAAGTAATTTTTTGTCTAATCATGACTGATTATGAAGTATTTACAGTAATTTTTGTATTGACTAGTATTTTTGTTTTGACAACTGTCCTAATCTATTTTTTTGCAAACAAACTGATCAGTGGTTATTCTAATCTTTTAGAGAATCTTATATATCTATATCTCACTTAGAAATGAGATTTGAAAGGGTAAACGAATAAAAAAGTTATTGGTACAAGTAATTTTATATTTGAGTTTTTTAATTGAGGATTCCATACTTGATTTGCTATGAAGATGAAATTAGATATATATCACTTTATTCTAAAATTAATTATTCTCATTTAGTTGAGTGTTAAATAAGAAGTTCAGATATTATTAGATAAAAAAAATGCTAACTAATTTTAGCATATTTGATTCAACAAAAAATCAAAATTATATTGTTTAATTAACCTTCGAAATTAAATTAATATCAATTACGAAATTTATATTAAAACATGTCTTATGACCAGATAAATTAATTCTAAATCTAACGAATAGGCTGTAAAAGTCACACTAGGAGTGCAAATTATTGTACACGATACTTTTTCTTATGTAACGTTTACTGTAATATTTTCAAACAATAAAAAAATTAGGGTAACTATAAAAAAGTTTCCATAATTCATATAATATTTTAAACATTAAGAACTTTAATATATAAATAAAAGTGATATTATACGTAATTAAAAAAACTTTAAAGATGTGTTTAATTTAAGAAGAAAAATAGGAGGTAAATTTTAAAATTAAAATAAAAGATAAGAGATATAAATTTTGCATAATAAAATACAATTGTTTTTGATATATTATTTATCTCACTGTTGCCAAACCCAGCCAAGTAGAAACTAGTAT
Source organism: Glycine latifolia (assembly GCA_013407115.1). NCBI lineage: Eukaryota > Viridiplantae > Streptophyta > Magnoliopsida > Fabales > Fabaceae > Glycine > Glycine latifolia. The sequence continues at coordinate 8,544,814 of CM023956.1, read as the reverse complement.
CGAGTAAATTCAGTCCATGTGACTATCACAACTTGATAAATCTGACACGCGAGAAAGGAATTAAAGGAAAAATACAAGAAAAGTAGCTGGCCGAAAATCAATGTTGGATCCAAATCAACGTCAAAGTAAACGAGAACAGATAAAACTGGCAAGAGGGTGAGAGATTCAAGGGAAAAAGCCAGACAATTGCTGGTTCTACCACAATCCAAAACCCATGTAGTACTTTCAAAAACCTGGAACCTTCTTTCCTTGCGTTGCGTTTGATTAAAAAATAAGCAACAACTTGTCAAAACAAAGCCATATCTAATCTTTTCTAAAAATACTAAATAAATAAAAATCTAAAATCAATCCAAGCCAAGAATCTACCACCACCACCTGTAGTGTGACCCGGTGACCACTCCACAATTTTCCAACGCATCAAATCCCAAACTTTCAAAAACAATAAAAAATACACATGATGTTTCCTATGTACGTGGTCCCCCACCACCGGACTCCAAATCGCTATTAACTTTAGTTGATTGCCAGAAAAGAAAAATCCGCTATCTCCAATAATGGCCAACGGATCTCACACGCTAAAAAGGAAATTTAGAATGACACACAATATTAATTTTTAACTTTTATCGGTATTTTATTATGTGCAGCTTTTTTATATATTTGCAATTTTTTTTAAAAGATAAATAATATTTTTTCTTAAATGTCCATAACCATTTGATCTATGTAAGAACGTAAGAATGAAGATTTTAATTTAGTGACTGAATTATAAAAGTGTACCAATTACCACTCTAGCTTACTATCAATCAAATTAGTCCTTGATATTATATTTCAATGACAAAATCGTCATGCAAAAAATAAAAAAAGTGAACCGCTTACTTGGTAGGAAATAATCAAGCTCCGTTTTTATATAATACAATCCTAAGAAAAAATGAGATATTTAAGTGTGATTACATTTTATAATTAAGTCAAAAGATCAAAGTTTATAAAAATATCTTATAATTTTTATAGAAATTAAATAATCTAATTACAGTGATTAAACAATTTATTTTAAAAAATATAGTGGTATTATCTTTGTCAGGGAAAAGAAAAGAAAGAACGAGACGTCCGTGAAAGAAGATGTTTTTATTATTTTGCCGATATGCACGCGCCTGTCACCATCTGGCATTACGAATTAAAGTAGACAAACCCTAACCCACTTTTCTTCCCATTATATATACCCTTCACCCTTTCTCTTTCCTCCTACCCAAACACTTATCTTTTTCTCTCTCTACACTATATTCAACTCTTCACATTTTCTCTGTTCTCTATCTTAAATTACTTTTCAATGGAGGAAAGCAAGAAGCGAGTCCGGGACGAGTCCAGCGACTCACCCGAGTCCAAAACTCAGCTGGTCGACTCAGCCGAGTCTGAAACTCAGTGGCTCGATTCACCTCAGTCTAAGATTTGTCGAGTTGACTCCTCCGATTCGGGTAATAACTCGTCCGAGTCTCAACTCGACTCAGTCCTTGACTCGGAGGTGCGTCTACAAGACGACATTTTTAATATACTTGACGACGCCGATAATGTGCCCGAGCGTGACTCGGTGCAGGGTCTTGACTCAGTGATCAAAAGCTTCGAAGATGAGATAAATGCTGCTGGTTCGGATTCTGGTTCGGGTGACCCGACCCAGAAATCAGACTCCGGGGAGCCACAATCTAACTTGGGGTATCTTCTAGAAGCTTCTGACGACGAACTGGGGTTGCCGCCGACAGCGGTTGACGGTGAGGAAACGGGTCGGGTTGGACCGGAAATGACGGAGCTTGGCAGGTTAATGGGTTTTGAAGATGATATGCCCAGTTATGATGCATTCGGGTTTGGGTCAGGGTTTGAGGCGGAGAGTGACGGCAGCGCCGGAGGTTTTGTGACGGTGGATGGGTGGTTTGACTATTCAGACCCCGCGGCGGATGTTCTGTGGCGGTCGGAGTCATTACAAGCTATGTAGGTGATAGCGGCGAGATTTTTGCGAAACGGTGCGTAGGGTGGAAAATGTAAATCTAGGAAAATACTGGGGTTAAAATAGGAGGAGGAAAAAAAGGGTAAGGTAGCACAGAAACGTGGTAGGTAGATGTGAAAAGTTGTATGGTTGGGATTTGTTTGTTGTTTTGGTTTTTCCGTTGAATTCAATTGAAACAAACTGGACTGGACTCCTTGATGAGCAGTTTCAGTTATGTTTTGTTGCTTCATTTTCTTGCATGGTAGAACGTTTTATTTATTTATCGTTCATAATCTTTTAAAGAGTTTTGGTTAGAGAACATTTAAGGAATACTTAATGGTTCAGAAAAAATATCCGCTTTATTGGTTAGGGTTACCTACCGTCTCAAAAAATAAAAATATATAGATATATATATATATATATATACTCTTTTCATTATTAAATTTGTTAGACGCGCTTGATAAATTAGTCTCATTATTTTACACATGGTTGTCTTAATCCTGCATTTAAATACTATTGATATTTTGATCCGAATTTAACTTTTTTGTCTATTTTAATAAATATATATTCTTTTCAATTTGTTGGGAAAATAGTTGATTTAAATTAATATTCTTCATATTTTTTGCCTTAGACATTTTTTCTTAGAAATTAATATTTTTCATATTGTCACATGAAAAACATTATAAAGGTTTATTATTATTTAATTAAAAGTTATTTTGCCATTTAATAAACAAGCATCATAGAAAGTACAATAAATAATTTTTATAAAAGTTATTTTACAAGTAATATTTAAAATGATTTTTAATTAATTTATAACATAAAAATCTTTTAATAAAAATAATAAGTAATAAAACTTTTACTATTTTGATACCTTAATATACGTACAGGTAAAGTCAGGAAAAGAATCCAATGTTAAAATATCTGTATCATCAAACGAGGTCATTCAATATTACACTTTGTTCTAGCTTGTTTGGTTGAGAGAGAAAAACACAAAGAAAAGGAAGAAAGGAAAGAGACGAATTTTAGAAGAAGAAAGGATAATTTTTCTCTTATTTAACTCAGTAGAAATTATAGATAAAAAATGTATAAAATATGCTTTCAATGTAATAAAATACAAGTTTAGTCAATATACTAAATAAATTAGGCTCTTAATAGTAAAATAAAAAAAAATTCTAAGCAAGATGAAAAAGAGATTTAATGAAACGATTAAAACATCTCAATGTTTATCTCTCAGAAGATTCCATAACAATTATTTATTAGTCGTTTATGAAAGTTTATAGTTAAAAAGGGATTTAGTTTAATTGATTAAATTAGTTATTATTTATTGATATTGTCTTTGATTTTTATAAATAAATAAAAACTTATAAACACTGACACATTAATTTTACCATGTTGCTTTTTTCTTCTTCAAATCATTCAAAAATTGTTATTTTGTAAACATTGTAATACTGAGGGTTTTAAACATCATTTATTGTCAATATACTTGCAACAAATATGCTATAGGATTTCCTCATTTTTCAAACCTGTGAAGCTTTGTTTGAGCCTGAACAGACTTGTTAAAAGAATACTTAGTCATCTTGGAGTAGCAGGTGAAAAAAACCTTGAAATATTGCCTAGAGAAGCGTTAAAAACAACTTGTTTACAATTAAAAGTAGAGATTCCCATAAACTTGTGTTAGTAGAAATTGTTGTAGTTTTCAAGTACTGAAAAACAGTTTGAGATGTGAGATAAATTATGATAAGGAGAAATGTTAATGTTACTTTTTCTATAATTGACTTCTGAAGTTTTTTATAAATTACTAATTCGTAAGTTTCACTTCTAAATTATGAGAGAAAATCATTAAATAAGAAGTATTATATACTAAATTAATGATTTTCAATAAATTTTAATCTATCATAAATATTAAATTACTTTAAAAATAAAGTGTTAAATAGAGAATTAACATTCCTTCTAAGATAAAACCTTATGTGTGCCTTTTCTTTCCCTTGTTACACAAATAATGAAGGGACTTGAGGATGTATGATAAACATTTTTTTATTTTATCTTGAAGATTCTTATGAAAACTAAACATTATTTATTAAACAATACACTAGTTTTGATGTATTGTAATTCGGAACCTGGTTAAGCTTACAATTTATCTTTTTTTTTTCAATGTGTTTGTTAGAAAAATATTTTTGCAAATATTTTGAGAATACAACCGAACCCCTTTTATTGTTTTATTTTGTCTTTACAATTTGGTATTTGAGTGTACCTTTACTAGTTGTGCACTTTCCAATATTAATGGAGAAAAGTCATAAAACTTACTTTGGGTAGGACTACCTTACTAGTAAGACGTGATGAAATGGTCAACAAATCTATCAGGTTATAATGAAGGGAGGTTTTGAACCTCAAAAAACTGCTTGAAAAGTTCTCATAATAGTATTTGATTGGATTTAGGATGATATTGACAAAATGCAACTCAACGCAAAGACTAGATATTATTTGATCAAGTGCCCCCTATCAAGAAAAAATACAAGGTATTTGGTTGCAAGGATTCTAAGGAAATGTGGGACATTTTAGCTCCCACACATGATAGGACAAACAATGTATATAGAGAATCAAAATTAATCCTTAGAGGTGATACAAGTTATTCAAGAGGATCGAAGGAGTAGTGACTATAGTCAAAATGGTTGGATGATTTCTCTTCAATTTTAGAGCTAAGAGGAAGAAATACACCGTAGAAGAAAATAATATAAAATTTCTTAACAATCATCTTTAAAAAATGAGATTCTAGTATCATATTAATTTAAAAGTTTAGGATCTTAAAACTTTGAGATGAATGAATTGTTTGGATAATCACATACTCACGAACTTTATTTAAATTAAAGAAATATTGTAAAGAAGAATACATTCATTTCTCAGTTTATTTTTTTAATTTTTAAAAAGATATATAAATATTTTCTCTTAATTTAACTATAAAAGATGTAAAGTGATTTTACCATGCATATTTTTCTAAACTAATATTCTCTTTGAAATTCCAAGCACACTTGTTTGATAAAAATTTAATTACTTATTGGAAAAATAAGTGATTGATAATGAAATATGATAGAATGAAAAATAAAGAGAAAATATACTTATTGATTCAATATCTACAATTTTTTAATGTCAAAATATAATATAATTACTCGTAAGTAAAGAATAAACATTATTGTTGTCATCATAAATTATACCTTTTGCGCACATTCATTCTCATCTAGCAACGACGTTCACTGTTGCCATCAACAACGATATGAGTACTTTCGTTTGCAAGGGAGTGGCACAGCTCGGCATGGGCATCTCGGATTTACCTTAATTGGCCAGCCAGGATATCCTGCAATTAGGCATCCCAGCCCTCATTTGCTTCCGCAGTCGGGATCCTCTTTGCTTATGCAGACCAACATTTCCAATCATAGACAATCCGAAGCTGTGGTTTTTTGGGCTAAAGTGGTGTGGAGCACGAGCATTCTCCCTAAGGAAGCCTTGTGGCTTGCAGCAAGGAAGAGATGCCTCACTTTGGACCAAGCTCCCTTTCTCAATAAAGGGACTATATGTCAGTTTTGTAACACTAAGTTGGAGACTAATGATCATCTCTTTTTCAAGTGCAGGGTCATTCTTCGAGTATGGGCAGAGATCCGTGATTGGGTGTCTTTTCCAAGGAGGAACATTTCTCTCCACGGGACCATGAATAGCCTTGTTCACTATAGGACAACTTCGGGAATTAAAGGAAGAATTTGTTGCTTGGCATTGGCTACATCCATGTATTGTATTTGGTCTTTAAGGAACTGTATTATCTTTGATGGTCATACTTTTCACCATTTAAATGTAGTGGACAAAATTAAATTCTGTGTTCTTAGGCTAGCTCATTTGATGCACTTGTATTAGCAAATATTTGCTCTTTGGTAGCGTTTAGCTTTTGTGTAGCTTTTATTTGCTTCTTTTGGCAAGTGTATTGTTGTGTTGTTATTTCAGCGGGGTATGCCCTGCTTTTGGCGTGTATATTGGACTCTTTTGTTTTGATTATCCAGGGAATGCCCTGAAAATTTTGTAAGTACCTTTGGAATTTATACATTTACATATTTTCCAAAAAAAACAACGATATGACTATAATCCTGTACGACAACACTACCACTGCAGCTCATTACATCCATGGCGATGGGGTCTCCTCTTCCCTCACCTAGGGGAACAGTGGCCAAAGTGCCACATTTTTCAATAAAAAATTCCAGAATGCCACGTCTACAGAATTATTTGCCAAAATGCCACATGGCATAATTCGCTAGCCCTATAAGCGAAATTGGTGGGCTGACGTGGTGGTGCGCTATTGGGACATGTAAGTCGCTATATGTACCAACGAATTACATGGTCCGGCAGACGACACGTGGCAAACTTGAGGCACAATGTGTATAAACTTCGAATGGTTATAACTTTTGACTGGAACGTCCAATTGAGATGAAATCGGTGGCCAAACGCTCGTAGTTGAGAGAAGTAAATAAAAAAATACGAAATTACATTAAATTAACTAATTAAATAATTAAAAAGTAGACAATTTGAAAATTTTTGGATGATTGAATCCTAAATCGTAATTTTGAGGCACTTAGAGGCATTTTTTGGAAAAAATATTTGACCAAATCCCCTTTGGGAATTTTCCTAAGGCTTCTCCTCTCAATTTCGAGTGTTTGGCCACCGATTTCGCCTCAATCGGACGTTTCAGTCAAAAGTTATAGTCGTTCGAAATTTATACACATTGCGCCTCGAGCTTGCCACGTGTCGCCTGCCAGACCACGTAATTCGCTGGTACATATAGCGAATTACATGTCCCAATAGCGCACCGTCACGTCATCCCACCAATTTTGCTTACAGGACCAACGAATTATGCCACATGGCATTTTGGCAAATAGTTTTGTAGGCGTGACATTTCTGAGATTTTTTATTTTAAATGTGACACTTTGACCATTGTTCCTCACCTAGGAGCAGGGCCAAGATTTTTATATAAGGGAGACCAATATAAAAAAATAATGACTTAGAAAAAATATTTAAAATATTTAAAATTTTACATGTATAACATTTATAAAAAAAGTTTAATATATAACTAATATTTTCTTATGAAAAATAAAGAAATATGTAATTGTGTTAGAACATAAAAATATTCTAATCAACAAGTGCAACTAATACATAAATATCCAAAGAAAGAAGTGTAGCAAAATGAGAAGAAAGTAGACATTTTTCATTTAAATTAAGTGAAAATAAAATTTCATTAGTCAAAACATATTATTTTAAATATTTCAAAAATATATCCGTGAGTCACACATGAAAAATTATTAAAAAACAATTGGTTAAATAAATTACACATAATAAGTACTTAGATAAGTTAATTAAGTATAAATATATCATTAAAAATAAATAAATAAATGTACATTTAGGATACAATGACAAAGCCAATAATTATAATGAGATACTTTGACAATAAAAATATCATAGGGATTAAAATTGCAAGATGAAAAATATTATAAGCATGATAAAAGAAATTCATATACAAAGTAGGAAGAGCTAACAACAACAATGAAAAAACTTATGATTTGGTAGAAGACAGAAAAATACAGGAGCAATTAAATAAAATTATCAGATAAAAAAATAAAAAAATGAAAAAAATTATTTTTACTTTAGATAGAATATGTTAATAAAAAAATATTAAAGAAAACTAAGTGAATTAAAAACAGGAGTAAAAAATAATTATATATGATATTACGAAGATTTAAAAACCTATCCCCTCCTTTCGCCTCTGCCCTCACCGAACGAGAAGAAACCTCCTCCGCCACGTGGCGTGCGTGAAGAATTCGAAGAAGAAGCCTCGCGACGGCGATCTTACCTTAAGCGGTTACGTTAAGCTCCTCAACGGCGATTTTTCCGATTTCGATGAAGAGCCCCTCCACGACATAGATGCCGCTGCGAAGCTCCTAGAGAAGATAGAGCTTGAATCGCAACAACCCGAATTCTGGGAAGGGCCCCACTGGGAATGGTTCGGCACCTTCCTCAACTATTCCTTGATTATTGGCATCGCTGTCGTGGTACAACCACCCTCTTCAACCTTAGTTTCTTCTTCTAATTTTTGTTGTGTTTCCAAATGGATTAGGGACTTCTTAAGTTCTGTTTCCATTAATTTCTCAATAAACACTTTTTATAAGTAATTAAGAAAATAAAAATGTTTAGTTTTTTTTCAAAATTAACATATGCATTGGTTAAAATCAGCTCCTCTGATAGAGTTTTTGTAAATTAGCTTAGGCATAAACTAATTTGCATTTGTGAATGACTTAATTTGTTTTACCTTCTGTTACAAATGCACCCTCTTAGCCCTTGTTGTTATTGTTTTTCATGGTTTCGTGCAAAAGTAGAAATGGATTAGGGAGCTCTTACTTGTAGATGTTTTATTCCAAGAGAACTATTCTTGGGAGGTAATTTTGCTTGAGCTAAATAAGTTAATTATAGATGACAACTAGACATAGTTTAGATATAAGCTACAAATACTTTTGAGAGTTTTTTTTATTGAAAATATAAAACTTTTTTCAATATAAAAACTTTAAAAAGTACTGGTAACTTGTATCAAAACAGGCTCAAGGTCGGAGTATATTTAAGACTAAGACTCAAAATCTAGACCACTAATTAAGTTGGATTAATATAATTCCATACTTGCTGAAGTTGCAGATAGTTTTGATTATGTAGTAGTGGGAGAAGGGGTTATGATCTGAATTTTGCATTTTAAGAGAATGGTGTTTTTTCGGCACTTAGTTTTGTTGCATCAATTGAAACAAACTAGACTCCTTGATCAGCCGTTTCAGCAAAAAGAATCCAATGTTAAAACATCCGCATCAAAAAAATATCGAGGTTATTGAATATGAACAGTGGCCATGAAAAAAAGCCTGAATTACACTTTTTTTAACCTTTTTCGGCTATGAAAGAAATTAAAATTAGAAGAAAAGAAAGAAAAGAGAAAAAGCTAAAAGTGAGATAACTTTTTATTTGTTTCATAAGAAAGTAGAAGAAAAAGAAAGAATAAATCTTTAACTAGGTAGAAAATGATGGAAAAAATGTATATTTATATAATTTTTGGTTGAAATATGATTAACTATGGTGTTGGCTAATATTAATCAATTCCCACGTAGCAATTAACTCAAGAAAGGAATTGTGTTACAGAACACATTAAGCTCCTAAGAGCATCTTCAATTGTGTTACAGAACACATTAAGCTCCTAAGAGCATCTTCAATGGGTTCCTTCATCAATTTTTTATGATCTTCGTAGTGTCATGTCACTCATAAGGAACTCACAAAATTTTTTACTTCAATGCAAGAAATATGAGAAACTCAAAAAAATCTACATATTTATATATTTTTTTATAAAACTTAATATTTTTTTAGTTTTTATAAATATAAATAAAAAATACAAATCCTAAATGTTCAATTTTTCCTTACAATGGGTATTTTGTTTCTTTTATTACAATTTTCTTAAAATAACCCATAACCTTCTCATTTATCCACGCGTTCAATTTTTTTAAAATTTCCTTGCCCACACGCGTCCATTTCTTCTCCACTCATCCATAACCTTCTCATTTCTTTTCCATTCAGCCCATACCGTCTCATTTCTTCTCTTCGCCTCTCAAGTCTCAACCCTTTCCTCTCTATTCTTCACAGAACGCGCTCCTCTCTTCTCCACCTACACCCACTCAACCATTTTCTCTTTCTTCTCCACTCAACCTCCTCGCGCCCCCGCAACACGCATGAGCCCACCGACGAGCCCGAGTTCCAGTGGGGGAAAATCGATCCCAAGAGCTTCGAGAAGGCGAAGAACAAGAAGAAGAAGAAAGACCGTGATGCTGCTGCTGATGATGTTGCCGCTGTCCCTTCTAAGTGGCGTCAACTATTGGTACTGTTTAATTTGGTTTGCTGGAACTATTCATCTTCCTCCTTTGCTTCAATTTGATGTTCCTGTGGTTTGGAATAACGAATTTTATGAAAATAACGAATTTTTATTGGTAAGAAACAGTCCCTTATATAAGGAATGCACCGTCTGCTGAAGAAACCGATTTTGCCACGTCACTTTCCTCCAACGCCGAACTCGAAAGAAATCGTTGTTTAGGCTAAGAACCCCACTAAGCATCTCCCATTGGAGATGCTCTAACCACCCTATCCCCAAAATTGAAGGAGATCATGGGTCTGATGGTTTTAACCACTTATGTCATCGTGAACGTTGCTTCCCATGTTCCCTTAAGCTGTTGCACGTTTCCAAATAGTGGAATTTGCCTAATGGCTTTTACACTTTTGACTTCATCACCTTTGTCAGCTAAATTATCTGTCACTCTATTAATTATTTCTCCAGTTGTTCATTATTAGAGATGCCATATCCGAACTCTCTATCATGTTACATAAGCAAAATGCTTGATTATGCGAATAAATTTTTCACTTTTTAGATCTAATCAACTATGTGTTCTAGTTTTGAAAATGTGAAACAAGTTTTTCGAGAAAAAGTCTCATCCTTCAATATCATGATTGGGTCAACCATGTCAGATCATGAGTGAATAGAAAATGGATATTCACAAAAATATCTGTAAACAGATAGAGCAGAACACTAATATATAATTAATATATGTTATAAAATAGTAGAGTGTATATATATATATATATATATATATAATTTTATTGTGAAAAATATTTTTTTATGACTAATACTCTAAATTTATAATATCATTATTAGAGAGTGAAAAACATTAAACCTTTAATTAGAGTTTTTTGTTAAACGATTAAAACATTAACTTTAACAGACTCATTGTTGGATGATTATTTTTTGATTTTGTTTATTTATGACTTGATTTTGGGATCAATTTTGCAAAAAAGTGGAGAAATTGATGAACATGTAAATCATAGAATCAAATAAAGTGGATAAAATGACAGAGTGCATGAGTTTTTGTGTGACTACAAAATTCCTCTTAAACTAAAAGGAAAATTTTATAGAACAGTTGTAAAATCTGCAATGTTATATGGAGTTGAATGTTGGCCAGTACATATGCAACATGAACATAAAATATGGGTAGCAGAAATGAGAATGTTAAGGTGGATGTGCGGTTGTACGAAGATGAATAAGATAAGAAATGAAGGTATTCGAGGAACAATAACAACAGTATCAGTGAGTGAAAAGATCAGGGAGCATAAATTGAGGTGGTTTGAGCACGTAATGAAACGACCCTTGGATGCTCCCATAAGAACAAAAGTTTGTTATCAAGAATTTGACACAAAGAGAGGTAGAGATAGACCAAAACTTAGTGAGGAAAAGTAATTAAACAAAACTTAATGAAGTGAGATATAGATTGACAGAAGATGTGTCTTAGGACCAGATGGAGAACAACTATATACTTGGTGGAGAATTAAACCCATTATTATCTTTATTTTCCAAATGCTTCATTTTTAGTTCTTTTTCTCTTATTTTTTCTCCCTCGTTCTTTCACTCTTCTTTTCTTTTATCTTATTTCTCCTTTTTCTTTCCCTTTTTTTTTTCAACTTCCTCGTATTTATTATTTGGTTCATTTACTATCGACTCTAATTAATTTCGGTTAAAAATGTTGTTGGTGTTGATGACTTGAGTTTGGACGAACCAATATTATTATTATTTTGTTTTAATTATTTTTATTGATTTATTATTATTAACCTTATACATAATATACATAAGTTAAGTGAAGTAAAGTGTTGTTCGCGGAAGCCAGTATAAATATATAGATATCCACCGGGTATGAGAATGAAAATTAAAATTGATACCTATATATATATATATATAAAGACGGATATTATAACTTCCTAGTTAGACTATTTGAATGGTCATTCCTATTCATTATTGGATACCAACACATAGTCGACTATCTAGTCTCGGCTGCGAATTTCTTATCGACTAACTATTTTGGTATGAACCATAATACATAAATATTTTTAAATTAAAAAAAATTGTAATAAGAAAATAAAATATGCTTAGTAGTAAAAAAAATACACCTACTCATTACACAGAATAAACTAAAAACATGAATGATAAAAAAAATTAAAAAATATTTTAGAATCTCCATCTCTTTGCATAAATTGTTCTTGTGTTTTGTGAACAATGTCTTTTCTTGTTCTTTTTCTCATATGATTATCTATCATTTATGCCTGTAGTTAGAATCTCTATATTAAAGCTTCTCATAAAAACTAATCATCATTTGTTAGACAAAACATTAGTTTTGATCTATTGGTTTTGTGAACCTTGGTAAAACTTACATATTGTTTATTTTTCAATATGTTTGTTTGGAAAAGAAGATTTTCGCAAAGATTTTGTAAATAAAATTGACCCATTTTTGTGTTTTCTTTGTCTTGACAACTTGGCATCAAAGTTCAGCATCAGGTTATGCACTTTGCAGTATTAGAGGAGAGAACCCATAAAACTTTATGGTACAGCACACCAATAAGTTGATTGTTGAGGGAGCTTCCATCACAAGGTGCCAAACCTTCTTTGGCAAGGACTATCTTTACTAAAGAGACACGATGAAGATGTTGTTGGATAATTTCCGTTTTTAGTTGATAAGATATAATCTTGGTTT
>CM023956.1:8481302-8527226 GCA_013407115.1 Glycine latifolia | reverse complement strand
TATTTCCGCTTCCGCAAATTGATTTGAGGGTCCGAAATACCCAACAGATGTTCATTAAATCTAATAAGGTAATAATGAGGAGAGATTTTGAACCTCTAAAGACTGCTCAATAAGTTCTCATTATGGTGATTGAATGGATTCAATATGATATGGACAAACTGCAAAATTAATGTAAAGAGTCATCCCTACTGGTTTATGGTTACTGCTATTCGTCAATGGTGTTTGAGAGATTGAGAGTTGCAGGTCTTCAATGTTTTTCGTGAAGCAAATGCTGTTGCAAATTATTTGGCGGACAAAGCTCACCTGGAGGATATTGGCATTTGTGTTATTTGTAACCCTCCTATTGGTTGTAGTTTTCTTTTGCTTCGTGATGTTATGAGGCTAGAGCAGTCTCGTAATATTCGTTTGTAGTTTCTTTTTGGGTGCCTTTGCCCTCAGCATTAAAAAAAATGTAAAGGCTAGGTATTTGATCATGAGCACCCTATCAAGATCAAAATACAAGGTATTTGGTTGCAAGTTTCTCAGAAAATATGGGACATTTTAGCTCTCACAGGAAAGGACAAACAATGTCTAATAAATCATTTGAGAGACGCTACAAGTTGTCCAAGATGACTAAAGGAGAAATTATAGTCGAAATGCTTTGATGATTCCAAATTATCCTTAATGGTCTTAGAGTTATGAGCAAGAAGTACACCGCAAAAGAAAACAACACTCAATTTTTTAACAATTTTTTTAAGAAGTGAAAATCTAAGATCGCTGTAATTTAGGAAGTTTAAGATCTTAACTCCGTAGAGAAGAGATGAATGAGTTGTTTGGATCACCATGTATTCTCGAACTCAAGTTAGAGAAATGTTATAAAAAAAACACATTCATTACTCTATTTATTTCTTCAACTTTTTTTAAAAAAGTTATTTAAAATTTTATGTCAATTTTAATTACAAAGGATGTAAAGTGACGTGAGCCTACCCACGCATGAGTATTTACTGATTTTTAGTTATTTAATGAAATAAACATGAAAAACACAAGTCAAACTTTTGATATCATAAATTGATTTTCGGAAAGTATTTTCTAATTTTTTAAACTGAGGTTCCCTTTGAAATTCTCAAGCACGTTGAATAAATAAAAAGTTAAATACTTCTTTACATTAATTATTGACTGAAACAACTCATTATTTATTAATGATCAAATTCTCAATACAAGAGATAGCGTGATAGAAACTAGACAAAAATAAAGTATCTTAGTTAGCTCATAGATAATATCATTGACTTGTCTCTTTAAAAAACCAATATCAAAGGTTGGATTATGTAACAACATATCTGACAGTCATCTCTGATACATCAACAGATGAACTCTTTATCTTATCAACTACACTCTTACTATCCAATTCAAATGTGACATTTTACAGGCCTAAGAATCAATGAACTGCACGCAACGCCATAAGCCAGACCCAAGATTCTTTACATTAATTATTAAAATTGTACTAGTAATGTACTTTTTTTATATACATTGACTACTCCCTTCAGACTAATTATAAGAAAATAAACAAGATTTGGTGGATTTATATATAAGTGAATTTTTTAATTTCTTTAAATGTGATTAGTATAATTAAACAGTATAAATTATCTTTTTTAATTATTGGCTTAATTGAAACTTTATCACCTGACTTTTAAAATTTTAAATTTTTTTGAATTTCATCATTCAAATTTTTAATTATTATGCATTTTATTACTATTGATGTGCAAAAAAAAGTTAAGAAAAAATAAAACTATATCATTTTATTATCATTGTGATGATAAAATGTGAAAAGAAAAATGGTATAAAATTCATAATATGGACGAAAATTGAGTGATAAAATTTGTAATTTTTAATTACACAAAAACAGATTAAAAAATAATTGTTGGCATTGACAATTTTTAATTCTGATGTAGCATAAAAAAAAAAGACAAGAAAAGAAAAGAAAAGAAAATCCTTGTGGATAGGATGCAATCAAAAGAGCAAATGTTGTTTGTTGGTGTGTTAGCCACCACGGAGGCATATCATCTTTATCATCATCTTCATAAAATTATATCTTTTGCGCGCATTCTTATTCACCAATGGCGTTCACCGTCGCCATTGGCAGTGGCGTGGCTATAATCCCCTGCGGCAACACCACCACCGCAATTCCTTACACCCGTGGTGGTGGTGGTGGTCACCGAACGAGAAGAAAGCTCCATCTCCATGTGGCGCGCGCGAAGAAGCCTCTGAACGGCGACGACGTTTCCGTTTACACTGAGCTCCTCAAAACCGAAGTTTCCGTTTTCGAAAAGAAGCCCCTCGACGACAACGATGCCGCTTTGAAGTTCGTAGAGAAGATAGACCGTCAATTTCAAAACCCCGATGTCTGGGAAGGACCACAGTGGGACTGGTTAGGCATCTTCATCAAGTTTGCCCCAATCATCGGCGTCCCTGTTGCGGTATAGTATTTTTCTTTTTTTTTGTTGGCAAATGTTAATTGTCAATACGGTTTGTTTTTTGTTATTGGGGATTCCAAATCCGCGACCTATCCCTCATCCTTTCTCCCTTCACTACTAGACCAATCTTATATCTCCGTGTGTCGTGGTACAGTATAACCAACCTTCCTTCTTCTAATTCTTGTTACTGTTATTGTTGTGTTCCTTATGCAAGTAGAAATGGATTAGGGAGTTGTTAAGTTGTGTTTCGATAAATTTCTCAATAAACACTTATTATAAGTAAAGATTTTCTTATATATTAACTTATGCATAGGTTAAAATCAACCTCTGGAGAAGCTATCTGAAAGAGCTCTGGAAATTAAATTTTGCATCGACTAATTTTGATGGTTCTATACATAAGTAGAAATGGATTAGGGAGGTGTAGATGTTTTATTTTAAGAGAACATACGTATTCTTGTGAGACAATTCTGCTCGAGTCAAGTTAAATAACTATACCGTAGATGACACAGTCTGAGTATTTAATGTAATTGTTCATCTAAGACTCAAACTCTGGGTCACTAATTAAGTTAGAACAATTTCGTGCTTGTTGAAGTTGTAGATGCTTTTGATTATGTAGTACTGGGAAAATGGATTATGATCTTAATTTTAAATTCTAAAAGAGAATGGTGTTATTTTTACTCTTAGTTTTGTTGCACCAGTATCATGTTTGCTTACTGTGCGTTTTGCTGCATTGAGTTGCTGATTATAAAATAATTTCTATTAATTTAAGGGATTGTATGTTTTAGCAAAAAGAATCATAGCCGTAATTTTTCTGGGTGGTATATAGTCAAACACTAATATCTCAATGTAATGAGATTTGTTTATGGGATTGAGCTCTTCCAATTGATGCCATTCCATACACACAGAACAAGACTCTTAATTTATAAATTTTGAAGCCTTATTTGTTTTATTTTTTGAAATAGAGAAAAAATTTTAATGGAAATGGGGTTAGTTCTCACAGAGTGGGTACTAGGAAAACTGTGCTGAGTAATGTCTTGTAAATTTTGAGTAGTCTAGTCATGCAATTTACATGTTGATTCAATCAAGGCTTTAAACGTGTTTATGTTCACTGGGATTGTAGGCAAGTCTTGCTATCTACGGTTGTTTTACATTTCATGAACCACCAAAAGAAGTGAGGGAGGCTGCTGAAAGGCTGTATTCTGTACAGTCCGGTGTGGAGTCCAGTGCAGAGTCTGGTTTGGAATCTAGTGCAGATTCCAATGTGGAGTCCGGTAAAGTTATCGAAGAGCCTGATGCATATGACTCAGATGTATTTGATTCCAATCCAACAGAGGTAGCACCTAGTTTGGAGTAGACTCTCCATAGATAATGCAAATATACCTTGTTTGTAGCATTTAAATCCCGGTGAATGGATTCAAACTTTTACTGCACTAAATTTGTAAGGCAATGCTTCTGATTACATGTAAACCCTCTTACAATGTATCAATTTTGAGACAGATCAAGGGAATTAGTTGTATGTGTAAATGTATGGTGGTTACTCGTTGCACTGCATCTGATTGCTCAGATCGTTGATCGATACTGGTTTTCGTGAACTAGAATTATGTGTTTTAGTATAGAATTTTGCTATAAGTCATGAAGTGTAAGTAGGAATTGACAGTTAATCACATGTTGATTGGATAATATAATGACAACTAATTATTACTTTGGAGAAAAAGTTATGAAGGTCACATGCACGAAATGTTTTATAATGTGTAAATAATAATAATACCTTTTATTAAGAGAAAAGATGTTTATTTTCTACAGAATGATAATCTACTTACTCCCAAGATAAATGACATTACAAATTTACTATGAAAATAAATTTGTCAACCCTAATCTCATTCCTAACCTACATTGACTAAACTGAACATATGATTTCAACTAATATTAGTATATTATAGACATGAACAATAAAATTGCTAAAGTTGTAACAACAACAAGTCTATTTACTGTCTTCAAGTTAGTGGTTCTGCTACTTCCAAACCCAATTCCCATCATGGTTGGTCTTGGTGGCACCGAAAATGAGGGAGAAGCTACATATTCAAAAGAGAGGATCATTAAGAAGCATGATTTGATTTACTTTCAAGGACATTGGCAAAGGAAATTATTATTAAGGAACAGATAATTATGTGCAATTAATATGGAAGCTAACCTAGCTTCTATAGGTTTATATTTTCCATTCATTTTGAAACTTAAATTTCTCATACCAATACAGAAGTTAGAGGCATGGAAAAAAGAGGTGATTGTTTACCAATAACAGAGTAGTTATTCTTTGTCCCGAAGGAAACTTGTGAATGTGGAGAAGTTGCAGGCATATGCACTTGTTCCCCTGTGGCACAAAAAATGAAGGGGGAATTGATTCAATGCATAATACTAAAAAACTAAACTCCTGAAGTAATAATTAATGTACACATAACAGGACTAAGAATGTGAAACCGATAGGTTTAGAAATAAGCATTAAAAATCAAGCACAGGACACACTTTTTGAACGTAACAAGTCAATTATAAAAAATTGTTAGATATGTTTTAAGATTGAATATGACAGTTTATGTAACCTAAACAGGCCGACATATTGGCATTAACTTGAAGGGAGCAAAGAGCTGGCAGCTGCAAAGCAAGTGTCTTGTTGATAGGGAGGGACCTCAAGTTAGTGCCATTGAGAAAGAGGCACAGACAGTGTGGCTCTTGGCTGTAGAGTTGCTTGAGATTGCCACAGCATGCTGAGCCTGGAGAAGGGGAAGTACCCTGCACAAATGTTGTGCAAGGAATAAGGAGAAGGAGGCTTGGTGTGCATTGAGCTATGGTGGGGCTTGAGTCTTGTGAAAGTATGTTGGGAAGATGGGAAATCAACAGCAATAGAATAATCTGACACAAAATAGGGACAAAAAAGAAATATTTCGGAGAAGCCATTATGTAATGTGATCTTGTGGTGATGGGGAAATATTTACCAAGGTGTCTAAATAGAAAAATGATCACTTTTCTGTGTGAGTTGTTACATGCATGGTGTGTGAGTTTGATCTGTAACATGTATTTCTTGTTTCTTCCTGTGAAAAACTGACTCTTTGAAAAGCTTAAAATGTTAGGTAAAGATACAATAGTTTAATTTTCATGGATCTAATTTTTTTACACCATCAAACCAATTAAAAATAACTCCATATATAACTTTTAAAATATAGTTATTACAAAATTCAGCAATTTCACTATAAAGTTTTCTCAATTTTGACTATAAGATATTTTGAATACAGAATAAATAAATAAATAAACAATACAAATACTCAACAATCCTCACCCTATCCCTATCCATCCTTTTGCCCTTTTTATTTACCTTCCTATGCACAATTAGCAAGGTATACTTCCAATTCCAAGATAAAAATGTTTCGTTTGTTATTTTTAAAATGAAAAGATAAGAACATAATGGTCAAATCTGGAACAGAAATCAAGGGAACAGGTTCACAGGGTCCCTGGTTGGACAGCTGATCTGGATAGAAAAAACTGCCTCTACCATAATAATTAATTTAAAAAGTACAAAAATAGCGGGTTGACCAAATCTTGTTAAAAACTAGCATTCCTGGTTCGTATGGTAGTTGATGGAAGTCCGTTCCATCATGAACCCGGTTCAAATGCTGGAATAAAAAAATCTTGTTAAAAAAAGGTCACAAGATAGATACACATTTGTTTCATTGAACTATGAAATGCTAGGTAATAAACAAAAAAAAAAAATTCTTGCATGTTAAATAATGATAATTTCACAGCACAAGCACAGGATTTGCTTTATATTAAAAAAATTGCAGGCAGAACACTTCATTCTAGCAGAAGTAAGATCTTTATGCCTCTCTTTTTTTCAAAAGAAAGTATTCCTTTGTTTATGTAGTGACATGCACAAAACGGGAACAAAGAAGTCGAGAATAATGTGACATAGTACGCTACATTTGCCTCCCTTAGCAGACCTATAGACACAAAAAGAATCAGATTCAGCAATTAAAAGGAGCATCTATGTCATCAAACGGAAATGCTAACCAGCTCATTATAAACCCTTTTTGGCTATCAAAGTTTTGTTGTTGCTTGCCTTTTAAGATTCACTTTGCCTTTGCTAGCTCACTCATACTATTTTGGATTTCAAATTCCTGTTACTATCTCTCACTCTGATTGTTTTCATGACAGTGAAGGCAAGCTCTAATCACCATCTTTTGGTTTTCTTAATTAAGTTAGTTCTATAAATACCATTTGAATCATTTTTGTTTTCTTTGGTTCGCAGTACTTTTGCATGGTGATGAGGATCAATATTGATTGCAATGGTTGCT
Organism: Glycine latifolia; assembly: GCA_013407115.1. NCBI lineage: Eukaryota > Viridiplantae > Streptophyta > Magnoliopsida > Fabales > Fabaceae > Glycine > Glycine latifolia. The sequence goes on along the minus strand of CM023956.1, from coordinate 8,520,436 downwards.
ACAGAAAAGTGAAGAGAGCCCTTCTTGATATGCCAGGTTAGGCATCATGCATGGATCATCCTTAATTAATTTCTATATGCAAGCTTCTTATAGTTCTGAAATAGAGAATTAAATTGTAAACTATATTATATTTCTTTGACTATGCTATATATTGTGCTAGAGTTAGATACCAATCTCCTAGAAAAGAACCAGACCAGGGTAGTTGTGTGTGGAAGGTTCATTCCACAGGATGTTGCAATCAAGATAAAGAAAAAAACTAACCGTAGAGTTGAGATATTAGACATACAAGACCTGAGTGGGAGCAATGCTGAAATGGAAGACCAGAAACCAATGACCAATAACTGGACACTCGTAACCACCCAGAATCAAATGGAAACATGTCTGGCTTGAGAGAAACCAAGAATATTGTCTCATATTTTATCCACAAGTGAGTATGTGACTTGTACTATTTTTTTAACAGTATTCCTCACTAATCATTGTAATAATTCTAGACATTACTAACTTATAATTGCATCTATTTCTGTATTTGATTGTAATTTGTTTATCAACTAAAATATATAACATAGTGTTTTTGAACAATTTATCATTTTTTAGTTCCGTGTAAGAAATTATAATTTGGTAGCTTTTGAATTAGGTTGGATTTTAAGAAAGAGGAGTTGATGATGTACAAAAGGCTTTAAGAATCTAGAGACTTTAGAAAGGCTAAGAAAGAAAGAAATATAAAAGCTGGCTTCATTTCTAAATCCAAAAGTGAAGAAACCTGCTCCACAACCGCGTAGGCTTAAGCCCAATAACTCTCAACATCTGTATTAGCACAACATCTATGCCTGTATTATGCTTTATATTTCAGCCATATGTATAAGAACCCTTACATTACGTGCATACATTTTTTATTCCTCTATATAATATACTATATCCTCCACATATACACGACAAGATACTGTACGCACGTAAGTACATATGCAGCAAATTGACTGAAAGATAACAATATTATATGTATATATATATATATATATATATATGTATATATATATATATATATATATATATATATATGCATGCACGATGCATCTACTTGTCACTGTGTCCTCCAGGAAGCTTCTCCTTAATCTTGTCCAGTATTCCTTTCTTCTCGTGCTGATCACCATGAGATTGTTCATGCTGACGACGCTCCAGCTTCCCATACCCTGCTTCAGTGTGCGCACCTCCAGTGTTGATTCCATAGCCAGTTCCACTTCCGTAACCAGTGCCACCAGCTGTTCCATAATCAGTAACACCAGTGCCTCCATAACCGGTGCCACCGGTGGTTCCACTTCTAGGATCGCTACCTGTGTCCGCGGTGTCGGTTCCATAATAAAGGCCACCTATATTCCCATGTTGCCTTCCAGTGTCACCAGGATAACCACCGGTAGTCCCATGTTGTCTATCGGTGTCTATGCCATAGACACCGGTAGACCCCTGCTGTCTACCAGTGTGTACCCCGGGATAGTCACTGATAGTATCATGTTGTTTATTAGTGTCACCGTCGTAACCACCACCAAAATGATGTCTTCCAGTGTCTATCCCGGCATAACCACTGTTAGCATCATGTTGCTTATTAGTGTCATGATTGTAACCACCAGCAGTTTTGGTGGCTACATAGGTGACACCAGCGGCATGAACCGGGTTTCCATATTCGTCAGTTCGCCTCTCAACATTGCCATACTCGTCGACTTTGCGACCCTGATCATCGTAGTGCTTCTGATAACTTGCCATAGTTGTTATGGGTTTCGATTATAAGGAAGTTCTTTAGTTGTGTGTGCAGTGTGATGTTGGATGACGAAAGATGGATGCAAGCACGGGGTTTATATAGGAAACCAAGCATAAAAATCTGGTGAAGGAGACTTAAAAGTCTGACACGTGCCGTGTGGCGTTGAGGATGTAGCTGCCACGTGCATGGACACGTGTTGGTGTCTTTTTTGAAGTGAAGCCTGTGTCGTCGCTTTCTGATTCTTGGTTTGACACGTGCGGACTCTTCTTAGTGGATGGGTGAAAAGGCCCAAATGGATAAGTCTTTAGCTAGCTGGGCCATGGAAGGATGCGAATTTAAGCGGTGTTAGTGACTCTGGATTTTGTGTCACTGAAAGGGCGCATAGAAAGTGACACCTGTGACAATTTGACAAAAGATACAAAAATCCCAAACTAGTCACAAAGAAAGTTTAGTGGCAAACATGTTAAATTATGATAATTTGTATTTGGTACAAGTTTTAGCATGCACATCAGAACATCCAACATCAGTAATTTAGAAAAAATATAAATCTTATCAAAAATATTTTGACGTGAGTAATAAAGGGTGGGTATGGATTGAATTCTAAATTCAATCCATATTTCGTTTATAATGAATTGAATTTTAAATTTATATTTATATTTATTTTAAGAATAATTTAGATTTTAAATCCAATCTATTTAAATAGATACGAATTTGATCATATTTAATTTATATCTAATTAAATGTTATAATTTTATTTTTTTACAAATTTTAATTATTAAATGCTAAAAAGTGAAAATGTAGTATTTGTCCTTTTAAGAGCTATTTTCAACTGGCCTTGGTCAAAACTATTTTCGATGGATCTTGGCTAGTGTATTTTTTGTCTATCTCAATCAGGGCAATTTCAATAGATATTGGTCCAACCATTTTTAAACCGACATCGACTAGGACTATTTTTTGGCTAATATTAGTCAGTGCATTTTCGATCGACATTGATCAATAATGTTCTTGGTTGATCTTAGGTAGGGTTATTTTTTGGTTGAGGTTGACTAGGATTTTTAGTCATTGTTGGTCGGTAATATTTTTTTGCCGACATTGATTAGGAATTTTTTAATCAACATCGATCGTGACTAGTTTTTGACTGACGTTGGTTAGGGTTTTGCGGCTAACATCAATAAGGTTTTTTTTGGCCAAAGCCAATCGTTGATATTTTTTTGTCAATATTCATCAAGACTATTTTTTAGTCGACGTTAACTAGGTTTTTTTGTTGGCCAACACTAACCATGATTATTTCTTTTGGTTGGCAATAACTAGAGATATTTTTTGTTAACATTAACTAGGGTTTTCTGATTGGCGTCACTTGGGAGAATATTTTGACCGACGTCAACTAGGTTTTTTCAGCCGATGTTGGTCATTGTTGTTTTCCAACCGATCTCGCCCAATGAAGTTTTTTAGCCGACGTCGGCCAAAAAATAGTCTCGTTTGATGTCGACCAAAAAACCCTAGTCGGTGTCGAGCGAAAAACCTACCTAACATCGATAAAAAAATAATGTCGATAGACATCAACAAAATACCTAATTGTCGTCGACCAAAAAATAGTTTTGACTGATGTCGACAAAAAAGACTTTGAATGTCATCGACCAAAATAGTCTCAATCAATGTTGACTAAAAAACCCTTACCAACATTAACCGAAAAATAGGCTCAATCGATGATGGCTTAAAATCATCATTAGTTGACATCAACCAGAATAACTTTAGATGACATCTACCAAAAAATGACTCATAACAAAGTTGGCCAAAAAATCCTAGTCGTTATTTTCCAAAAAATTGCGTTGGATTTAAAAATCTAATCAAATATCCAATCCATATTCAATTAATTGGATTGGATTTAAAATCCAAAAAACTTAATTTGGATATGAAACTAATCCATTAAATGGATTAGATTAGATTGGATATGAATTATTTTATATATATGAATTTTTTTTCACAAGCCTCTAATATAACGTTTAGAAATACTTTTTTTGGAAAGAGTAACGTTTACAAACATAGTTAATTGAATTTTTTTTAGGAGATGTTAATTGAAGTTTTAAGATGATATTAAAATAAATTTATTGTAAGATATTGTAAAATAACAGTAAAACTTATATTAGCACAAACTATAAAGTATAAACTGTCCATATAGCCTTGGCATTCAGCACCTATGTAGCACCAACACCAACACCGACACACGACATGACACGACTCGATTCTCTGACACTTCAATCTTAAAAAATTATGAATTTTGACACGTTAGGACACGTTTTAATATACAAATAATATTTTTAATTTATATAGTGTATATTTCATTTAATATTAAATTATTTAACAAAAAAAATTAAACTAAACTAATAATACCCATTAATGTAACCCAAAAATAATAATATTCAATTACTAGTTCAGTCTCACAAACAAATTATCATTTATCAGATATTAAAAAAATAAAAATAGCACAAGCCAAACTACAAGGTTCACTCACTGAATCTTATGGGTTTTCAAATAACACAAGCCATACATAAACAAGGTATTACACAAGCAAGGTATTATAAAATACTGTAGTCCATAAATTATATTTGTAAAAAAAAAAACCTACAAAAACTAAGGAATTAAAAATTGGAATAGCAAGGTATTATAAAGCTCTTTTTTTAAACAGCCACAGCCACATCCACCCAAAAGGCCCACAGCCACTTACCTTACCCCCAATTTCCCCCAATTTCCTACAAAAACTAAGGAATTAAAAAAAGCACTCAGCCATAGCCACCCAAAAGGCCCACTTGCCCATACCTGCAACACTTACGGTAAGTGACTTACCTTACCCCCAACCCTAAGAGTGAGATAACGGCGCGCGTGATGAGCAGAGATGAGATAAGTCACGGCCTGTTTGAATCGCGAGCAGAGAGGTGCGAGTAGAGACGAGATGCCAGCGACGACGCGAGCGACGGTGACCCAACGGACGGCGGTGCAAGTGGCGAAGCGAACGGTACGGACTGACGTGAATGGCACAAGAATGGCAGGAGCAAGCGGCGTGAAAGTTGTGAGGAGGATAAACAAGCACTGCGGGAAAGGCTACAAGTAAGGGTTTTATATATTTTTTTTATTTTACAAAAATGCCATTTGATCGTGTCAGACACGGTCAAATTTGCGTGTCGGCAACGGTCAACGTGTCGGAGATGTTAACCACGTGTCCGACACCATGTCGGAGCATGTCGGAGTGTCGGATCGTGTCCGACACGATTCACTTGATATTTTGGCGTGTCCGTGCTTCCCAGGTCGGCACTACAGATAATGGTATAATAATGAAGCGGGACTACATGATGTAACTTGGGCTGGGCTGATCCTAACCAAGAGAGTGTTATGAGTAGGGTAGCTATTACTTTTTGGTGTAATAAGTAGGGTAGGTATTACTTTTTGCAGTCACTGTTTTTACTTATACATTTTTCTTTATATTTTTAAAAAAATGTTATTTTTCCAAGATTAATTCCAGAATTTATTTTTTATATAATTAATACATACTTTTAAAAGTAAATTCTAAAAGAAGAGTCCCCACGTTTTTAATTTTAGTGAGCTATAGTTGTTAACATAAAGAAGGGATTGCTTGGGGTATTTGGTTGATATGAATCAGTGTGTTTTTAAAAATAGAAAGCTAGATTGTAGCCAGGTGCTGAGCAAGGTGTTTAGCCTCAAAATATTATCACCTAGTCTGAATAGTCAAGTTCATGTTGAATGATAGCAAGGAAGAAGTCTCAGATGGTCTTCATAAAATCAATTTTGATGTTGCAATTAGAAAGGATACATGAACTGGATTGGGTTTAATGGTACGTGATGCTCAATGGAATATCCTAACTTCAACCACAACATATGAGTTGTTACTTTCTGCACTTTAACTATTGTTTCTTGTACTTCCTATTACATTCTAGAAAGTGCATTCCACATTCCACAATGCAATTTGCATAAACAGTTTTATTTGGATTCCAGAATGAGTTTTCCAAATACAATATAAAATGCATGAAGCAATAATGGAAATGCAGGGAGTTTTACCCCAAAATATATTCATAGTTTGTTATTCATTAAGAGTTGGGGCAATAAAACTACTCACCATTTAGCTGCTTTGTCTTTTACCTATTTAGATGATTGCTGAATTGAGAAAGTCTCCTACCAGTAGGACCAAATCATTTCATATGATATGTTGTATCTCCTTTTGATTCTCATTAATAATATCCGGCATTTAATAAAAAACTAAAGAAGGGACTTATGAAACTTTTTTGGTCCATCCACAACAACGATTTCTTTACCCCACCCACTCATGCTATTGTTTTTAGTTTACTAAGCACCATGTGTTCAACAAGCACTACAGTCATAACCTTGCAAGTAATCATTTCTCGTTCTAATCGAGTATTTTTTTTCTTGGACAGAAATGAAAAAATTCATCGATATTAGAGATAAAGTACTTTCCAAATACATTTTAGCGGATAACCAAACTCAATAGTATTTATTATTATCATTTGCAAAAAAAGTGCGGAATTTGGGGTATTATAGACTATAGAGTCTAACACCGGCTTTTGACCAGAAGGGGTTATTATTTTTAGTAATTATCATTTAGGGATTTTGTTTTTTTTATTTATTATTTAGGGATAAATTGTGATATCTGCTATAACTTCTAATTCAACTATTTTTTCAAGTGAAGTCATAAATTGTTTTACAACTTCAACGTATTTTTAGTTTAAAAGTTGTAAATATATTTACGATTTTAAAGTTATAATATATTTATGATTTAAAATCGTATTTTTTTTTTTAAAATGCACCTGTAAAATCTTAAATATAAAAATAGACTTTATACTTTTGGAACTTTCTTTTTTTTTTAAAAACGGTAGCTTTATATATATATTTGATTTATTTTATTTGTTTATTTAATATTTGTTTTGTTATTAAATTTTTTGGAATTTTTATTTTTATATAAATATATGGATTACTAGTGTAAACCCATATATATATATATATTTATATTTTTTTTAATTACTTTTTTTTGTTAATTTAATTTGTTGTGTTTTAAAAAATTGTAAATGATTTTGAGTTAATTTTTCGTGTAATTAATTTTAAAAATGAAAAAAAGTAGTTTAATTTATTATTTAATTATTAATAAATTATTTTTTTAATTTGGTTTAATATTATATATATATATATATTTATAAATCATTGTAATAAAAAAATTCACAATTTATGTTATAATTACTTTGAATTATATTTAATATTTTAATTAATTTTATAAATTGTTGTAGTATTGTTAAAATTGAAATTTGTATAGATTTATTGTTGGATGAAAATAGTTTGGTAATAAATTTAATTTGTAAAATATGAATTAAGCTATATTTATTTGGATTTTGTTTATTAATTTTGCTAATTGTGATAATCTTAATTAATCTTTTGGGATACTACTATTAAAATTTTATTATAAAAATAATTATTATATTAACACCGAATATAACTTAAGTAATAACACTAGTTAAATGCTAAAAAAATTAATGAACATCAAAATGAAGATGATAAAGTAAAAAAGTACAAATAATATTAGTTGTCAACTTTTTTGTATGGGCAATTATAACAATTGTTCCCTTCACTTTTACATAATGAGTATTTTTTGACCTATTTGAAATTGGTTCGTCTATTTCATTATATATACTAGTAGTGACTGTCCTTTTCAATATTTTTCACCATTTTGAATCATTAGGCATAAAATATGGACCAACTAAGCAAAATGTATTATCTTTTACATATATATATAATTTTTTTTTCCGTCTCCTATAAACAAAATAATAACGAGAGAATGTGTACTGGGTAGTGAAATCTGAATTTCTCTTGCATCAAGATTTATTATCTTTTTAAAAAAAATCTTAAAATTTAATTTTGTGTTTATAATTTTTAGTTATAATTTGAAATTTACTTTGATACTTACTTTAGCATTTAATATATTTTTTATTGTGTTAATTATTAAAATAAAATTTTAATTTCAACTAAAAAATAATATCAAAAGTACCTTATAATTTGCATTCAAATTTTATCCTTTATTTTTACCTTTACATCTTTTCACCTTAAAAAAAGAAAAGAAAGAAAGAATATGGACTAAACGTTTTCAATGAATGATGAATCCATCTGCCAGCCACTTTCAAGTTTCAATAATAGAGTAATAAAGTTCAAGAAATCACCGCCACTTTAATAATTTGGATAAGCATGTGCAATAACTCAGTCACGACTTTTGAAAATGAAAATCCACTTGTTATTAGCTCGAATGGGAAACAAATTAAATGTTGAACTTCAAAAGAGGCAACTGTATATTCATATGACAATTTTGAAGTTGGCTTTTAATGGAAAACAAAACGTCGACTTCATAATTTAATGACAATTTATAGAAAATTAATATGATGACTTTTAAATTTCTAAGTAATTTAAAAATTTGATACTCTGACAGTACAATTTTATTCAAGATATTTTCTATAAAAAATGAAGCGGTTAACAAGTCACAATATGTAATAAAAAGACGAGTTAAAGTATGTAATAGACTAAATGACTTATTCAATTATCTATTTTAATTTATTTTATAGACTTTTATACTTTAAAAAATTTAATTTAATTTTTTTATCTTATTTTTGGATTCAGTATAATTGTTTATCATTTTAATAAGTTTATTTTGGTTATTTATTTTATTTTTTGGTTCAGCTTTTTTAATTATTATTATTTTATTTAGTTTGATAGTTTATCTTATAATTTATTATGAAGAACTTGACATAAAAAAAACATATATAAACTCTGAAACTTATATGAGAAAAGATAATTAAATAAAATTCAATAAAGTGAAATATAGATTAATATACTATATGTTTTAAAATGAAAGGGAGAAAAATTATAAATTTGATGAATGTTAAACTTGTTATCTTTCCATATTTCAGATTATTTATTTTTAATTTCTTTTTTCTTTATTTCTATTTTTCTTCTTTTCTCTTACTTTTTCATTTATCTTTTTTAATCTTATTATCTATCATTAAGTTCATCTACCATCAATCTCAATTAACTTGAATTAAAAATATTGTTTGATTATTTAGACTATTTAAGATTGACATCGTTAATAATTTAATAATAAATATTTTTTTGTTCAATTTTCCCTCCTTCCACTGCTCTTCATTTTTTAACAAAAAAATCATTCTTAAAAGATATATGATCAATTTTTTTTAAAAGATAAAAAATTAAATTAAACTAAAAAAATAAAATAAAAGACCAAATAAATTATTTGGTATATATATACTACGTACGGAGTCAATACAAGTGAAGGATAGAAGTTAAGGTATGAAGAAAATAGTAAAAGGAGCCATATCCTGAACATATACCGAAGAATATGAAATACGTTGTTTGATAAGTGGAGGAAGTAAACACTTAACACATGCTAATGACTAATGATCAACAATAAAGCTTTGGTTGAAGTAATTTTTTTGATACATAAAATTAACAAATGAATCTTACAACGTTGTTGCAATTTTGGTGATGTGTGTGATCGACAAAATTAGTTTATTACAAGTTAGATGAAATATAAAATTAAGCATGGTCTTTCATTAGGAGACTTCATTGTTAGTAACAATGAAGGTGGAACAGCCATCTGTAACAACTTGAATCGTTAGCAAGAGAGAAGAGAAATCCAAGAAGAGAGAGAAAGAATGAGTAAAGAGTATACCTAGCTTGTTCCAGAAACTTTTCGACTCAGAAGAAAAACATGTTCTTTCATTTGGAGACTTCATTGTTAGTAACAATGAAGGTGGAGCAGCCACCTGCAATAACTTGTATAGTTAGCAAGAGAACAAAAATCCAATAAGAGAGAGAGAAAGACGAAGCACAGAGTATACCTTGTTCTAGGGCATTTTCAACTCAGAAAAAAAAACAGGGTCTTTTGTTAAACAAAGATGGGCTTCGTAGAAGAAAAACCATCATTGGAGCTTGGAATGCTATTTGTGTTAATGTTATACGCAGAGAGGCTTCTAATGAAGCTTGGAACTATGACAAAAGCTTAGAGAGAGAATGATATCTGTGTTAATGTTATACGCAGATAGAAACTTCTAATGAAGTTTGAAACTAAGACAAAAACTTAGAGAGAGAATGTTATCTGACTTTTTTCCTTTTTCAAACTGTAAAGTAAAACTGGGGTTTCTAATTTTTAAATTTTATAAAAGTTACTTAAAAAAAACATATATAAGATAAATTTTAATTGATTAAGCATATAATTTTCTTTTTCATTAGTTAGTATATTAAAAAATAAGAAAAAATTTAAATTTGGAGAAACAAAATACAATTAAGTAATTAGCAAGTACATGTTCTCACGTTGTGTACAATGTACATGAATCTTTGATAACCACAAAGACTACATAACCAAACCAGCGATTCTTACATCCTTGTTGGTTGGCACGTTTCATAAACCCAGCGATCAAATAGGAATAGCCACACAGACAGACAGAGAAACAAACACTCCTTGACACTTTTCACGGTTCCGCCGCCGAAACCGAATCGCGTTCACGTTTAGTAAAAAGTTCTTAGATTATCTCGTTTGTTCGTTCCAGAAAGCACAAAGAGGAACACAAGGAACGATGATGGGTTCAATGGGAAGGGTGCCGAAGCTGGGTTCCTTCCGCCACAGCTTCGCGGAGAAGAAGGAGAGGCTGCTCTCCATGAAGGGTGGCGGTTACTCCCAAATAGGGATAGGGATACCGCTGCCGGAGTCCGACGAGGAGGACCAGTCGCCGACGCGGAGGCGCTGCTGCTCCTACCGCGCCGTCTCGGACGGGATCGTCGGCGCGTGGAAGACCGTGAAGCGCGTGGTGGCGAGGGCGTGGGAGATGGGTCGCTCCGATCCCAGGAAGATCATATTCTCCGCCAAAATGGGACTCGCTCTCATTCTTCTTTCGCTTTTGATATTTCTGAAACAGCCCTTTGAGGACATTAGTAAACACTCCGTTTGGGCCATTCTCACTGTCGTTGTCGTCTTCGAATTCAGCATAGGTATCAACCTTCCTTCTTTCTTGGGTTTTTGGACTTTAGCTAGCTAAAATGAGATCATCAAGGATTCAAATCATAACTGATTTAAGGTTCCAATTCTGCTGGAAGAAATGATCTTTTTTTCTTTCTTTCACGCAGCAATGAGGACCCGAACTTGAATTTTTATGCATCCACTTCAACCTAAATGATTATATATGATTGAAGGATCTAAATATTTTTATATTGTTCATATATTCAAATTAAATTCTTATTACATACGTGTATGATATTTATAACAAACATAATGCTGTTTTTTAACATCTAAATTAACATGTCTACACTTTATTTTTTTCTCATCATTTTGGTGTCTAAAGTTGCACGTGACGTTACTTAATTGGGTAAGATTGCACGAACTTATTCCTTTTATTGCTAAAAGTTACTTGAAAAATTCGGAACATGTGTTGCATAACCAAACTGTTGATCTCATTAGGGAATCTCCTTTTTCTTTTTTCCATTTAAAGGGTCTGATTAGTATAAATTGTTTTCCGAGACCAAATTATTGTCATCCGTATACGTGATGGATTAAAATGAGTGTTAATTTTTTTCCCTTCTCTTTTGGGATTTTAGTTCCCCTTCTTCAAGCGGAATTGGCGAATTAGTGGATAAAGATCCTTATCCTTTTAAATAGAGATATAATGTGGTATTTTCATGTGGTCATGGGGAATAAATAGCTAGAAGAAAACTGGTTAAAATATTTGATCGTGTTGGTTCTGATAATTTAGTTTGTTGGGAAAATCAATGCCAAGTATGCCAAGGAAAAATACATGTTGTCGAGTGTAGTGTCTTAAGGGAAGTGGTTAAGATAGATTCAGTAATTTATTAATTTTTTTCAATTACTTAAAATGTAAATATTAAATAATCTGTGTTTTTAACGTAATTATGTGTCTTTATCAATTTTTTTTTGTTTTCCATGATGATTGTCTCAAGGATGCTCGGTAGAATTGTCCTATTCAATTTATAAGGACAAGCAAATGCCATTCTAATTTTAATTAGAGAGAGAAGAAACTAGGTAGAATTAATGTTTCAGTTATAACTTATAAGCAATAATTGGTCACAATGTACTCCTGCAGGGGCAACTCTTAGCAAAGGGCTTAACAGAGGATTGGGGACTTTGTTAGCTGGAGGACTAGCTTTGGGAATTGGACTTTTATCAAAATTGGCTGGAAAAGGGGAAGAAACCATTATAGTTATTAGCATTTTCACTGCAGGTCAGGATTTTGAATCACTTATATTTCTTATCATGTTGATAAAGATTCATCTGACACTTATTTTTTGTTTTTTTGCTCATGGCTTGTTCTCTGACTGTATTATGATGTGTTAATGGCAGGATTTTGTGCCACATATGCAAAACAATATCCAACAATGAAGGCTTATGAATATGGTTTCCGTGTGTTCTTGATCACCTATTGCTACATTATTGTATCAGGGTATCATACAGGAGAGTTTGTTGAAACAGCTGTAGATAGATTTTTGCTCATTGCACTGGGTGCTGCTGTGGCTCTGGGGATAAATGTATGTATATATCCAATCTGGGCTGGTGAGGATCTACACAAGCTTGTGGCAAAAAATTTCTTGGGTGTTGCAGCATCTTTGGAAGGTTGTCTACAATATTTTCTTTATCCTCACATTTAGTTTGAAATCAACTAATTACTACCATCTAGTTGCTGCTTCAAAATCTTATTTTCTGTGTTGAACAACGTTGTTAAGATTCTTTTTCAGGTGTTGTAAATAACTATCTTAATTGTATTGAATATGAGAGAGTGCCTTCAAAAATTCTCACGTACCAAGCTTCTGAGGACGAGGTTTACAAAGGCTACAGATCAGCTGTTGAATCTACAAGCACAGAGGATTCATTGGTATACTATTGTCTACTTGATTTTCTGTCCGTTTCATTTTCACAAAAACAATAATATTGATAATCTTTTTGACTCATTGTTATGAACTTCTTATTGAAGATGGCTTTTGCTGTCTGGGAGCCACCTCATGGTCGATACAAAATGCTTAGATATCCATGGCAAAATTATGTGAAAGTAAGTGGGGCTCTAAGGCATTGTGCGTTTATGGTCATGGCTATGCATGGGTGTATACTTTCTGAAATACAGGTACTCGTTGCAACTTCTGTTACACACAGCCTTTGAGTCTATATTTTTGTGTTTTCTTCTGGGGGTGGTTTTTGGGATTTACTTTTTTTCAATATGTAAATCTTGTGATGCTCTGTCTTCTTTTAATTTTGTTTTCATTCTTGATTTATTTCCATTTTAGTTTGTTAGTTATCCGGAACTTGTTGGTTCTATTGAATGTTTTTAAATTTGTTTAATATTTAGAGAAGTGGTAATTTCAAGGTTGAACCATATACTGCTGTAAATAACAATTCATAATTTATCAAAATAGGTTGTCAGAAATGACTCTGGTTTTAATTGTTGTGTTTGGTGCTAGCAATGTGAGAGGTCAAAACTTGAGGATTCCAGGGACAAAACTTATTTGCAGTTCCTTTAGTATTTTTGGTACTGTTCTCCTATCAAAATTAGAGTTTTATTATGGTAATTCGTGTAATAACGATTTGCGTTGAAGGCCGACATAGGTTATTGAGGTGAACTTCCAATTCTAATTACAGAACAATACCAAAAACACTCGACAAATTGCATCTAAGTTTTGTCCTTCTTCTAAACTGAGATCGGCCATCAAATTTAGCCATTTGGCTTTATAGAGATTAGAGAAATGCCTACTGAATGTAAACCTTAGACTTGGGATAAAAAATTACCCTGACAAGCTGAAATTTAGCTTCATCTTTTGTAATCCACTACTAATTCCTTTGGTCCCAAAGTTCAGAATATTAATATTCCTTCAACTTGCCTTCACTTTTGTTATCCAATATTAACCCCTTCAGTTCCAAATCTTCTATTCTTAGTGGCTTAATTAGAGATGCTGCCAAGTCTTAACCCAAGATACTGTGGTTTAGTAGATTGTTTCTGCCTTAAAAAACCTTTTTCTGTTATTTTCGACATAAAAACAGATCACCTTGTCCTTAGTCGGTCCATCATATTTGAAATGCAAGTCCTTCTGTGTGCCTTTTCTCATCCCAGTAGATTGAGTCTGGTCACTGAAGTCTTTATGATGCCAACTTCCCATTTGATTTCTCCATTCCTTGCCAAAACAATATATCATTGTAATGTAGTCCAGTTGCACTACTTTTTCCTTCTACAAGTGACGTTATGGTTCCTTAATCACATAAAGTAACTAGAATAATGCTTGGTGGTACCCTCTGCATTGCTTGATTATACTTGAAGTTTTGAGCGGAATAATTCATCACTTACTTCTAAAGGAGCTTACTGGGACAAGATCTGCACCTGAAAAACTGGGATTCTGATGTATGAAAGTGATTAAAGCATCCTCTACTTTTACTTTGTATTTTTTGACTAATACACTAAAATAGTCCTTTTTTCCCTGGAGTTGTAAAAATCTCATTTTAGTCCTTTAAATTACCAAATGTTGATAATTTTGGTTCTTATTTTTGTTGTAATTTCAAGGACTAAACAACTGTTGTTCGGTAACGTTAGGGACCAAATGACCAGCCGTTGATAATTTCAGTAACTAAAATGACATTTTTATAATTTTAAGGACTAATTGATCCAATGCTCATAATTTCAAGGGATTTCGTATATTACTCTTTTGTGGTTCTTTCCCTTGAGATAAAGGAAGCTTCTAATTATCAGATATTTTAAGGTTAAATAGTTGGAAAATTTTCTTTCATTTCAAGACTTTTAGTTTTTTTTTTCTTTTCATATTTTTTGTTTATGCAAATACACATATAATCAACCTCCTTTACTAAATAGGCTCCACCTGAGAAGAGGCAAGTCTTTAGTAGGGAGGTTCAAAAGGTAGGTTCTGAAGCAGCCAAAATTCTACGAGAACTTGGGAACAAAGTAAAAAAGATGGAGAAACTAGGCGAGGAAGACATTCTTTATGAAGTTCACGAGGCAGCAGAAGAACTGCAACAGAAGATTGACAAAAAATCCTTCCTCCTTGTAAATTCAGAGAGCTGGGAAATTGGAAACCGCCCAAGAGGGGAGGGTGATCCTCAAGACCTCTTGAACATGAATGAAGAAAGACACTTTTTGGAGTACAAGTCTCTCAGTGAAGCTGTGCTTGATCTCAGAGCTGTCAAAGTTCCAAGAAGTTGGGGAGAACAAGCAACTCCTGACAACAAACCTGAAGCACCTATAGGCGTTGGTGATGAAAACTTGTTCAAGAAACAGATATCATGGCCTGCTCATATTTCATTTAAAGCAGATGCAGTGACAAGAGAGGAAGAATCTAAAACCTATCAAAGTGCTAGTTCACTGTCTCTAGCAACATTTACATCCCTTCTTATTGAGTTTGTGGCTAGGCTCCATAACCTTGTGGATTCTTTTGAAGAGTTAGGTGAGAAAGCAAAATTTAAGGACCCTCTTAAGCAAGCACCACCAACATCTGGTGGGTTTTGGAACAGGTTGTGTAATTGTTTGACATTCAAGGACTGAGATGTGACAGCATATAAATATTATGGACTGATCTAAATTAAATGCAGGTACCCTAAAAGCTGTGTGTGCACTTCTGATTCTTTAGATAATCTGAACTCTTCCTCATAGTTATCATTCTTTATTGGCTTTGCCTGCCAAGGACAATTCACCTCTTGTTAAATCAACAACTACCAAGCGCTATTACTAATGCTAGCTCACTAAATTTTGACAATAAAACATGGTTTAATACCCATTGTTTCTTAAATAAACCTCAAAATTTGTGTGTATCCATATTTCAATTTTGTTAAAATAGGGTTTAATTTTTGTGCACTGTAAAGTAAGTTTTTTTTATATTTTATATTATTGGCTAATCAAAAGCTATCTTTGGGATAGTTTTTAATGTAGTTTGATGGCAGCATAAAATTTCTTTAAAATGTATATGAACTATTTATTCAATTCTTTTAATGGACAAAGATTATTTAGCAAAAATGTAAGAGGTAGGGGGAGTACATTAACAGGATGTCTTTTGATGGCACATCGTGAAAACATAATAGGCAAATAAACCACAGTTCTCCCCTCTCCCTTTATCCTCTCGGTAGTTTTGGTTACGCGGATTACAGATATCTTAGTGTGATTCATATCTAAAAACAAATCATCGAGTTCTAATATTTTTTAGGCTTAAATATAATTTTTATTTTTTTTATTTTGCTTAATCCCCAAAATTTAATTTTTTATTTTAAAATAGAGATATTTGATTTACCTGTTTAAAAAAATTTCATGATTTTAATATTTTATTTTAAAATAGAAATATTTGTTCTTATTTAACAAAATTTTCAATTTTAGTCAAAATTTTAATTTTGATTACATTTTATTTCTTTTATTTTGTTTCAATTGAATCTTAGATCTAACATATTCATATAAGATATCACAAAGAATAATTTAATTAATTATAATGTAAGAAATAAATTGTAAATAAAATTAAAAATTAGAACTAAAATTATGAATTTTTAAAAATGTTGTAATTAAAATTGTGATTTTTTAAAAATAGATATACCAAAGTTATGAATTGAGCAAAATTGAGGACTAAAATTGCATATAAGTATTTTTTTTTTTAAAAAATTTCACCTATCTTATTTTTGTTTCTTCTATGTTTCTATCTTTAGTGATTAAGTGATTCATTTTATTTATTAGAGCTATTTTTCTTTACACACGTCTAATTTGTTAAAGGTAAGTTTTTACCTTTGTTATTTTAATATCCCAATTTTCTCTACAATGTGTATCTTATTTTGTCTAATCTGTCGAGACATACAACATATTATTCTCATAACAATTATGGTTAAATTAAATAATTTTTTAAGCTAAAATAGTTTTATGAGAAATAATTAAATAAGAAAAAAACTTTTGACTGTTGAATTCCATAAGTTGGTTTAAAATTAAATGTTATTAGAGTATTCTAATAAATGTAAAACAAAAGCAACAAAATAATGACATTATCAAATTATAGTTATTTTAATTTTCAATGTTACTAAATTATGATCATTTTAACATGTTTATGTTAGAGTAGTTTTGTTGGTAGATTAAATCATGATGGGATTATCAAGATAAATATAGTGAGAATAAAAATTAAAAACTAGCATTTTAAAAAATATTATTTTAGGTAACGTTTCAAAAAATACTAAAAATTATTAAAATTACTAAAAAAAACTTATTTATTAAATAGTTAAATAATTTTTTAACTAGTAAAAATTAAATGAAATGTATTGTGCAACATAACATAAGACATATACGTTAAGTGATAGCAATGGCTTTTAATTGAGAGAAAGCGGAGAAATACAAAATGTACTCTTATTTCTTGAAATTAAAAAAATTGAAAAGGATGACCTATTTCAAATACTCAGATAATATTTTAATGATTTAAGAAATTAAATTAACTAGTATTAATAATTTTTTTACTATTAATACATAAACTATTTTCTCAAATAATAATTACCTTATAATCCATATTATTTCAGGTCGGGTGCAATTATTTGTAAAGAAGAAATTATTTTTTTTGAAAAGGAAAAAGAAATAATAGTTTTATAATAATTTCTTTTACAATGATAAGAAATAAAATTGCAGCCAATGATGAAGAACATACAACTACAAGGGAAAGAAGCAGTTATACACCCTCGAGAATGGTGAAATTCCAGGCAAAATTATAAAAACATTTTTTTCTCTCCGTCCAAACGGCAGATCCGATCCGCGCTACATTCCCCCTTCCTTCAACAAATCCCCTCTCAGGTGCCCCAACAACACTTTCTCATTCTTTTCTCTTACTTTACCTCAATAGCACATTTATTCTTTTTCTCCCTCAAAATTTCAATTTCTCTTTGAACTACGCTCAATTGCTTCAGATCAAGCATCATATTGTAGATTTCGAGGTTTTCCTATACTTTTCTTTTTGTCGTTTTGTGTTTGAAATCGTTGATCTCCGATTATTGCAGTTTCTCTCTCGAGGATCCCGTGAAACGAGATGGCGATGGTTGACCAGCCTCTGTATCCGATTGCCGTTTTGATCGATGAGTTGAAGAACGAGGACATTCAGTTGCGCCTGAACTCGATCCGGAGGCTCTCCACGATAGCACGCGCTCTCGGTGAGGACCGCACGCGGAAGGAGCTGATTCCGTTCCTCAGTGAGAACAACGACGATGACGACGAAGTGCTTCTCGCAATGGCCGAGGAATTAGGCGTCTTCATTCCCTACGTCGGAGGCGTCGACCACGCCAACGTGCTTCTTCCTCCCTTGGAGACTCTCTGCACCGTTGAGGAAACCTGCGTCAGAGACAAATCGGTCGAGTCGCTGTGCAGAATTGGAGCTCAGATGAGGGAGCAAGACTTGGTGGAGCACTTCATTCCTTTAGTTAAGGTAGTACATGTTCCTAGTTGCATTGCGTTTTCATTCGTTGTGCTAAGGTTCTGTTTGGATGAACTTGTTCTTAAGTATTTATAAGAGAAGAACATAAAAAGTTAAAAACATTATGGTTCTCCATAAGCTATAAAATTAACTTATGCACCTTAGGTTTTGGAGAAGTTGATGAAAAGAACTTCTATAAAATTTAAGTGTATAATTTGATTTGAGCTTAAGCTCTATTCATTTTACCTGTTTATGGAGAAAGTTATCCACACATGACCGTATGTTGAGCCTGATTCTGGTTAGAGTTGCATTCATTTCGTTTGTTATTTTGCTTGTTGCAGAGGCTGGCTGCTGGTGAGTGGTTCACGGCACGGGTTTCATCGTGCGGTTTGTTCCATATTGCTTACCCCAGTGCACCAGAGGCGGTGAAGACTGAGCTGAGAGCCATATATGGTCATCTGTGTCAAGATGATATGCCCATGGTTAGGAGATCTGCTGCCACAAACCTAGGAAAGTTTGCCGCAACTGTTGAAGCTCCTCACTTGAAATCTGACATCATGTCTGTGTTTGAGGATCTCACACAGGATGGTATGTGAAGTTTATGTGATACCACTAATTCCAGCACCGCGTCACGAATCTGTTAAATAATAGTAGGATAAATGCAACAGTTTTAGTGTCTGTATTTCTATTTAGTTCAATAATTTTGTTGCTCAGATAAGTTGAGGAATGAGGACCCCCATAGTTAGGTAGCTGTGAATGATATTCCTCAAGTTGTGGCATTGCCAGTATATTGGACTGACAATGTGAGAAGTGAATACAGTTTGAGTTTGTCATGTTCATTTGTTGAGTAATGTTATTTTACTGTGTTTTTTAAGTTGATCCGCTGGAAGTGCATACATTAACTGATGATTTTTTTATCCTTGTTCTTGCAGATCAAGATTCTGTCCGGCTACTTGCTGTTGAGGGTTGTGCAGCTCTGGGAAAATTGTTGGAACCTCAAGATTGTGTGGCACATATTCTTCCTGTCATAGTCAATTTTTCTCAGGTTTGTTGGCCATTAGTAATACACTGATTATATGTGGTGACTAGGGATATATCGTCCATATTCATTTTTTGGCCAACACTGATGAGGGGATGTCTTGACTGCAACATTTGGGTTGCTTTTCAGTTAACTATATATGTATGAATACTTTGATAGATGAGACCAGGTTTATTTATTGCTCTCCAAACATATGTACCATTATGCAAATTACTATGCTTGCATAATTTTGGACACTAATATATTTGTTTCATTTCATATGAAGAATATGTATCAGTTTAAAATTTCTTTTTTCTAATATAAATAATGGATGTATGGAAGGAAAGCAAACACTTACACTGCAAAACAATTTTTTTGTTGTCTTATAATATTGTTTGAGCTTAAGTGCGAGTTTAGCTCATAGTAATAGTAACACAAATGCATATAGTACTGAATGTTGGGTGATGATACCATGCCAACAAAAGCCTAGTGTTGCAGAGATGATAGAATGCGATAGAAGAATGGACTAAAAGAAATAAGAGTTTGTGAATAAGAGAAAGCTGTACCCCTACCAAATATGGGTGTATGATATGTATTTATATGCAGTAAACTGGGTTAGTAGTACAAGCCAATACAAAGGAAAGAGTTATCCTCAAGCATATGAAACACGTGCTTAATACGCTGCTTTTAACAGAGAGAAAGCAAGGGTAGCACTTATTAAGTTAAAAATGGTAGAATTGCACCTAAGATAGTATGGTTATGTGAATAAAGACCAATAGAAGCTGCAGGAAAAAGAGTTGTTCAAATGGAGGATAGTCTATTAGTATGAGGTAGAGGAAGACCAAGAAAAACTTTTAGTAAACCATTAAAAGTAACTTGGATTTAAATAGCTTCTGTGAAGACTTGATTTTAGAAAGAACATAATGGTGTAGTTTGATCCACATAGTTTATCCTACCTGGCTGGAAAATATTTGTTTTTGTTTTTGTATAACATTGTGCCAAAGGATTCTTTATTTCCCCTTCATAGCTATGCATTTTGCGCATGGTCTTGTCTTATTTATTGAGCTTTAAAGTAGTATGGATATGATGCAGTCAACTCAGATATTTGTGGTGGAAGTATGATAATCTTAAATTACACAAGATTAAAAGATTAAAGTTGGAAATGGACCTACTTGGTCATGCAGTCATGCTTGCGTTGATAACAATCCTCACGCGAAGCTACATATTGAATTATTTGACAGTTGCATGAGTTTGCTAGGTGACCTATGAGCAATAAATAATTACATCAGGAGTTATTTGACAGTTGAATGAGTTTAATCCTGGGATGCGGTTCTGTAGAAGGTGGATTCTCTTTTGGTTTTACTGTTGGTTGTCTGCCTGTTTTTCATGTTCATAGTCCCATCCTTTTGTCATTTTGAAATTTGAAGAATCTTGTCTTCTTAATAGTTAATACTAAGATACAAAACGTTACATAGAAAAATTAATTTTGCTTTTTCTGTCTTGTAGTGCTTCCAAAAATGAATTTCTACATTTTGTCACATAGTTGAATTACTTCTTATCCAGGATAAGTCATGGCGTGTTCGTTACATGGTTGCTAATCAACTATATGAGCTATGTGAAGCTGTTGGTCCTGACCCCACCAGGTAACCTTTTGTACCTGCTAATTTGATTGGTTGGTTGTCATGATTTTCTGACAAGCTTTTTTCCATTGGTGCTATCTGAAAATCTGTTTTCATTAATATTAATCACTAAACATTCTTCAGTCGGATAAAAAACTCTCATGTTTCATGATTGAAAGTTATAAAAGTGACTTCATACTATTTTCTTCTTGGTCTATGACATGATTTATAGTGTATTTGTTTCTCACATTCTAGTTGACTGTTTATATGATGGTGAGGCACTTGTAGGTCAGAATTGGTCCCTGCATATGTTCGTCTTCTGCGTGATAATGAGGCTGAAGTACGTATTGCTGCTGCTGGGAAAGTAACTAAGTTTTCCCGCATTTTAAATCCTGACCTTGCCATTCAGCATATTCTACCATGTGTGAAGGTATGCAGTCACAGTAAAAAAATTGGGGTTCTTACAGGTCAACATTTATGATACTAGTTTGATTACAACTGATCAAGGTTGCCTACTATAGGAGTTATCAACAGATTCATCTCAACATGTTCGCTCTGCACTGGCTTCTGTTATAATGGGTATGGCACCGGTGTTAGGAAAGGTATAAATCACTATCTAAGCTCATTATTTATACTGACATAAATTTAACACATTTAAAAATGTGTCTATACAAATGTTTCAAAAGGGATAAAAAAATCATATGGCTTTGATTATTATATGGATAAATGGTTTAGCATATGACAAAGTCTTTCCAAATGTGGCTTAGGTTATTATATGTGTTGGGTGGGAGAAAAATGAGCGGTCATGTGAATGAATCTGTCTTGATTACACAATGGAGACTCTTATTTATAATTATAGTCTAAATATAATGGATAAGGTTTACAAAATTATACAGCTCATAATATCCCTATTTGCACAATACATTACATAATTACTAGATTCCTAACAATATAATCAAATAGTTGACTAGATTTTGTTATGCTTTCTTTCGGGTGGCGGATGTGTGCTAGGACTTGGGCCAAATGCCCTCTCTACCTTAAAATTTATATTGGAATATGCATTATTGGTCCACTACATATTTTAAATTTCCCTCACTAATCAATAAGTTGTATATGAAGATGGATAAGACAAGAAATGAAGATATTCGATGAAAGATAGCAGTAATACCGGTGAGTGAAAAGAAGAGGGAGATAGATTGAGGTGGTTTGGGTACATAATGAGACGGCCCCTGGATGATCCTGTAAGAACAAGAGTTTGTTACCAAGAGCTAGTCACAAAGAGAGGTAGAGGTAGACCGAAACTTACCTGGGAAAAGGTAATTAAACAATATTTAATGGAGTGAGATATAGATTGGTGGAAGGTGTGTCTTAGGACAGAATGGAGAAAAGTTATAAGCTTGGTGGAGGGTTAGACCCGTTATTATCTTTATGTTCCAGATGGTTCCTTTTTAGCTCATTTCCTCTTCATTTTTTTCCTCCTTCTTCACCCTTCTTTTCTTTTATCTTATTTTTCTTTTCTTGTGTTATTTTTTTTTTCCGACTTCTTTGTATCTATCATTAGACTCATCTACCACCAACTTCAATTAACTTGGGTTAAAGATGTTATTGATGTTGATGTTGAATCAAGAAGTTGTATAAACATGCGAAAAAATAAAATTCTTTTACCTGTTAACTACAGAGATAAAAATTATATAGTTTTGAAACCTAGACCTAAGAAACCCCCTTACTCTTTTGTGTATTCTTCTTTTGGTATGTGAGAGTCATTGCCATGAGATAATTATGTCCTCAATCCATTCACCACCTAATCGTGCATGCCTAGATAACTCAATTAATATATACCTTTTTATCTTGCATAATCATTTCTTGAGGTAGAAAATTGATTTTTGGGAAAAAAAAAGACTAGCCTTTTTTAAAAAAAATGTACAAATTAGTTTAAAATCATAGGTTGTTATTTATACTTTTGTCTTGATCTTAATTCCTTTTTCCATAAAAAATGGTAACAATTATGTTTCTAATCCGATGCCTCATTCATGACATGTTTTCTTTATTTATTATAAAAATTTTCTTTACTAATAGATTGATCACATGTGTATACAATATTATTAACTTTATATTGATATAAATGTTAAAAGTATTTTTTATGCCTATCTATTGTTTTTTCCCGCTCACTGTCTAAATTTTCTAAATCCTGCACCTGTCTCTTGCTATGGCATAAACACCAAATTATATATTTATAATTTGTCATTATCCACAAACATATCATGGGGTGAAAAAATATATACTTTTGTATCTCTACAATACATGCCATAGGCAGGGATTTGGTCTATTTTCTTTCCAATGTGTAAACATAAACCTTAGCCTAAAAAATAGGAAATTAAGGCTAGTCAGTATTTATTTGAAATTTTAGAGCTCCTTTTCTGTGTGTGTATTAGATAAGCAGATTGACATATTTTCTTCAATATTTTTTTCCCATCTCCTCAGACAAGCTTTCCCTTGTTTCCATATTCTCACTATTCTCCTGCATGAGCAATCTTTGCTTCTATTCCTAAACTCTTGAGACTGTTCCCATGTAAAAGTAACTCAACCCTAAAGAGAGGATTGATGCACCTTTTCGCTTTTAAAACATTTTTGTGGTGGTTGCAGGATGCTACAATTGAGCAACTTCTGCCTATTTTCCTTTCTCTTTTGAAAGACGAGTTTCCTGATGTCAGGCTAAATATTATCAGCAAGCTTGATCAAGTGAACCAGGTTTGTGGCTTAAAATTGAATATTCCTTCAGATTGACCATGTACATTTCAAACATTATTTTTCATATGCTCCCTCTATTGAAGCTTGTGATTTACGCATGGATTGCAGGTTATTGGTATTGATTTGTTATCTCAGTCTCTGTTGCCAGCCATAGTAGAACTAGCTGAGGATCGGCACTGGAGAGTTCGACTTGCAATCATAGAATATATACCCTTATTGGCAAGCCAGTTGGGTGTTGGTTTTTTTGATGATAAGCTTGGAGCTCTTTGCATGCAATGGCTAAAGGACAAGGTTTGTGAAGCAACTGAAATTATATTCAAATTTGTTCTACTCTTATTTTTGAAGTCTATGTTATCTAAAACAAGTTATCTTGTACTAACATGTTATACAAATTTCATTAATTATTTTAATTTATTTATTTGGTAAATAACTGTTTAGTTTATGCATGTTTGAATTAGCTTTTTTATTTTAAAAAAATAGTAGAAATATATGAAAAGGCTTTTAACAGAAAAGTGTTTTTGAATACAATATAAATTAATGCACATATTTGTGTGCACTTTTGATTTAGTTTTACATACGTACATGATACATACATGTAAATGCCTTTCTGTTTTTATATTTTTATTTACAGTTAATGTGTATATTGACTGTTTCCAATGTAGGTATACTCAATCCGTGATGCGGCCGCTAATAACATCAAACGCTTGGCAGAAGAATTTGGACCGGATTGGGCAATGCAGCACATTATTCCCCAGGTTTTTTTAGCAGATGAACTTAGTTTCTTGATGTACATCTGCAGTATATTTTACCTTAAACTTCAGAAAAGAATTCCAACACCAGGGATATCATAGAACATCCTCTAAACCAATGTTTTGAAATTGTTGACCCAAACCCTTAGGGCCTGTGTACAGCAGCCAATTTTGATTAGGTCATGATTTTTTTTCCAAAGATAAATTAAAAATAATATTGGGTATCTTGATCATTTCATAATTCAAAATATTTAGGCATTGGCATCTTAACCTAAGTATAACGCCTTGGGTGATTGGAATTTGGGATGACGAGTTTGAGTGTTTCTTGGTTTGTGGATTATGGTTATTGGCTTCTTGCCATTTTGTGACAAGGATTCTTGTTTCTGAGTGATGAAGTGAAGGTGGGTGCAAAAGGATTTTCTGTGTTGCCTTTTAAAAACCTATGCTAACAAGAACATGACCAGCATAGCAGCTACCCTATACCTACAAGAAAAAGAAAAACCAATATTCAAACACTCATCATTTATGTATAGCAATGCAGTAGAAAAAAGGTATCGAAGACATCAATTAGAGGCGCAGAGATAAGTTTACCATCCTAAATTACAAATAAAGAAACAGAGACTTTAAATTTACTTTCTGTGCTTATATCGCTTTCCAGTTACACTCTCGTGTATTATTATTTTTGAAAAAAAGAATCATGACCACTGCCCTGTATCATGCATGCAATGACTTAATCCTTTGTGAAGCAACAGAGAGAAAAAAATATTGATGATCCAGGAGGAGGACCATGGATTCAATGAAATTAGATGCTCTCAAAGTATTTACTATTTATCTAACCAAGTATTGTATCCTTTGCAGGTTTTGGACATGGTTACTGATCCACATTATCTGTATCGGATGACAATCTTACAAGCAATTTCTCTACTAGCTCCTGTTCTGGGCTCGGAGATTACTTCTTCAAAACTGCTCCCTCTGGTCATTAATGCATCAAAAGATAGGTAAAATTGCGCATTCCTTACTCCTTTTGGGTGTCTTCATTTGAACCAGTGCTCATAGCATGTCTTGCAGGGTACCCAATATCAAATTTAATGTAGCTAAAGTGTTGCAGTCTCTCATCCCAATTGTTGATCAGTCTGTAAGTATCTTCCATTTAAGGTTTCATGTTTAGTACACTTCCCTAGTGACTTGGATTATAATAATATGGATTTCTAAACTATAAAACTTCTTTCTTGAAAATTATTTAGATGGGCTATATGGTTAGTTTTAATTTGGTCCAGAAATATCGAAGTCTAGATTATTGTGGATTGGAATATATTTTATACTACTTTGAAGTCATTGTTTGTTGAATTCTTCACCACAAAAAGTATTTTAAACTAGTTGCTTGCCAAAATTGCTTGGCTTAACAAAACCAGCTAGTTAAAATCTAAGCTGGCTGTTTGGTAAATGGTAGTAACATCACTTGAAAATCTGTCCCAATACTTCTCACGAGACTGTGTTTTTGATAAAGCTTTGTGACAGTAAGGAATGATATGAAATGCATTGCAATTTGACAGAAAACTATTGAGTCTCTCTCCAAATGTATCATTCTTTTAATATCTCTTAACTAATTATCGTTTGAATAATGAAGGTTGTTGAGAGTACCATCCGTCCCTGTCTGGTTGAGCTCACTGAGGATCCAGATGTTGATGTTAGGTTTTTTGCCTCACAAGCACTACAATCTAGTGATCAAGTCAAGATGTCTAGCTAGATCAGTTTGCATGTGGTCTTTAGTTATTTTCTTTTTCTTATAAGATTTACATTTTCTTGTGTAATTGGCATGACGCCAACTTGCCCAATCCTTTGTATCACATAATTGTTGTGATCCTGCTTTGCTTTCATTTTATCCGTATCTATGCTACCGGGTTCTTTGTAGTGATGAAACATTGTTCAGAAGTGAGATGGGTTTTGACGACCACTAATTATATGGTTTACCAATGTGAAGATTTTGTATGAAATTTTGATTTACCAATACAATGAATATATTTCATTATCTGCTTAAAAGATGTACATGTATAAATTCTGGTGCTTGTTCGTGTTATGAAATGTTCATGTAAACAAATTTTGGATTGTGACTATTGAAAAACCGTGCGATCATGCTAGACGTGTTACTGGATCGCATTTCTGTTTGGATTATCGGGTAGTTTATCTTAGAAAAGCAACCGCGACATACGTTCATTTGGCAACAATATAAACTGAAACGAGGGATACTGTATATCTTGGTTAATTAAAGATCCATTTTGGTTCAAAACCAAGTCTAATCAGAAATTGTTCCTTTGTCCTTGGGACACATTAATCCTTCAAAGAAAAAAAAAATCACTCTCTAATAAGCAACTTAAATTTTCTTTTTTAAATATCTCCCCATCAGCTAGGTTCGAAGATAAATTTCTTAGTTGATAATGACTTGAAAATGACGAAAATAACTGCCGAAACGTGAATCTAAGATTAGCTTCTCTTTATTTTTTTTATTTATCAAAACGTGTCCATCTTAGCTCTTAGGTTGGCTTCATCCCAACTAGTAAACTCATCACCTGTTTAATTTCCAACAACTGCAGTATTCCCACAAAAGCATAAGATTTTGGTGAGGTTACTTATTCCCACAAATATGGCAGTTAAAGGAGCTTCTGTCGGCGAGTTTTCAGAATAAATATGCTGCTTATTGAGTAGAAAACATAATTTCAAAACTTTAAAACTCGTTTATCATCCAATGAACGTGGAATAGACGATTTGAACTAGTTCCTGAAGAATATTGGTAACCAACTTAGATCTAAATATTTTACATTTATAATCATAAATAAGAGAACACAGCAGAGCCAAATCAATTTGTTCATTATGGAACATCATCGGGAAAAATGGCTAACAATGGGGAAAAAAGGTCAGAAACTAATTGAATATAACAGAAAAATGTGTTTAATAGAGTTAACTGAGCACGGAGGTATATTCTCCATAAGATGCTACTGAGAATTCTCCTTCCCAGCCCTAAGACCATTTTCCGCTTCATTAAAGTTGGGTCTAGACAGTTTTATGTTGGCAATAAGAGATTCAGCAGCACTACTTAAACCCTTCCTCCCAACCAAACTCACCCCAAAATTGCGGTTTAACATTCTCATCCTGTTCTCATCTCCCTCCACCTGACTCAACTCAATGACCCGCTTCTTTGAAAGCAAGGCATAAAGATAAAGACTGCCAGAGTCCAACACAACTCCTCCAATTTTAACCCTCAGTAATGAACTGGAATCAAGATCATTCAAATTTGGATCAAACAAGGCAGAGAAGCTCCCAAATGTCAGATCAGGTTTCACAAATAATTTGTTCAAATCATCATTCTCCTGGCTGACACTTTTTGATGTGTCAATAGGCATCAAAGACCTCCTCTTTGCCACTCTCAAAATGTTTGCAGCCTCTCTCATTCCACTGAGAAACGCCCCATGCATAGTCGCAGGATACTGTTTGCTAGTTGCCTCTCCAGCGAAGAACACTCTCCCATCTCCAACACTCTCTGCAAGAATATCATAATCGTCTCCTGAAGATCCAACTGCAACATAAGAGTAAGATCCATATGCAAAGTGGTCCTTCCCCCATCGAGTACACACCGCCTGAACCGGATCCGGAACAACAATCCCCTTTGGATTAAAAATATCCTTCAGAATGTCCAACACCCTCTTCACAGACTCCACTGGCGACATCATTTCAAACCTAATCGCAGCCTCCCCAGCAACAAGCGCAACCAGAAGTGGGCCCCCAGACACCGAGGAGTAGCTATAGAACAGAAAAAACTCCCCCCTCATACTCAAATCCTCAGTCAAATGACCAAACGTGTCAATGTCCCCACCCCAGAAATTATAAGGAAACAATATGGCAACCTTGTTCAACAACCCAAACCCCAACCTATGAATAGCATCCTTCTTCCTCTGAGGAAGCTCAGGCACAAACTCAATATCCCCCTTCTTTAGCACCCCCAACGGCACGGTACAAAGCGCCATGTCCCCCCTAAACTCCTGCCCACCAGCACAAACCAGCACCCCATCACTCCCATACTTCACACACTCTACAGTCCTCCCATAGAAAATTGGCAAATCCTCCGCCAATGCACGAACAAATTTCTCATTCCCCCCAGGAATGAAGCAATGATCACCACCCATCTCATAAGGATCATCTTGATCCCAATACGCCATCGACAAATTCGACATGAGAGTTGCATTCGCATACTCCAAATTCGCAAGATGCCAATTCAGTAACATCCTCTCCTCCTTATCCTCAGCCACCTTATAAACCCTTCGGAATGCCTCCAACGCCGTCCCCAACGGCACGTCCACCGACTTCACCTCCTCAATCATCGCCTGTCTCAACTTACAAACCCTCTCCAACAACTTGTTAAATGAAACCTCAACCCTAGAGTCAACCTCAGAGTCAACACTCCTCCCATCAGGCAAATAGAGAGGGCAAATATCTCTCACCTTATGCAAAGGCAAACCCAATTGCCTAGCAAGAACACCAAGAGGGTTCCCATTTATTCCAGTGAGGACACTCCCACCGAAATCCGCTGCAGCCTCAACGCCATCACCACTCATCTTCTTAGTCTTAACCCTCCCACCGGGTCGGGTCCTACCTTCCAAAATCACAACTTTAAACCCCATAAACACCAATTGTCTCGCCGCAACCAAACCCGCGAACCCGGCACCGATCACAATCACCGTTCCTCGGTCGGACCCATCGAAAGGTTTCAGCTTTAGGGTTTTGATCTCCTGCGCAAGGCCGAAGTTTATGTAACCGTGCTCCAGCAGGAACCGGTAAGCGGTTTCGACCAAACCCTTGTGTTCGGACCGGATCGACCGGAGGGCCCGGTCCTGAGTTAACCAGACCGAAACGTTGGACCGCCAACGCGCCAATATGTGGTTTCGGACGACGATGTAGATGGATTGTTCGGAGCCTCCGACGGTGGAAACCACGTTTGCTTCGATCTCTTCTTCCGTTAAAGAGTCCACGGGGAACCCTACCGAGATCGCGATTAGGGCTTCCACGTCGCAGTCCTTGGCGACGTCGTTTCGGCGCGTAGAGGGCCCGGTGGTGAGTTCCGTGAAGAACTTCTTTCGACGGCGTCGTTTCCGCGGAGGGGGATTCGGGTCGGTTCGGGTAGTGGTGGAGTCCGGGGAGTCTGGAACGGCGGGCTCGGGTGTCGTTTGGGTGGGGAGGGAGGAGTCTGGGTCTTCGGAGGAGTTCTGGAGGTCGAGGTTTTGGGGGGACATTGCGACGTCATTTTCCGGTGAAACGGGTTGCGCTGCTGCTGCTGGTGGTGACGGGGGTTCTGCCATTGTTGGTGGTGGGGGGTTTGTGTAAGTGTGATCAGTCATGGATGCTGATCTTTTGCACTCAGCTCAATATTTTTGTTTTTGGATAAAGAAGTATTAAATTTCTTCTTTGACTGCCGTATTTGATTTTTGTTAATGATGATATATAGAACATTATTGACTAATTTACACGTATTATGAAAGTTGATTAACATAATTATTGACATTAAATTTATTTATAGTTTATATTATTTTTTTCAATAATTGATGCTATAAAAAATTAAAAAAAAATAATTTTAATAAATTGATAGTGTAAAAAATTATATAGTTAATCAAATAAATTATTTTTTATTGGAGTTTGATATTAGGTATAAGAAAAACCTTTCAAAATAAAATCTCTATTAAAAAAATATTTAAAAATAATCTTATAAGATAAAATAAATTAAATTAAAATTTACTTATACGTGAGTTTTTTTCTTTTTATATTATTTAAACATTAAATATTAACATTAAAATAAAATGCATCCTTTTAATTAAATTTTACTCTCACTAATAATAACTTGTTAAGAATGAAGAATCAATAATCACAATTTAATAGAGTTGGCTTAGCGGTGAAGGATTAAAATAATATTATGAGATTATAAGTTTTAATTTTAGTACGACTATGGTAAAAACAAAAAACAAAATAAATTTGAAAGCATCTCTAATACCAATTGAAAACCTGTCACATAAATATATCAATACCTTAACCTAATCACTATCCTCATGAGTGTATATATTGGATAAATTTTTCTTAAGGGTGCAAAATTGAGGTGATAAAAATATCACAAAAAGGATGATTGAAGTTAAAAATACAAATTTTTTTAAGAGAAATCTAGTACATTGTGTTACATATTTGAAATGCTTTATTTCTTCATAGCCTTAAAAAGTGTCTCTTAAAGCTCAGCTCCCAAGAAGAGTGTTGTACTCCTCACAACTATTGCACTTCTAGATAAAGAACTACAATACCGGATAGAGGCGTGTACAATATACATATTTTTACAATTTCTTTCAAACCTTTTTCTTTTTCTATTTTTCTATTTCAAATTTGTATCATTTTGTTGTAAATGAAAGAGATAGATTTTTGTATATATTGATTGATATCTATATTGATACATACTTTTGTGAGATTAACACAAATTATGAACAATTGATTTGTTATTAACAAATCGAATGAAAATAAAGTCAATAAAAAGTAATCCTTTTTTTTTATGTAAATATTTTTCCTAGATTTTCTATTAACAAATCTTTATATGAATCAAGATTATTAGCAAGATTGGAGGATTCTCTTTCTTGCTATCATGATTTGACAAAGAACATAACCCTTCTTACGTTCTATTATGAAAAATCTTATCGATAAACATTATAAAGATCCATCAAAATAATCATTCTGATATTTATTAAAAATGAATCTATACTTTATTAAATATCACTTAAATTCATCTTACTTTTAATTTATATTGCTAGAGATTTGTTATAATTAAAATCAGAAATGTTCATTCAACAAAACCAACTCAAAGCAAATCAACCAAACTAAAAGTTTGTACTACGAAATCGGTTCAGGAAAATATTTTAGTCAATAAAGTACCCAGATGAGTAATATGAGATATAATTGTGAATAAAAGGCATTCTTTTATTTTTTAAAAAAGGGTTGATAAAAAAAATCAATTGTATTGCATTTATATACATTCATATTTTAGTTAAATATAAAAAAATATATGAATAAAAAAATATCTCACATCATTATAAAACTAAGTTGTTTTTTCCCTTCTTAACAAAAAGATTGAGATAAATTAAATGTCAAGTACTTGCCTTTTGGTCATGCATTCATCAATAAAACTTTTGTTTTTTTTCCTACTTTTTTATATTTCAATTTATTAATTACATCTTGGATTTAGATGGAGTGGCTAGTCTAGAAAGTGATCATTCAATTGAACTATTTTGTTATATAATAACAAGTCAAATAACTATTGATGCAAAAAACTATCTTTGATGTCGATTAATCGTTCTTCTAAGTTTCCATATTTTGGCTGTAACTGTACATAGCCTGTTTTACTTGTGGATGGCATCTTAGATTTTAGCATGAAAAAGGATCAAAATCATACAAGGTATAAAATCTTATGAACGCTTTGGCAGTAAATTATAGCATACTATCCGGGATGAAATTATTTTTCTTTCTCAATCTTCTGCCTGGCATGCCACAGTCTGCTCGCTTCCAACCAATTTTTTGCTTCACATTATCATACACAACCGAATATCCTCTCAATGAAATGTCTGCAAAGATCATAATCATTAATCAATGAGGGCATAAAAAATCACCCAAGTTGAGCAAAAGAGAGGAAAAGACATGATGTAGCTACACAGGAGAAGTTGAAATTTCACTGCTTACATAGCCTGAACCAGCATTTTTAATAATATTATATAATTAGGCCAGTGAAAAGGTGCAACATGATAAGTTTGTAAATTTTTTATGATGGCAAGAACCAAGGAGAGGTTGATTAGGGAAGAGGAAGGACCAAAAAATTATAATGCTAGTGGTAATACATATTCTAGCTAGTGTTTCAAGTTCAGGCAGTGGCGATCAAGGATACAGAGAGTGGGGATAAAAATTTATATAAAAAAAGCATAACTAATTTAGAATATAGTCAAATGAAAATTTAATTTTAAATACATCTAATAATTTTCAATATTAAACAAAGAAAGTGTTAAATGTTTTTACGCTTGCAAAACAGTATATACATCCATCCACTTTTCTTTTGATGTTTTCTTTATTAAGTGTTAGTAGTATAGAGGGAGTATTAAGAGAATATACCTAGTAGTTAGTGACAGATGAATCAAATCATAAAAGAAATTTTAGAACTGAAACAGCCCATGAACTAACTTATCATAACTCTGATTACTATAATAAAGTGATCGAATCTCAGTTTCAAAGGTGGCTCAATCAGTAGCACTACTTCTGCTGGACATATGAGCTGACTAGTTGAGTTATTCATCATCAGACACACTAAATGTATAAAGGTTATTAGGCTAAGTGAAGTAGTGTGGGACACGTGATAAATTGGAGATGACAATAAATGGCTAGGTGAAAATTTCACATATACTTCATCAAGGATATACGAAGGATATAGGGAAAGAAAATAACCCCTTATTTTCAATCCAATCATTGACAGTTATACCATTAAAAGGGCAAACAACAAATAAAATTCTTATAAAAAAAATAGAAAGCTTTTAGGTTTTCATTGAGAATGAGAGTACTACCTCCAAGTATAATTGAGGATCTGTCATTTACATTACTACCATCAAGGATTCCCAAGCACACATGGCCTTTGTTCTGCAGCATAGGAGTTTATTAGAGGACATGAGAATCTCAAAATTAGTTGGAACAAAAAGTTGTATTAGAAAGAGAGGATTACACTAATGATCAAGTAACCCTCTGGAGGTATCTGAAACAATGTGGACAAAATCCACCACTTGCTTTCGAACCGAAGAGTTAAGGTCTTGAAGTAATCCTTGACATCTTTGATAGATCTGCATGCATTTAACATGGATTTTAGAACAGCCAGCTCCATTGTGATCAGCCAAACAGATGCAATAAAATGATAGACTTATTTCATTTTTCCATAACATGACCAGTGTAACAGATGAAAGAAAATAATGATCTTAATTTTATTTCTCCAAACATTAGGTATTAAAGAAGAGAATCATCTCATTAAGTTACTTGTTGGTTATTAAAGCCAACGTTATAAACGCCAAAGCTAATTGCACCTTGAGTAAATTCTCTTACCTGATTTGGAAATTTGCTTGCCAGCAAATGGGTAAAGTAGTATCTGAATCATCTTGAACAAGTCCTAACCCAGAAACTTCATTAAGCTGCAACATAGATACATAATTAATGAATATGTGGTGTTCAATACCAGACTCAGAAGAAAAAGGTAGAAAATGGTTCCAGATGGATAAATGTAAAAACTTACAGAAGCAACAAGATCCAAGTATGCCTCTTTTGGGAAATATGTATAAGAACTGCCACTATCAAAAAACACTTTTCCTACTTTGCTTTGGCCATCAAATCTGAGTTGACGATTTCCATAATTTATTCCAAGAATCTCAGTTTGGTATAAATCCCTAGAGTAGATTAATACACCACGAGTTAAAGAAGAATCAGAACAAACCTTAGAATAACAAATACCAGGTGCTCCAAATGGAATGATAAAGCTTGTCAATAAAAAAATGATACATAAAAACATTAAAATAATGGAGGTTGTCAAATGAAAACAATATAAAACACAGTATCAATTTGGGTATAAATATTGACATTCTCACTGTGAAACTTATCTTGCAGTTTCTCCTAAGAAAAACACTCACTTCATAATTAATAGGGAAAGAAACACATTCTTAAGAAAATCATACTCACGTAGTAAGGGTATAGGCCATGGGTACCCAATTCATACCCCAATATGGCACATAATCATCACCTAAGAACATGTATCCACCACCAGCTCCATCATTGCTAAGGCAATGACCAACCACATTCTTAATAAGCCCTTTACTTGCTAACTGGTAGGGTAGGCTGACTTTTGCCCTACTCAATCCCATGATTCCATCTGTTTTAGCCAATGTATTCAAAAGTAAGCCTTCTTGATCATATCCACACCTTAAAACAAAAATATTGCGTATAACATATCAGCACTATCTTATTATAATATATAACCTTTTAAAGAAAAAGATAGAATTGCAAAAAGAGGTTTCATACCCAAAAACAACAGTTAGCTTGGCTTTGGATCCATTAGTAGTTACAAGATGAAGCTCATCTCTAACAAGAACCCCCAAGGAAGAACTATGATCTGCATATTGAATTTCATAATCGCACTGTAGCAAACTTTCATCATGATGGCCATTCTTTTGATTTTTCTGAACATCCAAGCAGAGAGAGTCCACAGATGATACTACATTGGGTCTTGTTGGCTTGTATAGGACATGTGCTCCCTGTATCAATTTTATCTTTTGAGTAAACAAAGTTTTTCAATCACAAAAATCCACAACGGAAAAATTTCATTAACATATAGTAAAAGTTTATATCTATTGTGCATATTGCTGAGAGGCGTATTCTATCTTTTAGCTTACTTTTAAACAGGAATATACATAAAATAAAATAAAACGTAACCTGATGCTATATTGATATTCCACATGCATCTAACTGAGGTGGATTGATATTTGATAAATATAAAAATAATTCAAATTACCTTCCCACAGCTTCTGCATGGAGCATCACACTGCATCCAAGTTAAATCACTCCCTGTATCCACATCAAGAAAATAACTTTTTGGAGGATTTCCAACACGTACAATAGTGAAATACAACCTGCAAGGAAGAACAAGTTGCTGAGCCATCACAGTGATACAAATACAATATGGGGAATTGGAGTTGCTACAATGCAAATCAGCAGCAGTTCCTAGCTTAATTACAGAAACTGTGTATCATTGGGAAAAATGTTGCTGATGTGGCTGCAATTAGTACTGAAGCAAAACTTCTATATTAATTATTGAGGCCCATTTTGATAAACTCCTCAATAAATATTAAAAAATAAAAGTCAACAATCATATCAGCAACAGCAACGATTTTGATCATACCCATCTGGATAAACATTGCCACTGACTGGAAAAACGGATGAAGAGTCAACGGCCACAACCCCAGAACCATCACCATCGTCTCTTTGCGTCAAAAACTTATCTTTTTTAACAAGCTTCCCCAGTTGGAGCTTCAAATCCTTCTGCCCCAAAACACCAAATTTCGGAAACAAAGGGAACAAAAATGAAGTGGCTTTGTCATCATCACCATCATTCTTGCGGCCACGTAGGTCCACAGTGGTGGTTGAAGAAACAGAACCATAGAGAAAGAGAGCAAAGAGAAGAGTACCAAAGAATGAGAAAAGCTTCATGGGGGTGCTGTGGAAGAGTCTTCTGAATGAAAAACTAAACTGAGGATTAGATGGGTAGGACTGAAGTGGAGGATCAGTGTTGTGTTGAGCATTGGGGTGTGTTTGTTGACTTTGGTGTTGGTGGGGTTGAATAGAAGGTTGAGGGGGAGGAGAAGGGTTATTAGAGAAAGCAAAAGCAGTGATGGTTTTGCCCAAAGAAGGGTTATCTGTTGGTGGAAGGGAGATTATAACAACACCTTTGATCTGAGTAGATTGATCATCTTCCATCTCTTCTGTATCAGAAAATAAGAGCAAAAGAAGAAGAAGAAGAGGGAAGAGATCAATGAAGATTGTGTCCCAAGTCTACCAAGTAGTCTTTAGTTTACTCTTGCATGTTATGAGACTCCGTCAATAGGATAGGATGATCCGATTGATTGATTCAGCACTACGAAGCTTCCAAGCACTTACCACCTTTGAAAAATGGTACCGGACTATTGAACTGATAATCTTTTCCTAGATTTTGATTTTTTTTAAATTAGGCTTAAATGTTTTTTTAATGCAATTTAGCGATTTTTTTTATTTTTATCGTTGTAATTATTTTCATCCTAATTTGTACAAAATATATCTATTTTGTTTTTTGTTTTTATGATATTTTGAATAAAAAAATATTATCTAAAATTTTAAAGACAAAAAATAAAATAAATATATTTTAGAAGAATTAAAATATTTTTTAGAAGGACAAAAATAAAAAGAAAATATCAAATTACGTAGACGAAAAAAAAACATTACTTTTATATTATTATTTAGTCGTTGTCATTATAACAATCTGTTCTTTTGGTCTCTATTATTAAAACATTTCATTTTAGTCTGTGCTTATAATCTTTTTTTTATCCTTTCGAGTCTTACAATCTAAAGATGTCTCCTCAGGTTGTTTGTCCTCATCTACCTTCATAATAATCAATTCTTACTTATGTATTAACAAGCTGAATTTATTACGTTGTATCTAATTCGACTCTTTATATATTATGGTTAATGTATCTCACATTTGTTTTGTACTTCTGAGGCTGAGATGAACTTAAATGAAATAAGTTATATCACATTCGTATCAAAGAGATAATTTATTTTAGAAATTACAATAATAAGACCAAAATGAGATGCTTGAAATTATAGAGATTATAAGAGAAAATTGTTGCCAGACTAAAAGAATAATTAAATCGTTTTTTTATTCAAATGTATTCAGCAGTCTCATTTTATTTTATTTGTTACTTGTAAAATATTTTTCTTTCTAATAATATTCTCAAGAAATAAATGCACTGGTTGATTTTTTTTTTTAACAAAAAATGCACTGATTGATATGTGACTATGCGATGTTTTAATAGTCAATTTATTTTTTGTTAGATACGGATGTTTTATTATGAGAACTGATAGAATTAATTTTTTTTTCAATAAAATGTGTAGCTTACCTTAAACAGTAAATAAAACTAGACTTGAAAGAGTATTTAGTATGCTTTATATAGGATTTTGATATGTTACTAGCATATAGTACTTTCCAAGTCAATAGAAGCAAAGAATCAATCATAAACCATTGATAATTAACCATAATTGTTACAAACTTTGATTGTTTCTTCTCTGCCATGCTCTCATCTAATTTAAGCATTTTTATAGCAGAAATACAACAAAACAAGCCAAGTGAGCAGAGCTATGTGGCGCTA
This sequence comes from Glycine latifolia, assembly GCA_013407115.1. Taxonomy (NCBI): domain Eukaryota; kingdom Viridiplantae; phylum Streptophyta; class Magnoliopsida; order Fabales; family Fabaceae; genus Glycine; species Glycine latifolia. The sequence continues at coordinate 8,483,069 of CM023956.1, read as the reverse complement.
CCAGCGCCAAGCCCACGCCATCAGCACCAACTGCATCAATTGCAGCATTTCTCTCTGCAATTCCACACCATCAGCGTGAATACCACGCTACCAGCGCCAGGCAGAAGAAACCAAAGTAAATCTCACTGTTAAGTGGTACTATCAGCTTGGATTTCACGCCATCAGCGTGGGGACTCGAAGTCTGCAACATCTGCACTCTGCTGAGCGTATTTTGGGAGATTCACTTCCCAAGTATAAATAGCAAAACCCACAGCTGAGAAAGGGGACTTGGCACGAAATTATCACTTAGAAAGAACTTGGAAGTGCTTAGCTAGGGCTTGTGGAGCTTTTTCTCTTCTCCTCCTTCTTCCCACTTGTACTTCAGCTGAGCATGCTTATTTTTGTTCCACCACTGCCAACCATGATTAGGTTTGGCTAGCTTATCTTTGTAGTTAGGGCCAACACTTGATGTAAACTTCCTTTGGATTGAATTGGATACTATTGTTCTTTTATATCAAGTTACTTCACTTTACTTTGCTTGAATGAGTATTGATATCTTGTTGGAATTGATCACTCTAGTAGGATATAGAGAGTTAGGGTTCACAATAGGAATATTGGAGTTCTATGCTTGGAATTGGGTAAAGTGACAAACTTTACATTACCTAGGAATAGAAATGTATGTTTGCAATTCATTTAATGTATCAACTTAATGCTTGACCTCATGAAGGCTGCTAAGGAATTAGGGTCCTAAATGGGTTAAAGGGTTATGTCACTAAGGGATTAAGACTTGGCTACAACTTTAGGAAGATGCATAATTTGAGTAGCTTGGGTAAATGAATATAGTAAACAATCCAAGTTAAGAAGGTGAAAAGCATTGAGTGTGGGTTGCCCTAACTACTATCGTCCTTATATCATTATAACACCAAGCTACTTTGTTCATAATCATTTATTGTTTATAGTTCTAGTCTTTATACTTAATCATTTGGACATACCAAACACAATTCTCTACAATATTTGTCATCCAACTTTTAGATATTAGTTATAATACAATTGGTACATCAATCCTCGTGGGAACGATATCTCTTATGACTTTAATACTTGGAACGAAAGGTATACTTGTCGAAGTCGCAACAGATTCTTCTTCATCAAACTAAACCATATCAAATGAACTTTTAAGTTGAGTTCTAATAGATGAAACTTGCAATTGTCAGCATATAAAAATTTTCCAAAGATGATTTTCTTTAGACAATTTGCAGTACGAAGAATATTTACTCTTTCTTTAAATATGTTTGTCTTATACATTGTTTATCATCATTAAAATTGAGGACTGAATTGTCTTTAACTTAACATCTTTCCCCTTTTGTTGATGAGAAACAAATATATATTAGAGGAAAGGCTATGCTTCTCCTGTATAAGACAAATTACTAAGACAAAATGTAAACAACATTTGATAATGATGGAGGTCCAAGTCAAGCCAAAGGTCTAGAAGGGGAGCTTGAAGCACTTCCTTTGGTGAGCTTCATAGGACCAATGACAAGAGCTAGGACTCAGGCACTTCAAGACCATATTCAAGCCAACTTGGGCAAGCATGAAGTTACAAACCTTATCAAGGACGACAAGAGCTGGATTTTGGTGTCTCAGGTCCACTTTAGTTCAATAAATTCCAGTACTTGTTGAGAGAAATTCAATAAAAACATTTGTAAATAAGTAGTTACTGCTTTAATCAATTATTTGGGTTTGATAATCGATTACAGGATGTTTAGAAGCAATCAGGAATCATAGACTTTC
>CM023956.1:8327993-8476302 GCA_013407115.1 Glycine latifolia | reverse complement strand
TGAAGATTGAGTTCCATTGCAAGGAAGATCAGGGCAAACAGGACTTGATCCAATTTTGGAGTCCATCAGATAATAAGAAAAATGTCATTCAAAATACAGTAGCTAAGACTATTTATAAGACCTATTAGATCATGTCAACCAATTTTGTGATTTGGAGTGCTATACAACTGAATAAGTTGAAAAGTTTGATAAATGAACTTGAAGTTGCTCAAACAAATAGTATTAATGTATTTTGTGACAATCAAAGTGCTGCGCAGATATGCAATAATAACATTTATTATGAAAGAAACAAACACATTGATATTAGGCTACATTGGAATAGAGACATTGTCAAATGGAATGGTAGTGCAAATTAAGAAGATTCATACATAATTTTTTTTTAAAAAATAAACTAGTTCAAAGCATCTTAATATTAAAAAAAAAATTGAATAAGACCGTTGGTTACAATAATTTAAACCATAAAAACGTGTAAAATAAAAAAAAATTCTATGATTTAGTTATGACTAAACAGTAACTAGGGTGTAAAAAAAGCACAGTAGCTAGTGTCAGCTAAGGACGCATAGCAAGACCATAACTAGCTAGTGTGATTTTTTTCGTCAGATATCAACGTAGTTTTGTATGAAGACTAGTTCAAAGATCATGACATAGTTATTGCTAACTAACAAAAAAAAAATACTGCTTAATTAACTGGAAAAAAACCACTGGTGAACGTACAAAGGAAAACGACGAAATTCCAAACCACAAACAATGAAGAGTAATTAAGGTGATAACTGATAAGTCGAAATCATCATACAAACACTTTAATACTATTTATTTATTATTTTCCCTTCTAACTTATATGAGGACCTTTGACCACAATGGGATAATTTATTTTGGAATTTACCCAAAAGTGTTTGTATGATATGAACATTAATATGACTTATTCCCATGTAGTAGACGATAAGTTGGTATCACAAGCAAATGCCTTGCTCTTGGCATCGATAGCCCAGATTTCTCATTCATATCCAATTCATCAGGAGCAATGCCACAAGGTAGCTCCCACTTGAAGCAGTGAACCAATTGGGCCAAAATCAACTTAACTATGGTCAACCCCATTACCATTCCTGGGCAGCTTCTACGACCAGACCCAAATGGTATAAGTTGAAAATCTTTTCCCTTAAAATCAATATTGCTATTCATAAGTCTTTCTGGATAGAACACTTCAGCATTTTCAGACCACACTTTAGGATCTCTCCCTATAGCCCATGCATTTATTATAACTCGTGACTTCTTCTTGATGTAGTAACCTTCAATCACAATATCTTCCATGGATTCATGAGGGGCTAGTAGGGGCACAACAGGGTGTAGCCTTAGGGTCTCCTTCACAACCATATCCAAATAGCTTAATTTTGCTAAATCATTCTCGTCCACCATTTTGTTTATTCCAACTACAGTTTTTAGCTCGTTTTGAAGATTTTCCATCACTCTTGGATGCCGCACAAGTTCTGAAATGGCCCATTCAATCACATCACTAGACGTTTCGGTTGCACCGATTATCATATCAAACACAATGCCCTTGATGCTCCTTTTATCGATTATATGTGCATGTTCATCATGGGGATGTATTGGTTGGTCCTTTAAGGAAAGTAATGTGTCAATGAAATCCTTAAGGTGCCCTTGTGCTGGAGGAGCTAGTTGATGCTCCTCAATCATCTCATCTAACATTTTGTCAAGTGATTTGCTGATTTTCTTCGAGCGTCGTGTTAATCCCTATTAATTTAGGGGCCACCAATAACAAAATACAAGGCATAATTAGTTATTGAAATAATATTCTAAAGTGGATATATTAAAAATTAGAAGTATTTTTTTTTGTTTCATATTTCATTGATAAAATAATTTAAAGTAAATTTTGAAAAATATTCTTTACATTTATTTTATGTACATCCTTGTAGCCAACTTTTTAATTTACTCTTGTATTAGTATAAATTAGAATGTGCAACTTGAACAACATGTTTGGTTTCTCATCAAAACAACATGTTTGGTTTCTCATCAAATTACAAGAGACACTCTTTCATGTCAAGATAAGAGAACTACTCTACACAATTTCTAGTTTTTTTTTTTCCTTATATATTGATCCACATCTTTTGTTTGATGTTGAAACAAACACATAAAGAGTGAAACTCTTAGTCTTATCGCTCTCTTAGCTAGACATTCACGATATTTTTTTAATATCACAATTACAACATCATTTCATACATTACTCTAAAAATATTCGTTTTCAACTATTTAAAAGTATCTTCCTTTTATCTTTATCTCTTTCGTCCTTGTCTTTAAAATAAATTTCAATAGTCTTTTTTTTTTTTAAATGCCAATAGTTAGAAATTATTTTATATCACAATTTAAATTATTTATTAGAAAACTTAATCACTATACAATTCATATATTAAAAATTACTTATTATAATTTTTTTGACAGTTTTGTTAATAAATTTTAACTATATAAAAAAGTAAACACTTATCCTGTATAAATGAAAAATTAAAATACTAGTTAATAGTATAATTTATCTTTGTTATATTGCTTTCAATTAACAATTGTTGTCTTAATAAAATTACTATATATATTTATCTTTTGAGATCGTTCATTCTAGCCAGGTTTGATCAATTTTGATTATCGAAGTTGTTTCTTGATTAACACAGTCACACACACCACTACTACTAAGTACTAACCTGAAGATCAAAGAGTCGAAGCCAAGGAACATAATCTGCCAAATTGAAAGCTCCCGAAACACTCATAGTCTCCACAAGAATACCCTTCAAATCAAACCTATCATCCTTGTTCCGTCCCAACACCATCTTGCATGCCATATCCCTCAACACTTCCCCCACTCTCTCACTAACGTCCACCACTTCACGCGCCATTGCTGCTTCCTTCAGCGACTCCACCATCGCCCCAATCTCACTCTTTCTCAAAGCACCAAAAGACTCTACTTTCGACGCGCTCAAAAGGTGCGTGGTGCACACCTTCCTCACGTTGCGCCAGTACGGGCCGTACTCCGCAAACGCCACGCTCTCTGGGCCGTACGTGTATTGGGCCGTTTGGAACTTGGGCCTGTTAGCGAACACCGTGTCGTGGGTCTTGAGGAACAGTTCCGCGGCTTCCGGGGACGAAACGACGACGGTTGGAACGTTTCCTAGTTGTAAAGACATTATGGGACCGTAACGTTTGGAGAGGGATTGGAGGGAACGGTGTGGGAGTGTTCCTGCTCCTCCTACCATGTGGAGGTTTCCGATGACCGGTAACCGTGGCGGTCCCGGCGGACGCGGTGGTTGTTTTCGCCGTGACATGGTGGTGGTGCATAGGATGTAGATCAATGTTACAAGGGGGACCATGAGAATGAATAGTGTTAGAGGAGACATGTTGTGTTGAAGTGATCTTAGTGTATGTTGGTTGGACTAATTGTAGTTACATCTCCTTATATAATACTACATGCAAGGTGTTGGTGAGCTATTTTGGGCAGGCCACGTGGCTCAGGGCATTGTTACTTAACTGTAACTGCCTACCTTTCCTGTTATTTACTATTTCCTATCATAAATAAGTTATAATGTAAAATACATTATAAGTTGTGCTCGTCTAATCCTTCTTTTTATGGTCAGTTAAGTGTTTATTTGCATCTTTCCCTTTCCACTAGGATGTTCATGTTATCAAATTACCTACTAACACAAGGTTTTAAAATATAGTCCATCGCAATATTTATTGCAACATAATTCTTTTTGGGTATTTGTGACCGCAATGCGAACCAAATTGTAATTATGTCGGCTGCATTATATCTAATTTCGTATGAAATCATGGAAGGTGACAAAACTGTGACAGCAACCATGACTTAAACCTTGGTTGTTTGTATCCTTGGTGTTGGTGACATATTTGTCGAGGTTAAAAAACGCGCGACAAGGATTTGTCTGACGTTGCGATTTGGGACGATTCTACTTCAGAAAACTCTAGTTGTTTGTATTGAACATTTTGATGCTTGTGGATTTTTTACATGGGAAATCAGATCACGTATCTTGTTGGTATCGAAGAAAAATCCTCTGTGGATTTGATTCGAATATATAAGAAAGCCAAAGTAAGCATTGATCAAATAAATTAGGGTTGACCTGGTCACTCTTTTGAATTTGATTATAGAGCACTGAAGATGAAGATATCTAAAGATATCGTTAGAAAATGACAATCGTTGGACATGAAAAGAATGTTTGGTTATTTTTTGTTTTATTAGAATTTCTTTATCTTTGATGCTAAGAATTAATGAATTATGTGTCTTAGGAAATCTTGTGACGTCAATTGAATCTCACCCTTCGTTTTCCACCTTATGAACGACATCATGATTGACTTATTTTTGTGGATTCAAATGTGACGATCGAATTATTTTACATTTATCATGAGATAGATTATTTTTCAGAATGTCTGTTTTTTATATGCCATGATTTCCAAACTGAGTGAATTCGTTTACCCTGTAATTTCTTTACCATAATTTGTTGCAGTGCTGATTTTCTGCTCCAATTTCGACTGTTAGAATACTGAATGGTTCAAGCATAGGGTACCAAAGGCAGGGTCATCACAGTAATCAAGATTGAGATTTGAATGATGCATTATTCTCTTCTGCTGAAGCCACAAATATAAATTACAAAACTATATAAAAATGCAATTTCAAGTTCATATCAAGAGAAAATTATGAGGTTTCATGCAGATTCGAAAAAATAAATTATGATTGGTAAACAAGGAATTGTCTCTCCAAGCACTCAAGCATTGTAAGCAACAATTATCCAAATATCGTGTATACTGTATAGCACACCACAATAAATGGAATGTTATTTCATATTGCTAAATCTGTTAAACATGAAAGTTACACAACTTTAAACCATCTAAACATTTCTTAACACAACACTCGCAATTATTTGCTTCAGCTATTAGTTAAGTAACCAAATCTTTTTGAACTGACCAGGGAATTTTAGCAATACTAAGAAGATACGGTAGTTGTGAGGTGAAGTCTTTTATCTGTTATTTTTTTATGGAACCATTGGGAAGCCTGTTATGATCCTTTCATACACAGTCGTTTGACCCAGTGAGCATACAGACTGGTGCAGGAATATTGTAATAATCACAATCTGTTGAACAGAGCCAATGTAAGAGATGGCTTGGCCTGCGCTCATGTTTTGTTTAGCTTAGGAGTAAAATAGGAGAAAAGAAATAGAAAAGATAGAAATATACTTGCTAAATTTACTCTTAGGGTCAATATAAATAAACTTATCAATAACTACTTAGAAGAGAAGAAAATAAGAGTTGATATAATGTGACAAGAGAAAGATACAAATAGAAATGAGTTGAAAAATAAGTAGAAATACTGTTCAACCTTTAAATATTACAGTTTTGTTGTGTACCAGTAACACCATTGCAATCAGTGCATTGGGTTTGATCCAATTGCTACAAAGAAGCTATAAGGCAGGGACCAATTCTTATTTTAAGAAACAAAATACAAGTATCATTTCCTAATTTAATGACAAGTAAATCTTATTTTAGCAATAAACCTAATCTATGTTAATTTATTCCTTTCCAACTTCACCAGCTAGCCTGTAAGTTGGCACAGCTAGCAAGTGACTACTTCTTGGAATTGTGAGGCCAAATTTCTCAGTCATGTCCAAGTCATCAGGGGACATGCCTAATGGAAGTTCCCAATTGAAGCAGTGCACCAATTGAGCTAGAACAATCTTAACAGTAGTTAGACCCAAATGAATCCCAGGGCAGCCTCTACGACCAGAACCAAATGGTAAAAGTCTAAAGTCGTATCCCCTCATGTCCACATTGCTATTGGCAAATCTCTCAGGATAAAACACCTCAGCATTATCTGACCAAACCTTAGGATCTCTCCCTATTGCCCATGCATTTACTATGATCCTTGACTTTTTCTTTATGCAATAACCATCAATAGTAATTTCTTCTCTGCACTCACGAGGTATTAGCAAAGGTGCAACCGGGTACAATCTTAGTGTTTCCTTCACCACTAAGTCCAAATAAGGCAATTTTTCCATATCACTCTCCTCCACCTTTCTATTCATCCCCACTACACTTTCCAACTCATCTTGAAGTTTCTTCATCACCCTTGGATGCTTTAGGAGTTCTGACATAGCCCATTCTATTGTTGTAGCAGAGGTGTCAATTGCTGCGACCATCATAGTCATCATAATAGCTTTGATATTTGTTCTATCAAGGACATGACCATGTTCGTCCTGAGGATCCAGGGGTTGATGCATAAGCTCTAGGAATATGTCCACAAAGTCCTTCTGGCATTGACTTTTCTGTTCATTATCAGAAGATTGTTCATGGTCTTTGATAATCTGCTCCAAGACTTCGTCAAATGATTTACTTACTTTCTTTAATCGCCTTACTAGTCCCTAATGTGCAAGTGATTGAATAACACACATAATATCTCATTATTTCAGGGTAAGTACAATCATTAATGAAAAATAGAGTGAATAATGAATGGAAAGTCACATTCTATAATTAAAGCAGTAGAGGAACTCCTTCTACATGATTGTCTAATAGTTTGGATGTTAGTAAACACTTAGATGAGAAGAATATAAAACAATGAAGAAGAGATAAAAGGAATCATAAGTTAAAATTATGGCTAAAATATAAGTTTGGTCTCTGAATTTTTTATTTCAGTTTGGTCTTCTAAGTGTTAATGGTTTCATTTTGGTGTCTTGTTCGACCAAAATAGTTATTTCGTTTCTTGCACTAACTGTGTTAATTTTGGCTGAAATGACAAACATTCATCTGACGTGACATCTTTCATAGTTTGTCATGTATCACCAAGTTGACCAAATTAGTGTAAACGGGTGTCATGATGAGGGTGAATGATCAATGTAGTTAAATAATCTAACAGAGACATTTCAAACCAAAGTGAAATTTTAAGCTTAGGAGACCATATTGAGACCAAAAATTCAGATGAGGGTGAATGATCGTTAACAAATTATGAAGCATGACTACTTGATCAGAATCAAAAGTAATATGATATGGGATATGCTAAGTGTTCACTGTATCTAGCTGAATTTCATACCTGAAGATCAAACCTACGTAGCCAAGGCACATAATCTGCAACATTGAAAGTTCCTGCCAAGTTAACTATTTCACGAGCAAGGTTCTTTACATCAAATCTATCGTCCTTACTGCAGCCAAATATCATTTGAAAGTTGATATTCTCAATGAGATCCCCCACAGTATCACTGAGATCCACAACCTCGCACGATGATGCTGTTTTCCGGAGTAACTTAACCAATTCTTGCAACTGCTGACTCCTCAAAGGAGAAAACATCTCAACTTTGGATGCAATCAGAAGTTGTACTGTGCACAGTTTCCTCATGTTGCGCCAGTAGGGACCGTACTCAGAAAACACTAAGCCCTTGCCACCATAAGAAATGTATTTGGATGAGATAGACTTAGGCCTGCTAGCAAAAGTAGTGTCATGGGTCTTGAGGAATAGCTCAGCAGTTTCAGGGGAGGAAATCACAATGGTTGTGACCTGTCCTAGCTTTAAGGACATTATAGGTCCATATTGTTTTGCAAGGGATTGAAGGGTGCGGTGTGGTAGTTTCCCTAGCATGTGGAGGTTGCCAATAATTGGCAGGGTTTTGGGACCAGGTGGATATTTCTCATTTTGTTTTGATTGCAACACAACAGCAGATAGAATAAATATGAATACCACAAAGAGTAATGCAGGGATGGCTAATGTTTGAGGTAACATTTCTGATTGTTTTCTTGATTAGAAATGGAGAATGTTTTGAGTATTCCTGGTACAAAAGAGAAATGGAGAATGATATGGAGTGAATGCTGACACGGAATGTTAAAATAAAAAACAAATCCATGTGTTCATGCAACCAATAAATCAGACTTGTTAGACGAAAATTGGATGACTCAGAAGTTCAATACATGTTTTAAGTCAAATGAAGTTGATAAAAACTCATTCAAATACCCTCTAAATAAGCCGATAAACAACCATGACATTTAAACAAAAATAACCCACCTTATTTAGTGATGGGGAGTAAAGTCACCAAAAATAAAAACAAAATACAGTAAGTGAGTTGCTTGACAAGTTTGCAGGCCAACTCACTAAAAAATAGTAATAAAAAGAAAAAATAAAAACAAAAACAAAAATACAGACATGTAAATATTATCTAAGGTATTTCTAATAAAACTCGGACATAATAAAAAAAAATCATAAAATGCTATATTACTAATATTTAAAAGTAAATCATCATCAACCAAACAACAGTCCATTGTTTACAAAGTCAAAATAAATAAAAGAATAGTCCACAAGTTTGTTAATCCACTTTCACAAATTTAAAGTAAATAAAAAATAATCAATCCAATATTAATGACCATTAAAAAAAATTGATAAACTGACCCACCCACCTCAACTTTTTTCTTTTTAAAGAAAGGTTAGTCAAAATGAGGTTTACTGATTATTTGTTAAATATCCCAATCCAAGCAGGCAAACACCCCCTCCAAATAAACAAAGGATTAATAGCTTCGCCAAATGACCAACACTGCCAAGATGTTGACAGTGTATCCAAAGTCAAAACAATATCTCTTGAAGTCCGAGTGCTGTCCACAAACATTTTATGATTAAAATAAATAGTTTTAAAATTAAAAAGTGAACAAAATCTAAGCCATTCAATCGGTAGTGCAGCATTGTTGGTTCATCTGAAAATCTGGTTTCCGAAACACAGCATAAACTAGGAACAGTTAAGCAAGCCGCGTCTGAATTCAGATAAATAACACAGTTTTCTGATTATTGTTGAAATTAGTTAAATTCCAAAGCCACAGCCTTGCAGAAGTTAACATAACAGAGCAAACTTCTGAGCCAAAACAGTAAATGGTTGACTTTGCATTTACAACCCATTACCCAAAAAGATGAAAATAACATGTAGATAGAATCAGAGAGAGAGAGAGAGAGAGAGAGTTACTGTTATGTTATGAGTCTCACTTGATGGATCAAACGTTGTTGTTGGGCACCACGGAATCTTTGGTAACCTCGGCAGAGACTGCACGACACAGATCAGCAAAACTAAACAAAATATAAGTTAGAGAATGAAACAAAGGAGAGTAACATAACATATATGTAGCGATGTAATCAGAATTACTTCTATCTATAGTAATGAAAGAAGGTGATGTTGCTATTGACTGGAGTTGATTTTGGAGTTTAGTTTATGTGAATTTGTGGTCTCAGATTATTGGCTTAAACTTAAAGGGTCATCAGAGATTTCAGACATAGAGAAGAGTGCACGGCATGCCAGCTGAAATACTCCTTTTGTCCTTATATGAAACTTATTTTTCTTTTTTATAAGATTACTGGTCTAACCCCGTGCATTCACACGGGATATACTGATTTGTTATGTTTCGATTCACTTTAAATTAAAAAATTATTTTTATAATAAGTAAATATATAAATAATTTAGAAATGAAGAAAATGATGAATTTATAATAAGAATAAGAAATTATATTTGTTATGTGTAATATAAAGATATGATAATTATAAGTAAACATATGAATGAAAATTCTAACACTTATTTGTATATATTTTTTGTCTTTGATTACGTTTGTAGCATTCCTTTTACATGAGTAATAAAGAAAGATTATTTTATAACAATAGATATATATATGTAGTGTAATACAATTGTAGGCACTTGACGATCAATTTGTAATGTAGAACTCCTTAATAATTTTGTTAATATTTTACAAAATTTTAGCCTAAAAATAAAATATTGTATATAAATGTAACTGATGAGTTACAATAATTTCAAAAAGATTGAAAACTTAAATAGTTTGAGTGAAACATGACTAATGCATGATTGATTGAAAATTTGTTAGAATTTAAATTCATATAATCACTATAAGATAAAGTTATAAGATTAATAGAAACAATGAAAAAGTTAGCTTGGAACAAAAATACTAATTTTCAATCTAAGCAATAATTGTAATATGTAGCAAGCAACTTTCAATTTTGAACTTAAATTAAATAAAACAACTGAAAACTTTATGCAAAATTAATGTTTTGTTAGTAAACTTCCCACTTGTTTAGGTCTTCTATTTCAATTTATCCAAGTAATACCTTCATTTTGTCTTGCATCTTTTCTCCACTATGAACTTTCATCTTCTACTCAATCATCAATTGAATTATTTTTATTCATTTATGTTTGTGTCAATGCTAACTTTTACAGAGGTCCTACATCAAATTTCACAATTGAATATTCCATTAATCTTTTACCCGTTCACCTAAATTTTTGAAATAAATATTAGTTTTCATTTACTAACATTTTTTAAACAAATATAATTGAACTATTGATTATAAATAGGAGTAATATTAAGAAAAGATAAGCAACAACAACAACCAAAGATTGTATGTGAAAAATTCTTACACTATAAGATAATACCAAATCGATGAAATCAAATAAAAAATTTTCATGTGAAAAGTAATCTCAAAAACGTCATAAATTTAAAAGTAAAATGAGAAATAAGGAAACATACCAAAAAATGTCATTTTGACATTTGATCAAACACATAATTTGTAAGCAATAAATCAGTTTAGAACAAAATCAAATAGATATTTAAAAATTTCTCTAATTCTCATCTTTTCTTATAAAGACATGTTTAGTATCTTTTTACACAGAATACTTTAACCCATAGGCCATATCAAATAAACCTTTTTGACAAATTTAATCCATATTCACAATATTAGAGAAATTTTAATGAAGGAGAAAAAAACAAAGAAAGTAATTAGGCCAAACCAAAATCAACCAAGAAAATATAAACTAAGAAAACTATTCACCTTTGTTGCTAAAGATCACTATAAATCATGAAAAAATTATGAAGAAGTTGTAGTCACAGTGGCTAGCAAAGACATCTTCAGTGAGGGTTGCGATATTGAACGGTTAACGAAGAAGTAAAAAGATATTTCATCGATTTATTTTTCGAATAGAGATAAAATAAATTGAGTAAATAAAGAAGGTAAGAGAATAGAGAAAAATTGTGAGAAGACAGAGAACATTAGAGAAGAAGAACATTTTCAAAGTTGAGAAAAAAGAGAAGATAATAAGAAAGATATTTGAACACATCTAACTCTTAAAAAAGTAGTTAAGACAATATATCATTTAAACTGAAAATATATTAAAAAAACTGCAAGATCTAACATAGTTTATTAATGACAAAATGAATGTGTAGCAAAAATAAGAGAAAGAAAGAAGTGAAGTTCAATAATAAATTTTTCTTCTTGTGATAATATACCTCTATTAAGATCAGATCATAAGCAATTGATCCACTTAGGGTTCCATCTTTTGTCACGCCTGTGCAAACCTGTCAATAATTAGACTTAGTCAATTGAGGTGAGAACCAATAAAATTGAGAAATATGAAGGGCCAAAAGGAGAAAATTATGAAAAGCATAACATAAAATGAAAAAAGATCACTGCACTCTAGATAGTTGTCAAATAAATTAATAAGAGAAAGAAAGAAGTGAAGTTCAATAATATTTTTTTCTTCTTGTGATAATAAACCTTTGTTGAAATCAAACATTAAACAATGAATCCACTTAAGACTCCATCTCTTGTTACACGCGTGGAAACCTGTCAATAATTAGACTAACTCAATTTAGATGAGAACCAACAATATTGAGAAATATGAAGGACCCAAAGTAGGAGATTGTGAAAATCATAACATAAAATGAAAGGAAATCACTATAGTTTTATAGACAGTTGTTAAGTAAATAAGAGAGAAATTATTATATCACCAGTGGTTTAAAGTCTTTTGGGAAGAGAAAATTAAAATAATATTGAGATTTTATATTTTTGTAACTGACTAGTACGATACCGTGCATAAACAAGTAATACCATTGTCTATGCGTTAAAGAGATAATAATGTGTGAGATGAATGAAATAAATGATATAATGAGTGAAATCACTGCACTTAGCAAATTTTTAGACAGTTGTTGAGTAAATAAGGGAGGAATTACTATATCACAAATGGTTTAGAGTCTTTTTGGAAGGAAAAATTAAAATAATATTGAGATTTTGTATTTTTGTAACTGGCTAGTACGATATCCTGTGTATACAAGTAATACCACTGTCTACGCGTTAAAGAGATGACATGTGAGAAGGATGAAAGAAATATAGATTTTCTTATCAAAAAGGGGTGCAATTAGCAAGTTTTAATTTGAAAATATTAGAGTGCACTTATAAAAAAGGGTGTGCAATTAGCAATTTTTTATTTGAGAATAGTCTAGTATACTTATTAAAAAAGAGGTGCAATCAGCAAATCAATATCTGATTACCATTTTACTCCTATTTTTTACCAAATGTCAACAATATAAACTGTCTACTTTTGTAATTATGCTATTTGCTTTTATATATGTATAGTAGATTTTTAGGGTAAACGATCATTTTGTGGATGAATGTATAAATTGGTAACAATTTTATTTATGAAAAAACAAAAAAATTGATTTAGTCCCAGAATTTATAATAAGTGTAATAACTTGGTTCTGCTGTTAAGTTTGTGTATAATATTTAAGAATCTTTGATAATAAATTGTATTTTTTAAACACTAATTTGATATAAAAATGTTTGGTGGACACTTATATCTTATCTAACATCTAGAGAGATTAATATATATATATATATATATAAATATGATGGAATTTGACATGATAGAAAAAGAAAAATGAAAAATATTAAAATGTATAAAATTATAAATAATTCATGTATTACTACTCATTTGATATTTGTTATTAAGTTAATTGTATGAAAAATGTAATTATTGTACTTTTTATATATTCATGAATTAAATTAAAATTTTTGTTATTTGATTAAATAAATTATCACCAATTTACATAAACTAAAATCTTCATTCAATCTTATTTTTAAGTGGTTTTCGGTATTAATTATTTTTTTATTAAAATATTCTTAATTAAGTTACAGTTTAATTACTTCATTTTCTTTAGGTGACTAATCTATATTTCTAGTTAGGTGAAAAATAATTAAGAGAAAATAGTAAAATGGTTAGTTTCAATAATTTTAAAGATAAAATTTTAAAAAATAATTTAAAGTGTTCATAAATTTAATGTTATTAATTAGATAAATTAATCAGCTTTCGGAAAGTGATTAACTAAAAGAGTCTTTTATGAAAAGATAGAGGTAATATAAGGTAAACGTTTTATTAAAAGAGTTTAATTTCTGTATTATTAGTATAAAAAATGGAGAAATGTTAAAAACAGATTCTCTTGATATATTTTTTAGCACACTTTATGTTAAGATGAAAAATTATTAAAAACTAAAAATTTAGTAAAGAATAATAAAACAAGATGTAGGACTTACAAATTTGGATGATTTTTAATAAATTTTAATGGTAAGAGACCGGATGTGAGTGAGTATATTCCTAGTATTTCTTAAAATAAAAATATTTTAATCCATTAAAAATTGTTGTTAAATTAAGAAATTTATTATATGATGATTTATAATTAAATGATAAGTTATTTTTTTATTTAATTTTATTAAATATATATTTTGTCATATTTTTTTTATTATGATATTATACAAAATTGTTTCTGTTGTTTTGTTTAACAGTAATAACTTCATCAAAAACAATAAACACATATATAATGAATATTTTTCTTTTCAACAAGGTGTGTTTGATAAAGAGAAGAGATATGATATTGAAGAGAAATTTTAATTTTCTTAAAAAATTTATACCTATTACATTTAACTTTAATTCAAAAATTTATATATTTATATATTTTTTTGTTTTTATCCTCTAAACCAAATACAAACACAAACACAGCTTAAACGAATGTAAAAATAATAATTGGAAGTAGCATGATCTGCTCCCATTACGAAAATGTCACGTAAATATCCATCCACCAACGAAATCTCTGTCACTAGGCAGCACCACCAACACAACAACACTCTCTATACCCATTTAAGAAAAGAAGAAGAAGAAGAAGATGATGATGGAGGGATCCCAACAAGTCTCGGTGGGTCATCCTTACGTGCCACGTGATTTGCACCTACCTGACTACGCTCCCTGCTTCCTTTCCATGTCCAACATTTTCTCCGTCTTCGGCTTCTCCTCATCATTCATCGTCACTCTCGTCTGGTTCTTCTCAGGTACTATCAATTATGAAAATTTCAAGTTTGAAGAAAGGACCCATCAGCGGAATTAGTTCATTTGTCGTGAAAATATGCTTTTTATTTTTATTTTTTTATTTATGCACCCAGTGTACAGTTTCAAAACTTTACCTCTTTTAATGTCGAAATAGCTCAGGTTAGATTAGAACAATGATAACAACAACTAATATCATGTTTGGTTACACATTCCACATGTGGTTTTCCACTTTTACATATAACCTTAGTTAGACGTGATTTTCTATGTTTGGAGATTCCAACCACGCTAAAAACAAAACATAAATCCTCTTTTTATTGTTTCTTTTATGTAACCGATGTGTAGTGTCTTCAAATCTTGATTTGCATTTGTCAAACATTAGATCTATTTTAATGTTTTTAAAACATACCATGTTGAGGGGAGGGACTAAAAGATTATTAGATGGTCATGTTAAGGATTTTTTTTTATCCATAGGAATCGAAGATAGATATCAGATGTTTATAACAACTCCGCGTAGAATTTAAAATATGAAATGTTTTTATTGCCTTTTTTTCTGGTTGAGAATATACAATATGGCAAAAATTAACAAGTTGCCTAATCATAGTCCTTGCTTAGTAACTGTCAAATTGTAATTTCCTGTTATTGACTATTGTGATTAATCCTAAATGAGGATAGTTGCATGGAACAGGAATCCCAAATTTGTACTTTGTGCAATGGGACAAAATTGGATGCAATAGGTGCTTTTGGTGATGTTTTCTAACCGAAATTTTACCTTGGTAATCTGTGCAATAAAGGTTAGCATTAAAGATCAATGTAGGTTAAAGAGATGAAACTCTAATTTTGATCCGAGAATTAGAGAACAATACTCAAAGTATCCAAGAGTTTTCATCTAAGTTTTGTCCAACTAAATAAACCATATCAGTTGGTGTATGCTGTCTCAGTTCACTCTATAGGTTCTCTCAGTTGCTTTGTTTTTTAGAGTACATTGTTATTTTCGTTTTAATTATGTGGTTCACAAGGCACTCACACTATATCATCTGTTGCAAGTTTAATAGTCTGTCTGTTTCTGGTTTGGCTTCTTACTATCATTTTATTTGAATTTCTGTAATCAGATTCGTGTAAATGATTGAAGGTTTTCTGATTTTGTATTCTGCCAGGACACCTTAAGAAAACCAAAGTTGATAGAGTGCTGATGTGCTGGTGGGCCTTCACAGGCCTCACACACATGATTCTTGAGGGTTATTTTGTTTTCTCACCTGAGTTTTTCAAGGATAAAACTGGCTTCTACCTGGCTGAAGTTTGTGAGTTTCTATGGCATTGAACAGAGATATTGTAAAAATTTGGAGTACCCTTCAAGGAATTTGCAGTTTTTTTTAGTTGATGGAAATTTTTTAATGAACAAATAACAGGGAAGGAATATAGCAAAGGGGATTCAAGGTATGCAGGAAGGGATGCAGGGGTAGTTACTGTTGAAGGAATAACAGCGGTTTTGGAGGGTCCAGCTAGCCTTCTAGCAGTGTAAGTTGAAAATAAACAAGACAAAGGACCAAGAGAACTGATGCTATGATGCTGCTACTAATGATCTTTGTTTTACTCAGTTTAACTCTGGATTGCATGTTTTATCTTCTCCTTTTTTCACCTGACTGTTTGTATTACCAATATGGATGACAGATACGCAATAGCTACTGGGAAGTCATATAGCTACATACTTCAGTTTGCCATTTCTTTAGGCCAGCTATACGGAACTGCTGTTTATTATATAACAGCAATCTTGGAAGGTGATAATTTTTCTACAAACTCGTTTTACTATTATGCATACTACATTGGAGCAAATGCCTCCTGGATTGTAATACCCTCGATCATTGCCATCCGCTGCTGGAGGAAGATCTGTGCAGCATTTCGAGTTCAAGGAGGCCAGGCAAAAAAGCCTAAAGTTCGTTGAAACAGACCTTTTCAGGTTATTGGTCTTAAAAATCTTGAGCTAATAATGATGTCTTGGGGTAGTTGAGATAAGAGAGATTGTTGTAAGAATTGTGTCATTGATTCTCTTAAACTGCACATCTCGGAGAGAAAAAAAATTCACTGTCATTTGAGAAGGTGATGTTTTTAAGTTTTGAACAACTATTTTCCTATCATTGATTTTAAATTGAATATTGGATGTTAGCTGGCAGATACTAGAATATAGTCTATAGACACCAGCACTTTTGCTCTTTGTAGCTACACTTGTTTTCCTTAATTTTCATTTAGAAAGAAAAAATAAATGACCTCATTGTAGTGTTTTAGGTGGGTCGTTTATTTGTTTTCTGTCGTATATAGATTTTTAAATAAAAATAATAGTAAATCCTTGTCTTCATTCAACAATTCCTAGCCTGAACCCTAAACCCTAAACACTAGAAAGTATAGAAAACATTGAATCAGATCGCGAACCCAGCAAATCCTTGTCTTCATTCAACAATTCCTAGCCTCTCAGAAACCTAACACGGAGCTATATTCTTATTCTATTAGAATATTTGGAGAACCTCTTGTGATGCTGTTATTGTATCTTAGAACATTTTTACTTTCCCATAACACTATTCTAGTTATCCTTGATAAATTGTGAGCTTATTAAGCAAATCACAGTGATGCATCCGAATTTTGAGAAACTTTACATAGCTGACCGTCAATAATGAATATTTTTAAAGATTTCTCATATGTAGATGGAAAAACAATGGTTTTCAGGCCAGCTTTGTTCTAGCAACGCTATTATCTAACGACACTACAGAGAAATTCCTAGAAGTTGCGGGAAGTGGTCATTTGGTGCATACAGAGATCTTTTGACATTTGAAAGTGCTTATTTTGAGATGAAGTCTTCAATATAAATTTTTGGCTTGCAGTTTCTATCAAGTTTGCTTAATTTGGAGAAATAAATTTGTAATGCAATGCTTCTCCCTTGACCATAAGTGTCGGAGAGGATTTTTCACACCATACAGCACAGATGCAAATATACTATTTAGTGTTTACTGAGCATGGGTTGCATTTCGTTGACTAGAACATAGTCAACATACCAATTCTACCAAAGAAACCAAATTATACAGTGATTAATTCCACCAGTTTAAACTGACAAATGTTATGCGATATGGGTATGCTTTCATATGATTGGCGGTCCTTTCTCTTTACTAGTGTTGACTTCAGTATGACAAATGACTTTTGCCAAAACGTAGTATTTTCATTGTAAGAATTTGACAAAGGGATCAATACGGCAATAAGTGTATTTGTTTCTTATTTCTTATTCTTATTTATGAAACTAGAGTGCAGCCTGTGCTTTGCACAAACATTGGAACAAAAGCAATAACAAAAAACAGTGGTCTGTTATTTTTTTTTAATTAACAACAATCATAATCATTCGGATCGAGATTTAGTCACACTTAAGACTTTTTATCCCTTTTTAAGAATATGTTATGTGAGAATCTAACTCATGTCTTTCCAAATAAACTTTATATGTTATTAATTGAATTGCACTCATTCATTAGGTACAATAATTCATTCTTTAATGTGATAGAGTAAATAATAAAATATTGAAATAAATAATAGTTGGACATGTGGCTGTAAAATGGAGTATGAATGATTTTAATATAACTATTAATGACAATAAATTGACATCTCTCATTTTATTTACTATTTTTGTTAAGTTAGATTCAAAATAAATCCATTAGACTTTGTCATAGTTCATGGGTCCTCATTGTGAAACCTAAAACTACTTTCATGATTTAAATCTTACATTTAGAATCTGATAGCTTCAACAATTAAGTTCCCTTTTTAGTTCTTTCCTAATTATCTAAAGTGTAAACATGTGGCTAACAAATGTATGAATACACTTAACAAAAATCAAACTTAAAGGAATGACATTGTCCAATAAAAGAAATTAAGAAAAGGACTCAACCATAATCAAAGAGGAATCACAAAAATAAGCAAAAATATTTAGACTAGGAAGAATGGAGATGAATCACCTTTATTTTTTATTTTTGAAATGAACTCAAAAACTAAAAGATTTATAATAATTCATATACACCACTTCACTAACTCAAACTCCCTTAATAATCACCTTCATTTATATTAAAAAGAGTGAGTTTAATTTATGTACATGTTATTGTAAAAAAAATCTTATAAGGTCAATGAATAAAAAATATAACTGATATGATATTTAAAATAATTATTATAAAAATTAACAAACTTATTAATAAGTTATTATAAACAACAATTTGTAATTAAATTATATTATAAAAACTCTTTACACGGTTCATATTACATTATTTATCTAAGAAGAGCAGTTAAGTGAAAAGAAAAAAAGAGCAGAGTTAATTTTGCCAGTTGGCCAAACTCCAAAGGTCACGTAATTTACTTGGTTGGTGGATTGGACTTCCACCACATGCAAGCAGTAAATCAAGAGGATGAAGCTGCAATGATTTGATCACTTTACGAAGAAGTCATATAAAATATCCACCCAGTAACCAAATCTTTTCCCTCTCGAATCATGATCCCCTGCAATTTTTATTTCAATTGCATCAATCATAACCATTCACATATACTTAAATAAGATATTTATAAAAAAACATAATTTAAAAAGAACTGTCCAACTAAGTGCACATTTACTTTTCAAGTATAAAATAACTTATAAAATAAAAGTATTTCTCTCGAATGATCAAACTTTTTATTTTTATTTTATTATTTTATTGAATTTACATTAAAATATACGGATAGCATTTTTAACTTAAAATCAAACATGCATTAAGTTCAAAACACTTGGAAGCACTACACACTACTATTCTCTAATAGTCTAATTCATTTCCATTGCAGAAGAAGGAAGGAGATGGAGGGATCTCAAGTTTCAAAGGGTCATCCCCATCCCTACGTCCCACGCGACTTGCATCTACCTGGCTATGTTCCTTGCTTCCTCTCTGTCTCTAACATTCTCTCCGTCTACGTCTTCTCCTCTCTGCTTCTCGTCTCTCTCGTCT
This sequence comes from Glycine latifolia, assembly GCA_013407115.1. Lineage (NCBI taxonomy): Eukaryota > Viridiplantae > Streptophyta > Magnoliopsida > Fabales > Fabaceae > Glycine > Glycine latifolia. The sequence continues at coordinate 8,457,134 of CM023956.1, read as the reverse complement.
GGATCTTCTCAGGTACCACCAACACAACACTTTTCTTCCAGCTGCAATCTATAAGTTTTTTAAGCCGCATTCACTAGTAAACTATCAATTTGATCTCTTAAGTATTGCTTCCTCTGTTTTTAATTATAAGATCATTTTCAGAAATTTGTTTCTCTTTTTTTATAATTTTTAAATGCATTAATTATTTTCTTCCCTACCTACTCTTACTTAATTGTTATCTCTCCAAACATTAACGAGAAACAATTAAATTAATAAAGAAATAAGAAAAGAGTAATTTTTGAATGATAATACAATTAATTAATAGATTTAATGTGATTAACTAAATTAATTATTTTTCTTAAAAGATACAAATTAATTAAAATGAATATTATAATTAGTAACAGAGGAGAGAGAGTAACTTTCCTTGTAAGTAATAAAATAATATAAGTAATTCTAAAGTATTGGAGTATTATAAATTTAGTTCTTATGTTGATATATTTTACTTAACATTCAAAGACTAATTTAAAGAATGTTTGCATACTTGGAAGACTATTAGTATGAATTCTAATATTCTAGAGACTATTTATATAATTTATTTACTTTAAAGATAATTTAGAAGAGAGAGTAATATTTTAGGAATAAGAATGTCTAAATTCTATACGTCGAATTTGTAGTTTGTGCAACGAACAAACCACATCAGTTGGTGTACGTTGTCTCAGTTCACTCCATGTATTCTCATCAAGTGTTTGGACTTTGAATTGACTGTTGGAATTTAGAACTCAAAAACCACATTATCCCACCATGATTTTCTACCATAACACAGAGTACCTTAAAGCTAAGCTACCATTGTTTTTTCTATGTGATCCACCTCTTTTCCAAACACTCGCTTTGTTTTTTTAGAGTACATTTTTTCTTTCTTAATCATGTCTGTCATCAGATATGTGGAAATGATTTTAGGATTTAAGATATGAAGTGCGTGTTTACTTCAACTTCAGCATTGAAAATCTGCATTTATAAGAAAATTCAAACAACACAAAAGCAACTATTAGTTGTTGCTCGGATCCATGTCCAGCAGTTACTAAGAGTCATACCCGTTAAAATATGATACAAATTTCTAGAATAAAAAAGAAGGTCCTAGAAGCTCATGATTTATCTACAAGTCAAATGTACTAGAAAAGTATAAGAATATTGTTAAGAATAATCTAAAAAGATTTAGGACCTAAGTAGACAGTAGTATTCTAGACTATTGTATAAAGTCTAGAAAAATCTATCTCTAGAAGTATGATGTCACCAATTTTGCTCGCCTGTAAATAGGCTTACAGCACCTTAATGTAATGAGTTTGAGAAATCAATGTAAATTCCTCCTTCCATTGTCTAAGAGCTACACAGCCACTAAGTCATCTACTACTTCTAATTATTTCTAACTACACCTCCATCCTAAACCCAATTATCAATCACCATCCAACAACTAACTATCTTTCTATTCCTCTAAAATACTAAAAATACCACGATTAAGTGATTAATCTATTACAGATAGCTACTTTTAGTTAGTTAGTAATCTGTTATGTTAGGTAGTAGACAGTTATTACAGTTAGTTGGTAATAGCTCTTGTATATAAATTTCATCTTCTGTATTTTGGGAATTCTATTGAATCAATTCATTCAGTTCACATATTCATTGATATGGTATCAGAAGTAATCTATCAGCACCTATTGATTTTTTCTTCTCTTTGAAGCTTTGTCTTCTTCCTCACGCTTCATCTTTTCTGTTGAAGCTTTCTTCTGGTCTCTCCCATGGCAGCCATGGATGATTCCAATCCTTTTCTCATCAATTCTTCATATAACCCTGGTTTGGTCCTTGTTTCTCACCCATTAGCGGGTGACAATTACAAGTCATGGAAGAAAGCCATGAAAATGGCTCTTCTTGGGAAGAACAAGTTTGGTTTTGTTGATGGTTCTATTCCCAAACCTGCTGCGGGACAAGCAAATCATGCTCTTTGGCATCGCAATGATAATATCGTTGTTGAATCCTCAACTCTCTTTCAAAAGAGATGCAAGTCAGTGTTCTTCATTGTTCTTCTCAAAAGCGATTTAGAATGATTTGAAAGAAAGATTCAAACAACGCAATGGTCCTTTAATCTTTCAATTGAAGCAAGAATTAGTTTCTCTTCATCAAGGTTCCATGTCCGTTTCCTCTTATTATGTCAAGTTGCGGTTTGCTTTGGGAATCTCTTTTGGAGCTCAAGCCTGCACACAAATGCACCTGCAATGGTATTCAATCATGATGTGATTATGACAAAATGGAGTATGCTATGCATTTTCTGATGGGGCTTAACGATTCCTATTCTTCAATTAGGGGACAGATACTTTCCATGGATCCTTTCCCTGCTATTACGCGCGTTTTTTCTCTCGTGGTCCAAGAGGAAAAGCAACGTGAAATTGGTGCTTCCACTTCAGCTGAGAATTCTCATGCATTCGCTGTGAAGAACACTTCTGACTCTAAGAGTCATGCTAACCAGAAGGATCGTCCTCTTTGTGCCCATTGTGGCATTTTGGGTCACACAAAGGCACAATGTTACAAACTCAACGGTTACCGGCCAAATTACAAGAAAAAACAAGTTTGCTTCTAACTCAGCACAACATAAGGCTACCTCTAATTTTGTGAATCAGATTTCTTCGGGTTCAGTGCCTCAGGAATCCTCTTCTTCACAATTTCAGTTCACAGCACAGCAATATCAACAGTTGATGAATCTGTTGAAACCTTCTTCCTCTACTACATCTCAACTTCCCAATGACTCTAGTGGTAATGGTATGATTTTATCTGCTAATACTCGTGATTTTTTACACGGTTGTTGGTTAGTTGATTCAAGAGCTAGTAAACATGTAACTTGTTCTTTACAGTCCTTTCAGTCTTATCAACTTGTGTCTAATAAGACTATCACCCTGCCTAACAAATGCATTGTGCTTGATGTAGCTGTTGGCACAGTTTCTTTGTCTAGCAAATTAATCCTCCACAATGTTTTCTATGTTCCTCAGTTCAATTTTAATCTTCTGTCAATTAGTGCCTTATTGCATTATGACAATCTCTCCATAACTTTTTCTAAAAATGATTTCTTCATTCAGGAGATGACACACTCCAAGAGGATTAGCAGTGGTGATCTCATTGAAGGCTTGTATGTCTTGGCTCACAAAGATGTTTTGGAGTCTCTGGCTAGTGTCATCATACTCATAATTCTGTTTCCTTTAATTCTTGTTACAATTCTGATTCTCAGAATTCTAGAACCTGTAATAATGCTGATGTATGACATTCACGTTTTGGCCACCTTGTTGATAATATTCTCAAGATTTTGAGCAATGATATTCCTTTCACTATGTCTTCAGATTTTTCTACTTCTGCTTGTCCAGTTGTCCACTTGCCAAATTTAGACGTTTATCTTTTGTTCCTTTCAATCATATCTCTGACTTAGTTTTTAGTCTTGTGCATTGTGATATTTGGGGACCATATGCCAAGTGATAAGAACAGAGAAAATGGGATAGAATAGAAAAGATGAAATAGAAATTTTATATAAGTAAATTGAGATATTTTTATACAACACAGGTTTTCGAGAGTCTGCCACTCCACAATTCAGACTTTTCCTTCTTGGTTTTTCCCTCTCTTCCTAATCTGGTTTACTTCTATTTATATTGCATCTAACATCTATTCCTAATAGACACAATTTTTCAAAATGGTTGTGACTCTTCACCAAGGGTCATGTCCCCTTGATTCACATCTCTTGACCTTACGCCCCTTAGGTGGATCGTGTCTGTTGGGTGATCACCAAGGGTCATGTCCCCTTGATTCTCATCTCTTGACCTTGCGCCCCTTGGGTGGATCATGTCTGTTGGGTGGTCAGCACTCCTTGGGTGGTCCAGAACTGTTGCTTCTCTTACTAGCTGCTTGCGGGTGTACACCCTAGTGATGGGTGGCTTACACTTATCAATACCCTCGCCTAAAAGACTCACCTTGTCCTCAAGGTGATAAGTTGGAAAAACCTCTTGTAATTTAGCCACATATTCCCAACTATTTTCACTTGTAGGGAGATTCTGCCATTGAATTAAGACTTCCACGTTAGCAAGTTGTAATTCATGTATATCTAAAACAGAGTCTGGATAAACCTGTAATTCCTGATCCTCAGATAACATAGGTGGTAAAGGTTGGGATTGGAAAGAATCACCAATGGCCTTCTTGAGGAGAGAGACATGAAAGACTGGATGAATTTTACTGTGAGATGGAAGATCCAATTTGTAAGCAACCGCACCCACCTTGTTTAACACTTGGAAAGGACCATAAAACCGAGGGGAGAGTTTTTCGTTAATCCTTTTAGCCAATGACCTTCTCCTATAAGGTTGCATCTTCAAGAACACCCAATCACCTATTGCATATTCTATATCCCGGCGGCGTTTGTTGGCCGTCGCGCGCATGACATCTTGAGACTTCAGCAAATTTCTCGTACAGCAGCCAATAATTCATCTCGAGCCATTGTGAGTTTGTTGACTTCTTCAAGTCGGGAAGGAATGGTGGATCCCTTAAGAATGTGAAGGGGATCATGTCCATACAAGGCTTTGAAAGGGGACATTTTGCTTGAAGCATTATAATTGGTGTTAAACCATAATTCTGCCCAGGGAAGACAAGAGACCCATTTCTTAGGCTTTGTACCAGTTAAGCATCATAAATAAACTTCCAAGCATCGGTTGACAACTTCCGTCTGTCCGTCCGTTTAGGGATGGTATGCTGAACTGAATTTTAGCTGTGTACCTGCGGCTTTAAAAAGGGCCTTCCAGAAATTGCTTAAAAACAAAGGGTCATGATCTGAAACAATGGAAGAAGGAAATCCATGCAATCTTACAATTTCCTGTAGAAAAATTGCAGCCACTTCGGTAGCGGTGTAGGGATGTCCTAAGGGTATGAAGTGGGCATATTTAGTGAGTCGGTCAACCACCACCAGGATTGTCTCCTTCCCCATGGATTTGGGCAGTCCTCCAATAAAATCCATAGAAATATCTGTCCATACTTGTGTAGGAATGGGTAATGGCTGTAGCAATCTTGTTGGAGACAGGTTGTCACTTTTGTTTCTTTGATAGACTTCGCAAGCAGCAACGAATTTCTTGATGTCGATTTTCATCCCTTCCCAATAAACTAGACCTGCGATTCTTTTGTAAGTCCTGAAGATTCCTGAATGTCCTCCTACCAAGGAGGAATGAAATTCTTTTAAAATAATTTGGATCCGGGAGGAAGATTTGGACATAACTAAATTCTCCTGGAAAAATAACTTCTACTCCCTCAAAGTATAGTCAGTATGAGATATGGGATCGATAATCAAGTCTTGCATGATTTTCTGTAACTTATCATCTTGTTTTATTGCTTCAGCCCATTTCTCGAAATCGTGAATTTGTAAGACTGCCATGGCACAATAGGAACCCCTTCTGGACGCATCGGCGATAGAGTTTTCCTTCCCTGGCTTGTACTATATTTTAAAATCGTATCCTGTCAATTTGGAAATCCATTTGTATTGTTCCTCGCTCAGCATCCTCTGATCTGTCAAAAATTTCAAACTTTTTTGGTCAATTTTAATAATGAAATGGCTTCCCAACAAGTAGTGTCGCCATTTCTGGACTGCTTTCACGATTGCCATCACTTCGTGATCATAAACTGATTTCCTCTGGTTCCTTTTAGATAAGGTAGTGCTCCAAAAGGCTAGGGGTCTTCCTTCTTGCTTTAGAACAACCCCTAATCCGGTTCCGCAAGCATCAGTTTCAACCACAAAAGGCTTTGAAAAGTCCGGTACTGCTAATGTGGGTAACCTGGTCATGGCTTGCTTAAGTTGTTCAAAGGCAGTTTGCGCCTCTGGACTCCATTGGAAGGCATTTTTCTTCAACAAGTTGGTTATTCTTCCATAATTATGAACGAACCTCCTGTAATAACCAGTAAGGTCTAAGAATCCCATTAAGCTAGTGATATTCTTGGGTGTAGGCCATAGCGTCATTGCTTCCAACTTCTTAGGATTCGCGGATACTCTTCCAGCGGAAATAACGTGTCCTAGATATTCCAAGTTTTCTTGGCCGAAAGGGTTGAGAGTGGCTGAAGTTTGGAACCTTTCAAGAATAGCAAGTTTGAAATCTCCCCATCCAATATCAGAACTGTAATTTTCCCACCATTGGAACCAAGATAGCGCCTTTCCATCTAGTGCCACCATAACTGCCTGAATTTTCTCTTCTTCTTGTATATCTCTCATTTGAAAGAAGCGTTCCAATTTATTTATCCAACTATAGGCATCGGATTCTCCATCATACATGGGGATTTCCACTTTTCTCCATCGTTCTGTTTTGCATTCTTCGGTGTGGTCCTTGGGTGTCTCTTTTCCATTGACGGAACCTCCATCATATATGGGGATTTCCACTTTTCTCCATGGTTCTGTTTTTCCTTCTTCGGTGTGGTCCTTGGGTGTCTCTTCTCCATTGACGGAACCTCCAAAAGTGCCCTCTTCCGACTGTTTAGACAAATTTTCCACCATGGCTTCTAGGCAGCAAAATGAGTTTCATGTTGCTGTCGTTCTGCATCTCGATTTTGTCGGTCCGACATCAGCATTTCCAAAATTCTCTCCATTGTGTTAGGATTATCGGAATTAGATTGAGTTGTCACCATTGTTGGAAACAAAGCACTGGATCGGTGCTCTGATACCAAATTTATAAGAACAAAGAAAATGGGATAAAATAGAAAAGATGAAATAGAAATTTTATTTAAGTAAATTGAGATATTTTTATACAACACAGGTTTTCGAGAGCCTGCCTCTCCACAATTCAGACTTTTCCTTCTTGGTTTTTCCCTCCCTTCCTAATCTGGTTTACTTCTATTTATACTGCATCTAACATCTATTCCTAATAGACACAATTGTTCAGAATGGTTGTGACTCTTCACCAAGGGTCATGTCCCCTTGATTCACATCTCTTGACCTTGCGCCCCTTGGGTGGATCATGTCTGTTGGGTGATCACCAATGGTCATGTCCCCTTGATTCACATCTCTTGACCTTGCGTCCCTTGGGTGGATCGTGTCTGTTCGGTGGTCAGCACTCCTTGGGTGGTCCAGAACCATAGTATTAAATAGCGCCGCTTTAGCGCGCAATCTCGCACCAGGTGCGGTTTGCGGCACCCAGCCGCTACGTCCGTGCCGCAACGCGACGGTTTCTGGTAGCGGCCGGTGGCGGCCAGAGGCGGTGTTGCGGGGTGGCAGATCTTGCGGCGCAATCGCGCCGCTACTTCCATGGAATAGAAAAATTGCAGACGGAGATCCGCAGTTGCTCGTCGCCGCCGCTGCTAGTCGTCGCCCGGTCTCGCATCAGACGGTATGTGTGTTCGACCGGAAGAAGAAGAAGAAGAAGGTGTTGTGTTTGCTGTTTGGTAGGAGTCACGGGCAGTACGAACACGAAGTGAAGTAGCTGGCCTTAGCTTTTCTCTCTCTCACTCCCTAGGCTTATCAGTTATCTTTGCTGGACTTTTACTTTTTTTTATTGCTTTTGTTTGTTTCTGCCTTTCTGGAGTATTCTTTTTGGGTGGACCTTGCTTTTCTGAGAATAGAATCACATGCCCGTATACAATCACTTCATATAAATATTATTAACATTTGTTTCTGAGAAAAGTTTTCTCTCTCTCACTCACTACTCTTAATCAAATTATAAATATTATTAATTAAACTAATTACTTTTTTAATTGTGATAAATTAAATAATTGAGTTTTATGTATAAAAAAGAGGAAGTATAGTATTTTTAAATTAACTATTGTATAAAAATAATTATCTTTAAATTATATAGTCTTTTTATGATTAGAAAATAGTGTGATAAAAATATTTTGAGATATTTTCCAATTTTAATCATTTTCTACTTTGTTTAAATGTTTTGAAAAATGATTTTATGTTATATAAAAATAATAAGCTTGTTTATTTTAAAAAATATTAATAATATATTAATATTAATAAAAAATATTTTAAATGTTATATATAATGATATTTGTAAAATCTAAATATAATAGATGTTTAGCATTAAGCTTGCGGAGAAATTAGTATATTGTTTCCTTTATTTTTGTTGAATTAGTATATTGTTTACTTTATGTTCCTTGAATCCTTGTTTTGAATGTGTAATATTATATTTTTCATTCCTCATTTCCTCCTATTTTTGGTGATTTCTTATCTTATAGCATTTATATATGTAGTATAATTTATTATAAGTATTTTTAATAGACTTCACAGTAGCGGCTTTACCGCTACCCGCTATACCGCTTTAGCATTTTTGAGGTCGACCGCTATTGGCCGCTACCCGCTATTTAAAACTATGGTCATGAGTGGAGAAATTCAAGCTTTGGAGGCCAACGACACTTGGTCTCTTGTCCCTCTCCCTGCTGATAAAGCACTGTATTCGATGCAGATGGGTTTATAAGCTCAAACACAAAGCAGATGGAACTGTCGATAGATATAAAGCCAGAGTAGTGGCTAAAGGCTACACTCAACAAGCTGGCATTGATTTTTCAGATACCTTTTCACATGTTGCCAAACTTACCTCTGTCAGAGTACTTGTAGCTGTGGCTGCTGCTAAAATTGGTGCTTGTAGCAACTAGATGTTAATAATGCTTTCCTCAATGGAGATCTGTTTGAGGAAGTCTACATGGATTTACCTCAAGGTTACAAATCACCTAAACCAGGACTTGTTTGCAAACTGAATAAGTCTCTTTATGGACTTAGGCAGGCTTCAAGGCAATGGTTTTGCAAGTTTTCTTCAGCTTTGCTTCAACAAGGTTTCACTCAGTCTTAAAAATGACTACTCTCTCTTTACTTATGGTTCTGGATCATCACTAGTGGTTCTCCTAGTGTATGTTGATGACATAATTCTTGTTGGTCCTAGTTCTTCATGTGTTGCCAAGGTTCAGCAGAAACTTCAATCCATGTTCAAATTGAAAGTCCTTGGTTCTCTAAAATATTTTTTGGGTCTGGAAGTTGCAAAATCCAGCAAAGGTATTTCTCTGTGTCAGAGGAAATACACCTTGTCTTTTGTTGGATGACTTAGGCTGCAAGCCTGCCTCTCTCCCAATGGATCCTAACTTGAAATTAACCCTTCTTGATGGTGAACCAATCCCTGATCCTTCACTGTATAGGCATCTCATTGGCAGGCTCATGTACCTAACGTCCTAACCATTTTAAGACCTGACATTACCTTTGTTGTCACAAGTTGAGTCAGTATATGAAAAATCCCATGACTACACACTTGAATGCTGTTCATCATTTACTTCAATATCTCAAATATGACCAGGACAAGGCGTTTTCTTTCCTGCTACTAATTCTCTTCACTTGTCAGCTTATGCTGATGCTGATTGGGGGCAGTTGCTTGGACACTAGAAATTCTACAGCAGGTTTTTGTATTTTTCTTGGTGTTGCTTTAATCTCTTGGAAATCTGTTAAACAAGGGATAGTTTCCAAATCTTCAGCTGAGTCAGAATATAGAGCTCTATCTTCTGTTGCTAGTGAAGTCGTGTGGCTAAAACACTTCTTCACTCATTTTGGAATCCTCATTGAGTCAGCCATGTTATTCTGTGATAACAAATCCTCTATACACTTAGCTTCCAATCCATCACTCTATGAAAGGTCCAAGCACATCGACATTGACTGCCACTTCATCTGAGAGCTAATTCAATCTCATGTTTTCAGCCTCATCCATGTCAAGACTCAACATCAGATTGCAGATGTCTTCACCAAAGCACTTCCTGCTTCAGCTTTTAATGGTTTTATCCGCAAGTTGGGTCTCGTTAACATTTACTCTCCTACTTGAGGGAGGATATTACAGATAGCTACTTTTAGTTAGCTAGTTAGTTACTACTCTATTATGTTAGTTAGTAGACAGTTATTACAGTTAGTTGGTAATAGCTCTTGTAAATAAACTTCATCTTCTGTACTTTGGGAATTCTATTGAATCAATTCATTCAGTTCACATATTCATTGATAAATCCTAAATGAAGATGGTTGCATTGAATAGGAATCCAAGTCTAAATTCTATAAGCCGAATTTATAGTTTGTGCAATAAAGGAAACATATCAGTTGTTGTATGCTGTCTCAGCTCACTCCATATGTTCTCTTACTTGCTTTGTTTTTTAGAGTACAATATTATTTTTTTCTTTATCACTGTCATTTGAATTTATGTCATCAGATTGGTGGAAATGGTTTTAGGCTTCTGATTTTGTTTAGATGACTTTGTATTCTCCCAGGATGCCTTAAGAAAACCAAAGTTGATAGACTGCTGATGTGCTGGTTGGCATTCACAGGCCTCACACACATGATTATCGAGGGTTATTTTGTTTTCTCACCAGAGTTATTCAAGGATAAGACTGGCTTCTACCTGGCTGAAGTTTGTGAGCTTCTTTGACATTGAACACAGATGTTAGATGTAGCATGGTTAGAATTTGGATTACCCTCCAAGGAATTTGCTGTTTCTTAGTTGATGGGAATTTTTCAATGAACAAATAACAGGGAAGGAATATAGCAAAGCGGAATAAAGGTATGCTGGAAGGAATGCAGCGGTAGTTGCTTTTGAGGGCCCAACAGCTGCTTTTGTGGGTCCAGCTTGCCTTCTAGCAGTGTAAGTTGGAAATAATGAACAAAAGAGATGACTAAGATAACTAATGCTATGAAACTGCTACTAATGAATTTTCTTTAACCAAGTGAAATGACGTCTTCTGTCAGCTCTCAGTGGAATAAGATTTTATTGTTGTTGTTGTAGTAGTTTAACTCTGAATTTCATGTTTTATTTTCTCATGCATTTCATTTTTTCACCTAGCTGTTTGCATTGCCAATATGGATGACAGATATGCAATTGCTACTGGGAAGTCATATAGCTACATACTTCAGTTTGCCATTTCTTTGGGCCAGCTATACGGAATTGCTGTTTATTATATAACAGGAATCTTAGAAGGTTATAGTTTTTCTGCAAGTTCGTTTTACTATTATGCCTACTATATAGGAGCAAATTCCCCCTGGATTGTAATACCCTCAATCGTTGCCATCCGCCGCTGGAGGAAGATCTGTGCAGCATTTCGAGTTCAAGGAGGCCAGACAGAGAAGCCAAAACTTCGTTGATGCAGACCTTTTAAGGTTATTGGTTTTAAAGATCCTGAGTTAATAATGATGTTTTAGGGTGGTTGAGATAGGAGATATTGTTTTAAGAACTGTGTCAATTGACTCTCTTAAACTGCAAATCTCAGGGAGGAAAAAAAAATCCAACTGTCATTTGAGAAGTTGATGTTTTTAAGTTTTGAACAAGTATTTTCCTATCCTTGATTTGAAATTGAATATTCAATGTTAGCTGGTACATGCCCCAACATAAACACCAGTGCTTTTGCTCTTTGTAGCTACACTACACTCGTTCCCCTTCTTTCCCTTAATTTTCATTTAGAAAAGAAAAAGGTTGATCACTTGATCTCATTGTATTGTTTTGGGTATTGTATTTGTTTTCTATCGTATATAGATTTTTAAATAAAACAATAGTTATTGGGATATTGGATAGAAAACATTAATCCAGCAAACAATCCCAAGCCTCTCAAAAACGTAACATGGAGCTATATTCTTTTTTCTGTTAGAATATTGGATAACATCGTGTGATGTTATAATATCTTAGAATAGTTTTACTTTCCTATAACAAGATTCTAGTTATGCTTGATAAATTGAGTTTATTAGCAAATCCCAGAGATGCATCCGAATTTTAAGAAATTTCACCTAGCTATCCAGGTTCCTTAAGATTGCTTACTAGTGAGACGCTGACCATGATGATGAAGAAATGGAATACTTTTTTAAAAATTTCTCACAGTTAGATGAAAAAGCAATTTTTTTTTTCATTTTAGTCCATTTTGTTCTACAAATGTTTTATCCATTGACATGCACTTCAAAGAAACTTATATCTGACTACTCCTAAAAGTTCGCGGGAAGTAGTCAGTTTGTGCATATAGAGATCTCTGATATTTGAAAGTGCTTATTTTGAGACGAAGTCTGCAATCTAATTTGTGGGTTGCAGTTTCTATCATGTTTGCTTAATTTGGAGAAATCTCTAATGCAATGCTTCTCTTCTGACAATAAGTGTTGCACCATATACCTCACCCCTTATAGTACAGTTGCAAATCGACTACAAAATCATTATGTTAATTTAGTTCTAATATTCTATTGTCGGCAGAATGATTGAGTGTTGCTTCCCCTCTTCCTCTCAATTAGGGGAGGAAATGGTTCTAAACTAGGCTTTTCAAGGCATTGCACTTGATTCTTAAATCAAAAGCTCGGGTCTAATATGTTTACGTAATATAATCTCCTTTTTTAAGGCTTATTTTAACATATTTAAAAGTCTCATCAGGCTTATTTTTTAGGAAATTGCTTCTTGGTACGAAAGAGTACCGCAAGAATTCACAAACGAATATATTGCTGTTACCGTGTATTCTAACTCTTGCTTTTCGTGTGAAATTCTTTCGTACTATTTAGCATTATTCTATTTTATAATGTATCAACTATCAACACTTATACGAGAGTTGACAAATTTTAGGTTATCTGTCCTTTTGAAGAGTTTATTAACAATTTGTTTGAACTTATCTTATTATATAAAGAACTTGTAAGTTTTTGGGAGTTCTTATAAAACAAAATTATGATATGTCCATAAATTGTTTGCAAATAGATATGAAAATAGTTTTATCCTATTTTCTACTAGTTTAAAGTGAAAATGTGCTATGCAAGATGGGCATGGGTAGGCAATTAGTAATTAGTTGAAAGATATTAAAAATCACAATGTGTTGCACGAGTAGGCAATTAGTTATTAGTTTATATCCATGCACTAACCAAATGTCTTCCCTCAAACTCAGTAGTGACACTGGGCAGCACTACACAGTACTATTCTCTAATTCATTTCCATTGCAGAAGAAGGAAGAAGATGGAGGGATCACAAGTCTCAAAGGGTCATCCCTACGTCCCACGCGACTTGCATCTACCCGGCTATGTTCCTTGCTTCCTTTCTGTCTCTAACATTCTCTCCGTCTACGTCTTCTCCTCTCTGCTTCTCGTCTCTCTCGTCTGGATCTTCTCAGGTACCACCAACACAACACTTTTCTTCCAGCTGCAATCTATAAGTTTTTTAAGCCGCATTCACTAATAAACTATCAATTTGATCTCTTAAGTATTACTCCCTCTTTTTCTAATTATAAAATCATTTTCAGAAATTTGTTTGTCTTTTTTTATAAAATTCTTTTTTAATTTTTAGATGCATTAATTATTTTCTTCCCTATATGCTCTTGCTTAATTGTTCTCTCTCCAAACATTAACCAAAAATAATTAAGTTGATAGAAAAATAAGAAAAGAGTAATTTTTGAATGATAATACAATTAATTAATAGATTTAACGTGATTAACTAAATTAATTATTTTTCTTAAAAAATACAAATTAATTAAAACGAATCTTATAATTAGTAACAGAGGGGAGAGAGTAACTTTCCTTGTAAGTAATAAAATAATATAAGTAATTCTAAAGTATTGGAGTATTATAAATTTAGTTCTTATGTTGATATATTTTACTAACATTCAAAGACAAATTTAAAAAACGTTTGCATACTTGGAAGAATATTAGTATGAATTCTAATATTCTAGAGATTATTTATATAATTTATTTACTTTAAAGATAATTTAGAAGAGAGAGTAATATTTTAGGAATAAGAATGTCTAAATTCTATAAGTCGAATTTGTAGTTTGTGCAATGAACAAACCACATCAGTTGGTGTGCGCTGTCTCAGTTCACTCCATGTATTCTCATCAAGTGTTTGGACTTTGAATTGACTGTTGGAATTTAGAACTCGAAAACCACATTATCCCACCATGATTTTCTACCATAACACAGAGTACCTTTAAGCTAAGCTACCATGGTTTATTCAATGTGATCCACCTCTTTTCCAAACACTCACTTGCTTTGTTTTTTTTAGAGTACATTTTTTTTTTTCTTTATCATGTCTGTCATCAGGTTTGTGGAAATGATTTTAGGTTTTCTTATTTTGTTACATGACTTTGTATTCTCCCAGGATGCCTTAAGAAAACCAAAGTTGATAGAGTGCTGATGTGCTGGTGGGTCTTCACAGGCCTCACACACATGATTATTGGGGGTTATTACGTTTTCTCACCTGAGTTTTTCAAGGATAAGACTGGCTTCTACCTGGCTGAAGTTTGTGAGCTTCTTTGGCATTGAACAAACTCAACACATATGTAGCATTGTTAGAATTCGGAGTACCTTTCAAGGTATTTGCTGATTTTTAGTTGATGAAAATTTTTTAATGAACAAATACAGGGAAGGAATATAGCAAAGCAGATTCAAGGTATGCTGGAAGGGATGCAATGGTAGTTACTTTTGAGGGCCTAACAGCTGTTTTGGTGGGTCCACCTTGCCTTCTAGCAGTGTAAGTTGAAAATAAAGAACAAAAGACATGACCAATATAACTAATGCCATGACACTGCTACTTTTGAATTTTCTTTAACCGAGTTAAATGAAGTGTGTGATTCATGTAGCTAACTTCACCTAGTGGAATAAGACTTTGTTGTAATAGTTTAATTTTGGATTGCCTAATTTTCTCTTGTTTCATTTTTTCACCTAACTGCATGTATTGCAAATATGGATGACAGATATGCAATAGCTACTGGGAAGTCATATAGCTACATACTTCAATTTACCATTTCTTTGGGCCAGCTATATGGAAGTGTTTTTTATTATATAACAGCAACCATGGTTGGTGATAATTTTTCTGTAAACTCATTTTACTATTATGCATACTATATTGGAGCAAATTCCTCTTGGATTGTAATACCCTCTATCGTTGCCTTCCGCTGCTGGAGGAAGATCTGTGCATCATTTCGGATTCAAGGAGGCCAGACAAAAAAGTCTAAAGTCCGTTGATGCAGACCTTTTCAGGTTATTGGTTATAAAGACCCTGAGCTAATAATGATGTTTTGGGGTAGTTGAGATAGGAGAGATTATTGTAAGAATTGTGTCTATTCATTCTCTTAAACTGCATATCTTAGGGAGGAAAAAAACAAATTCCACTGTCATATTTGAGAAGGTGGTGTTTTTAAGTTTTGAACAAGTGTTTTCCTATCATTGATCTGAAATTAAATGTTAGCAGGCACAAGCTAGAATATAGACACCAACTCTTTTGCTCTTTGAGCTACAGTTGTTCACTTCTTTTCCTTAATTTTCATTTAGAAAGAAGAAAGTTGATCTCATTGTAGTTGGATTATGGGTTGCATTCCATTGACTACAACATTATTGTGTGTTACTTTTGTTATTTTATTGTAAGCAAAATGATTGAGATGCTCCACCTCTTCCTCTTCATTTGGGATAAATATGGGTTAAGCCTATTTAACAAGACCTTAAAAGTTTAAATCTGACAGTATTAAATAGTCACAATCATATGTCTTAATAGGTTAATTAGCCTATACTCGTATATAAGCTAAGTTTAAGTCTTCAAAAAAGACTAATTAATAAGTATATAATTTTATTATCATGAAACTTATATTTATTTAAATAGGTTGATATGATATGTTTAAAAGATTTTTTAAATGGTTAAAAATATGATCTATTTAACTAAATAGATTTTAAAAAGTCTTAACAAGACTTTTTTAACAAATAAGTTGACTAGAGCCTAAGGTGTGCTATGTCATAAGTTTTAGATGATCAACTTGATCTATTCTATTCCTATTTTCAATTACAGGCAAATTATACAGTGTCATGGTATTGTCACATTTAATTTTGCAGAATTGCAGGTCTAGAAAGTGAGTCACATGAATTAGAACTACATTGCTTTGATCAGAGCAAGCTTATTTTTGTAAGTCATGGTTAATGGATCAACACAATCCCTAGTAGACGCAATTGATAATAAATATGTTTGAAATGCTTGAATGTGATTATATATCGCGTTAATACCGCAAAGAATGTACAGTAAGTTGAATTTACATAACACAATTATTAAGTCATTTTCAAGTACTGATCAATTGATGGGAGCAACTTGATACATCCTGGGATGTCTTTGAACTCAGCAGTTCAGTTTCCCAAATAATTGAATCAGTGAGAAGGCACAGAACATACAATGATCAATTCCCCCTATTTAAAGTAAAAAATGTTGCTACTTATAATACGAGCATGCTTTCAGATCATTCGCAACTCTTTCTAATTACTAGCGCTGACTTCATGAGTATGGCAATGGACTTTTGCCAAAAAAAAGTAGTATTTTCATTGCAGGAAGTTGAGAAATGAATCAATATTGCAATAAGTGTATTTATTAGAGGTGATAAAGAGGGTCAGATCCATTTGTTTTGACTCATTCCACCACTAGTCTGCCAAAAATGAATTAGGTCGGGTTGATCAACCTTCTAATAGTGGGCTGAAAATTTTGGCACATCTCACTTAGAGATGGGTGGGTGGACTGACAGAAATGAAAAAAAAATTGATATCTTATTTAATAAATTAATCCAAATGAACAAAATTTAGTTAGAAAACATAAAGTATATCAGTTATTTATTCTAAATTTGATTTTAATATAAATTTTTCTATAAATATTAGAGATTGAATTTATAAAATAATAATAAATATGTATTTTGATTTTTGAACAACACTATAAACTTAAAATAATACAAAGTAACAACCCAAAGTCTAAACACCTACTAGTATTTATATTTTTTTTAAAAATATATGTATAACGAACTAGCGGGCCAACTTGTCCCCCTTGACTATTAGTTTGTTGAGCTAGCGATTTAAACAAGACGGACCACAATGGGTTGACTGGATCGATTTTCATCTCATCTCATCAAATTGATAATCGATCGACTTTGTCAATCCTAGTATTTCTTTCATATTTGTTACTTAATAAATGACATTAAATCTCTTGTATTATATTTGTTACTTAACCAAAAGAAAAAGCAGAGAAAAAACAAAAGTATTTTTTTTTTAGACATCTAAAAAATCAAACTCAATTCCAATGGCATGTTAATAGTTTCTTTTTTCTCTTCTGTATTTGTATGTTTTATTCCCATTGCACGTCATTCATTCGAGTTGATAATGCAACAATCTTATTCTACCAAAGTTTGGATTATATGTAGCTTGTTTTTTGTTTATGGATAAATTCAACCATAAAGTATGCTAGTTGTACAAGCATATGAAGTTAAGGTGACCACGTCCTTATTAATTTAGTACTTAATTTGTGCATGCAAGAATAGTGCAAATAGAATTGTGCTTATTTTTACGTCTCGGCCGGCTTCGTCTTTCTCCATTAATTAGATGTTATAATTATTCACAACTTAATCAATAAATAATTATGCAATTTCATTTAGCGACTAGATAGTTAATTTATATGTTAAGATATACATTGAATTCCCAACTTCAACAATTTGATCTTCATTTTTACTATCATTTCCGAAAGCTAGCTAGCCATCATTAATTAACCGGCCATGTTCCTAATGGATAATGATAATTAACTTCAAATGTTCAATAGCTTTATGTTTTACGGTGACTTATACAGATCAATCATAAATTACATTAAGGTTATATGGATTTTGCTTACATTAATCCTATAATAGAATGAACTTGGCTTAAAAAAGTTTTGCAGAACAAAACCAGGTCATGTGTAAGAATTTGCGTGCAACACCATATAACTATATATAACTAAACGGCAGATGGAAAATTAAGAGATAAACTAATTTATGTTCCATAACGTATGTGGAGTAGAACAATATACTAACTATTTATTTAAGGGGACTGGAATTTCCAAAGTCCAGCCTTGCTTGCATTTTGAAATAGTAGTGGTCACACACCTATATATTTAAATCAAATGTTGTCTATTGCTATAACCTAACAGCTAGCTTAGTTGTTCTAATAGGCAAAAAAATAAGGTGCATTACATACGAAGTCAATGTCAACCCATGCAGCTTTTCCATGGCTATATATATATGCAAGATAACCTAGTGAAATATATAGCAAAAGTTTGCATTGAGTTGCCAATCTCCTCATCTCATATTTTCTGTCTCTGATCAGCTTCAAAATGTATAACGGTGAAGGTAAGGCAGCACAGGCACCAAATATCAATGCTCCGCCCACTGGACAATGGACAACTGGTTTATATGATTGCTTTGATGACACTGGAAATTGTAAGCTCTTCTCTGAATTCACCGTGTCGTGTATGATGTATCACAAAATTATGTGTTGTTGCATTCTAATTTGAGCTTAATGAATCTGTATCCACTATTAGTGTAAAAAAGTGTCAAACAATTAGATATCATGATTGGCATGACTTCAAAGTTATTGTAAACTTATCAAACATTACAGAATGTCATTGGATGACGTGTGCATATACCAATTTTTTTTTTGAGATATACTATTTTCTATGCTAGTTTTCAGGCATATATACATATGGTTGATCACTTGCTTTGAGATAAACTAGTCATTAATTAAGGATCATAATAGAAAGAGCGCGGTATCAAATGGCTATGACATACAAACATATATTTTAATTAAATACATATATGAAAAGTAGAAGAACTCTGATATTATTTTCAGAAACTGGTTCAAAATTTATATACGGGTATATATAGTTCTCATTAAACTATATATATATATATATATATATATGACAATTACATATACAATTAGACTTCCAAAATTACTTTCAGTTCAATTTTTACGAGTTTTAGTTACATACCTTCTCCCCTTTGCTTCATGAAGGTTGTTTTACCTGGTGCTGTCCACGTTTCACCTTTGGTCGCAATGTGGATATTATAGACCAAGGAAGAACATGTGAGTAAATTAACTCAAATCTTTAAATTTAATGTTTACAGTTTGAAGTTAATTACTTTTATATATATATATATATATATATATATATACTATTTTTTTACTGCATGCACATATATAATTTTCAATAAGAAGGCTATATATATAGTCATAAATTAATATTTTATTTAGTTTCCTAAAATATGGTGAAAATAATTGCAGCTCCTACATGTGCACGTTTGATATATTTTGGCCTTGGTTGTTTTGGGTTGACATTCTTATATACATACGAATTCAGAAGCAAGCTAAGAGCCCTCTACAACTTACCAGAAGAACCATGCTCGGATTGTTGCGTTCACTATTGTTGCTTATTATGTGCCATTTGCCAAGAGTACAGAGAACTTAGAAACCGTGGACTGGACCCCTCACTAGGTATTATATAATTACTCAATACCTTACTTTACACTGTAATTTATTATAAATTATAATTTTAATTATTTTAAAAATTAATAAATTTATTATATATGATAAGTTATGATTAAATGATGGTATTTTTTCCTCATATTATTATATGTACATCTATCTAGGTTGGAAGGCAAACGAGGAAAAAATGAAAGCTAACCTAGTACCTCCACATGTTGCGCCGGCCATGACTCGTTAGAATTGCTCATGTCAACGATTCATGTTGTTGTTGACCTTACTTGTGCTTAATTTCTTTCTTAATTATTATCTGTTTGTGATTTCCCCCCCACGGAGAGCAATAATTAGCTTTGTACTCTATGTTGAGTGTTGCCTTGATTTGTTAGTTTTGTTTTGTATTAATGGTCTCTTGTCTCTTGTCTCATTCTTGTGAGACATTTGTGGATTAATATTATTTTTTTTATATATATAAACAAATAATTTTATTCAAGGAGTCAAGATACTCATATACATCGCACAGCATCTATCCTTCAATCCTTAATACATTCTACTGCAAAATTATATATGGGTCAGGAAATCTTAGTCCAACTCTAGCTAACTCCCTGCAAAATCTAATTGATCAAGTCTAAAATACAAAGTTTCATGGTTGAATGCTATCTCGTTATGAAGTAAATATATATATTTTTATTACATGTTGAGTATTCATCTGTTTTATTGATAGTTAATCTTCATTAGAAAAATTAATTAATCATTTTTAGTAGAATCTCTCCTTTAAAATACACTTTTTTCATCTTCATTCCAAAGCCTCTAAGATCAAATTTAAAATTCAGTTTAAGAGAATCAAATCCAAAATCACTTAAATCAATATCTTATTGGTAAGTAAATATGTGTTTGAATATCCAATTTAATTAATTTAACTCTTATTTAATATTTTTTTATTACATGAAAATGTATACTATAAATCTTATCATGAAACTTATTCGAATAAGTTAAAATAATATTTTGATAAATTACACCAAGAAAGTTATTGAAATAAGTTTTTAAAAAAAATATGGAATGAGAATCAGAAAATATTTTCATAAAAAAAAAAACTCATTATAAACTCTTCCAAATATCTCCTAAGCTAGCAAATGCTTAAACAACTTTGTTTTTATTCTCAAAAGCATTAAAAAAATTAATAAGGCGTTACCTAAAACCTTGAATTATTTTAATATTCCATTTGGTGGTTTTCAACTTTCTAAACTTTTTAAGCTTGGAACCTTACATACAACTCATAAATCGAATGGTAAACTGCGTGTTTGGTATCTAATATATATATATATATATAAAGATTTATTTTATGAGTTGATGTGAAGTGATAATTTTATATTCACTCAACATTAATTAAATAAAATAAAATAAATATTTATTTAACCAATCAATCTATTATATCTTAAAATGATTTTTTGATTCAAATATATTAGAGTGATATAATTTATAATTATTTTAATTGTCATAAAAAATACTTCTTTTCATCAACTATGGTTAACTCACGTGCCGTATATAAAAAAAAACTCATAATTTGATTAGTCTAAATTAATTTAGACTGTGGTTATAAAATTATCTGAAATTATATGTAAATTGATTGATTATCTAATTATATTATAGAATAATTGATTGATAACCTCAAATATTAATAGATATATATTTTTTATCTAAAAGTTATATTAAAAACCTTCTCGGAAATGCCTCCATATTAAGACTCAATAGGAAATATACACAACAAAGGCATCAATAAGGTTCTATTGATTGATTCATTTGCACCAAAATAAATTTAGTTATATGTTTCTGAAGATTCCTTTGCACCAAAATATATAATTGATTGATTTGCACCAAAATGATTCTATCGTAAATCAATCACAATAAATAGATTTAACCGATTGAATATAATTGATTTGCACTATAAAATGAATTTAATTGTTTTTATCAACTAAATGTATACATGATCACTACAAAAAAAATGCGAATTTCCGACGAACCAAATCTGTCGCTAACAGCAAGTTTCTGTCGATAAATTAAAATTTTTGACAAACTGTAAAATGGTTGTAGGAAATTCTAACCGCAGTTTTTTTTATCTGTCGGTAATTTTCAACGAACAAAAATCCGTCGGTAATGATCAATGAGAAATTTCCAACAAATCTATTAGCGACGGAATTAGGCAACAAATCTATTAGCGACGGA
Organism: Glycine latifolia; assembly: GCA_013407115.1. Taxonomy (NCBI): domain Eukaryota; kingdom Viridiplantae; phylum Streptophyta; class Magnoliopsida; order Fabales; family Fabaceae; genus Glycine; species Glycine latifolia. The sequence continues at coordinate 8,435,674 of CM023956.1, read as the reverse complement.
ATTAGGCATGAAAAATTCCGTCGCTAAGTTATTATCTATGAGTTTGTATTAAATTATTTTTTTTTATCGTCAGTTATTTATGAATCTATTTTTTTCATTTGTATTATTTAACATGAAACTAATACATACATGCAATTAATGAAACCATAATATTCATAAATCTCAAAGATTTGTGAAGACAAAGTAACTAAAATTCAAAATAAATATAAAATAAAAGTATCATGTCTAACATGTTAATAATAATTGATAAAATGTTGTTTGTCAGTAATCAAAATAGTAATTGTCATAGTCCCTCTGTTGGTCATCATGTTGTTGGTGGTGGTGACGTTGTTGTTGGTCATCATGTTATTGTAGTTGGTCATGTGGTTGATGATTGTGTTGTTGTTCTTGCTGGTCGAGCTATTGCTGGTCAAAATAAAAAAGTAACATTTGTAAAATCACATAAATAATGTTACAGTCATCATTTATTATTGGTATCACTCATTGTACTCATGTTTTAGGTGAAGACAAAAAATGACATACATAATGTTTGCATTTATAACCCAACAAAGCATGAAAAATAAATGACAACCACATAAATGACAACAAAGCATGTAAAATCACATAAATAATGAGTTCTTATAAAGTGTGTGTTGTGGTGAGTAATGAGTTCTTACAAAGTATAATAATATGACTTTCCCTGTAATGAAAAAAAATTAAGTTTCTCATTTTAAGTTCACTAAATTTTACCTATTTTATTTCTCTTCAATAATTTTGTTTTTCTCATAATTTGTGATGACTTACATAATTGTATGGTGTTACTATACATGCTAGGCATGTGGCCCAAATCAACATTGTTGTTTTAGTGTTATTTAAATAATTTTACCTGTTTAAATAAGTTATTTTTAAAACAAAACATTATTTATTTAACAAGCATGTTCAAGTATAAGTTATTTTTAAAACAAAACATGAAATTCAGGTAATGCATTAAGCATTATACATTGTAGACATTATTTAAATAATATAAAAAATATAATATTTATTATTATTAATGTTATTTATTTTGACTTATAATAAAATAAAATTATTAACATTTTTAAATATAAATTATAAAACTTAGATAATTAAATATAAAAACAACATATTAAATTAATTATATAAATTATAAATAGTGAACAAATGAAATTAAAAATATAAAAGTATTATGAATGATATGTTTGGAAGGTCAAAAGAATGAAAAGGAATGAAGGAAAATAACTAATATGGTTCTCATTATTTGGTATTAAATTTTTGCAAACAAAAATAAAACTATGTTTTAAAATTGTTATTAGAAATTTTATGTGAAACTATACAATATAATTATATATATATATATAGAAAGATATTTACCTCTATTATATATTTTATACTTTTATGCTAATAACATAATATTACATTTAAAATAATATTACATAGTTATAGATGAAGTGAATTTCTGAATTGCTATGTGAATTGATGTGAGATCTAGTGGTTTGTTTTAAGTCTAGAGGTAGAGGGATAGAGGGGCGAGTGTGTTGACAATTCCATCATTATCAAACTACTTTTCTTTTACCTGCTTGAGCACAAAGATTAATGAACAAACCTTCCTAAAGAAATATGCATGCTGACCAGACATAACTTTTAGAAAACCCCAAACACATTTGAAAGGAAAATAGGGAAAATTAACATATAGACTTAGAGAAACATAATAAATTATGCAAATAAGGAAGAGGGGAAGAGGACCTTCTTCATCCAATAGGAACTACAAACTGAATAAGAATCAAATACTCACCTTCAATGTTACCAACACATGCTTCAAGAAAATGAGATATGCATATAGAGTTCATGATATATAATGCAACATCATCATCAGAGTTCATCCCAGTATATACTAGACAAAGCAGCCAAGACCTCTCTGCTTTGAAAATTGACAAGGTACTCCAAAAAAAGTTATCAAACATAGGTATAACCTACAAAATTGAAGTAAATGAATTTCTCAATAAAAAGTAAAAAGTTCCATTAAAAGAAAGTCAACAACTAGTGAAAGAAATTTGAAGGCCATAGATATATACCCTCATATTAAACTTGGATGAATGTATAAAAAATGTGCTTATAGCTGCATAATGATTAAAAAAATGCGCACTAATTGTCGTTGTAAGTTACAAAATTTATAAAGATCGTCTCCACTGAGACTTGAGCTTCTCATTTAATCAAAATAGAATTTAACAGTTTAATAGTTATGTACAACGAGTATGAGCGAAAATTTATGTGTTATGTGAAAATAACGGAAAATAATTAAAAAGTACGGAAACTAAGAAAATGAAATTAATTGAAGAGAATGTAGGATTGAGTTTCATCATTCATATCCTCAGTATTCAATTAATACCATGTATAAATCATTTTCCATCATTACTGATGCACACATTAATTCACCCCGAATCGATCTCTCGCAATCGAGAATTCTAAGGATATTTACCGAATATCGTTCCCTCGCATACGAAGTAAATAACCCAACATTATAATCATAAATCGCATGCTATTTTCAATCTAAATGTTATGCTTTATTCCTAGCAACGTAATGTAAAGAGTAAAATCATTCAATTCAAATCCTAAGAATACTTTCCAGTTAAACTTAGAATCCAATTTCATGAAACTAGTGATCAAGTAGAATCAAGCATTAAGAACAGAATGAAATCACCAGAATGAGTAGAAAAGATTCATACATATATCAAATATCAAAAGAACTACATAAAGGTAAGAAGATTACATCCAATCCTTAAGAGAAACTAACAAATCATGGTGTAGAGTAAGAGATCAATAGAAAACATGATGAAGGTAGTGATCCTCGGCCCGTTCATGCAGAGTTTCCACTTGTTATATATCATCAGAACGTCAGCAACAACAATAGAATACATCAAAAATTCAAAATATCAAAATTTTTAGCATTATACTCATTTTTTTCTTATTTTTCATTGGAGAGGTGGTGCTAGAATCAGAAAAGGAAGGTGAAAATGAAAGAAAAAGGATGTAAACATGTATTGGATAGATTTAGGAAGGTTGTAGTCATAGGTAAGAGGAAACACTGCTTTTCTAAAAAAATTTCTTTCATTTTGGCATCTATATTATTCAGAAATTTTCAATTGTTATCAGTAATTTCTTTGTATGAATTCCCCTACCAGTTCTATACTATAGAAATACCAGTATCTATAAATTTCCAATGTGAGAAGGTGAAACTTGATTTACCTAAAATGTTACCTAGTTCTACAAATTGTTCATTGAGTCGACCCCTTCTTAACTTTTCTCGGTCAGCCTTTTGTGTTTTTCTTGCAGCTGAACAATCTGTGGTTCAACTTTAGGCCTTTGGTAGTAGATGAATATATTCTTAACAGCAGAACAATTTAAGCAATAGTTAAATCATTGATTTCAGATTTGGAGAATAAGAAAACCAAAATTATAAAAGAAAAATGCAACTCATTTACTTCAAGGGGTAATCGTTGTTATGTTCAAAAGCCATCAATAAAAAAATTTAATTCCAAAACATTTTATGATCAAGAGGGACCAATTATAACTGTAACATAAGTTAATGGAGATCAATTATAATAACCACCTTATCAACTCATAGTCTTGTACTTTTGGAAGCCAAAACTTGTTTGCTTTCAATTTTGTACTTAGCAAATGTCAACAAAAGATTAATATGTAAATCCTTTGAGTTACATAACCAAATAGCTAGCTGAGGTTGAACAGAAAATTTTGTAAATCAAAATATACAGCTTCAGATGATACCTAACAACAGAGCATAGCTAATTTTCTTCTCCCATCCTCTTCGAAATTAGCAGGGCAGCATGCTTTTATCCTCCTAATACTTTCCCTTTCTAAAGACTACTTTCAAAGTTTGTAAGAACAATTAAATTGTAGGATTTTTGAGAAATTTTAGAATTTGAGTTAGCAACTATTAACTAAGATCCTGTCATTTAAGTAAAAGATACTACATCATGCTCAATGATCCAAAGTATCTTAACAATTTGGTAAAGTCTCATTCAATCATATACCCCAAACTGTTTTCTTCTCATAGCTCCTATTTATTTTGCTTTCCAATGCAAAGCTATTAGAACTAATTACAGGCTTTCTTTAAGCAACACTTCCATTCATTTTTAAAGCATCCACTACAAAGCCTGTGTCTTTTTTATATTTTACACACACATACAATGTAAAGGTGTATTACTTACCAGTTAAACGAAATTCAAATATGCAATTTCACTATTTTACAAACAATGTCTAATAAAAAAAATTATTTCTCAAAATATTGAATGGATGCATGTAGAGACTATAATTACCATTACAAAGTAAAATCCCTAGAATTCCTTTTTCAAGAAAATCGAAAATCAGAAAGGTAGCATAGCTAGCAACAGGACCAAAACCCACGTCAATTACGCGATGAAGACAAAAACTTTCAAAGGAGACAACATAGTAAACCAAAACCCCTAACCAAGAACAACATGCATACAAACTAATCCAAACCCGAAACCCTTTTGCTTCAAAAAATTCAAAGTAAATTGATGATAGAATACACTCATCTAATGGGAAATCGATGACGACACCAAACATGAGGGAACAAGCTCCAATTACTTACATGGTACCTATTGACAACAAAAGGAGAGTTCAAACAATGGAAGCCAGGTTCCTAGGGCATAAATCAACAAAGAAGTGTTCGACTGAAAAGAGTACCAATACCTGTGACGGAGGAAGTCGTACCCGTGATGGAGCTGGTTGCGATGACACCGGAGTCGCATAGTTTGTTACTCACTGAGATGGGAGAACGTGCGTATGAATTCGTAAGGGAACAGAAGACACTCTCACACAACAACTAGGGTTCAGCTCAGGGATTTTGGGATAAATGAAAAATTTCGATGAAATCAAAATCCATGGGAATATTCCATGGAAAAAACCCAAAATTCCGACCAAAGCTCATCGGTGGGAAAATGTCCGTCGGAAATGGTCGGATTTTTTGTAGTGGATTATATCATAAATCAATCACAATAAATATTAAATCAATCGTATATAATTGAATTGCACCAAGTTATTAACTATTAATCATTTTAACAAAGCAGAATCAATCTAACAAATTTCGCATAATTTGAATTTCATAAAAAAAAATGATCATGTTAACTATAAATATCTACATATATTTTGTTGTTTTTCATCATTTCATTTCTTTCTAAGTAATTGATTGTTGACATATTTTTTCATGTATTTTATTCAGTCGAAATTATTTTTAAGTAGTTGATTGTTGGTTGCTTTTTTCATATCTTTTATTGTGTCAAATTTGTTTCTAATTAGTTGATTGTTGACTTATTTTTGTCTCTCTTTTATTCACATGTAATGGATGGGAGGATTGTATTATTTTTTTTTTTTTGCCTTAGGCAAATTTTGTACGTTAGTCTTCTCTATTTTCATTTTATTCTTCCACTTTTTTGTATAAATTGTTAATTAAAATTTAATATTTAAATAATATTTTTACATTTCATTCAATAGTAATTTATTATGCTTTTTCTTACAATATAAATGATCTCAAATTGAATTTAGAAAAAAAAAATTTGAATAATTTTTTGACAATGACAACAATTGTAAATATTATTAATAATATTTTATAAACATTAGATGCATATAAAAAGGATTAATTTTTTAATATACTTGGATATTTTTAATAAGTCAATATTTTTTCTATTAGTATTTCTTTTAATATCTTCAATTTAGGGAGAAGAGTTAAGATCAATAATATCAAATTAATGCTCATTAAAACTTAAATTTATTTCAAGATAAATAAATTTTTTTTTTTTCAATTCACTTTCTTTTACAACTCTCAACTATTATAGTACAAAGTAATTTTATATGTTATAATAAGAAAAATGTGTAACATGGCGACTCTCATTTTCATCAAGATATACATCGCATTCTTTTTTCATAAAATTTAATCACTATATTCATTTTAATATTATTTTTTAATTTAAAGTAAATGGAAACCAATTTTTCTATAATTTTTAAATGAATTATAAACTTCTCAAATGATTTATAATATATCTATGTGTATAAATATATTTAAATTTTATAATTTCACTAACAAAATAATAATAAGTAACATTATAAAATATATTACCTAATAATTCAAATTATTTTTTTATAAATATATATAAAATTAAGAGCTTGGTGGAAGCATAAGACAATGACCTAATTGGATCAAGAAATCTTAGTCCAACTCTAACTCCCCCGCAAAATTTATTTTTGATCAAGTAAAAAATACAAAGTCCCATGGTTGAATACTATTTCATTATGAAGTAAATATGCATTTGGACATACGTACAATTTAATTGAACTCTTATTTTTTTTATTACATAAAAATGTATACTATAAATCTAATCATGAAACTTATTGGAATAAGTTAAAAAAATATATATTGATGAATTACACTGGGAAAGTTACTGAAAATGTTTTAAAAAATTATGAAAACGAGAATCATAAATATTTTCATAAAAAAACCATTATAAACTCTTCTAAATATCTTCCAAGTTAACTAAGTAATTAGACATATATTGAAGATTAAATCATTCATATAGTAATCTGAGTTTAATCTTTAATGAAAATAATTATTTGTCAGATTTGGTCATGTCAATGTTAAATTAAATAAAAATATAACATGAAATTTAGTCATTAAATAGGTGTTTAGCATCAAGCCAATACTAAATATTTGACAGACGTTTAAGGTGGTGCCTCTTACATTTAAGACGCATGCTGAAATTAAAAACTACGCAAATGTTACTAGCATTAGTGTTGATAGGGGTGGGCATGGCATGGATTGGATTCTATACAATTTAGATTCAAGACTATTTTTGATCGATCTTGGTTAATGTATTTTTGGCATACCTCAACCAGGGCAATTTCGACATATATCGGTCCAAACATTTTTAGACTGACATCAACCAGAACTTTTTTTTGGCTGACATCAGTCAGTGCATTTTCGATCGACATTGGTCAATGATGTTTTTGGTCGATCTTAGGTGGGGTTACTTTTTGGTTGAGGTCGACTAGGATTTTTAATCAATGTTGGTCGGTGATATTTTTGCCTGACATTGACTAGGAGTTTTTCGATCAACATCAATCTTGACTAATTTTTGGTCGACGTTGGGTAGGACTTTTGTGGATAACATCGATAAAGTTTTTTTTTGCCGATGCCGGTCGTTGTATTTTCTTGGCAACATTCGTTGGGACTATTTTTTGGTCGACGTTAACTAGGTTTTTTTTGTTGACGCTGGTTGAAACTATATTTTGTTAGCAACAACTAGAATTTGTTGGTCAACATTAACCATGACTATTTCTATTGGTTGACGTTAGCTAAAGATATTTTTTGTTGACATCAACTAGGATTTTTTCGATCGACGTTAATTGAGGGAATATTTTGGCTGACGTCAACTAGGTTTTTTTGGCCAATGTCGGTCAATGATGTTTTCCAGTTGATGTCGATCAATGATGTTTTTTCAGTCAATGTCGGCAAAAAAATATCTCGTCTGAAGTCGACCAAAAAAACCCTAGCTGATGTGGAGGGAAAATCCTACTTGATGTCGATAACAAAATAATCTCAACAGATATCGACAAAAAAACATAGTTGACATCAACCAAAAAATAGTCTCGATTGATGTCAGCAAAAAAGACTTTGGATGTTATTGGCCAAAAAATAGTTTTAATCAATGTTGGCTAAAAAGTCCTTACCAACATTAACCGAAAAATAGGCTCAATCGATGACGGCTTAAAATCATTATTAGTTGATGTCGACCAAAATAACTCTAGAAAATATCAACCAAAAAACAGCTCCTAACAAAGTTGGCCAAAAAAAACTAGTCGTCATTGTCCAAAAAATTATATTGGATTTAAAAATCCAAACAAATATTCAATTCATATCCAATTTATATCCAATTAATTGGATTGAATCTAAAATCCAAAAAATTGGATTTGGATATGAAACTAATCCATTTAAATAGATTTAAAATAAATTAGATTGGATTAGATATGAATTATTTTATAGATATTGATTTTTTTTACAATCTTACTTGATCGTGGATCAATGTTGATATGATGAGAAAACAAAAAACTAGAATTGTGTCAATCATTTGGTGGCCAGAAGACACAGGTGATCCACCCAAGCTTCGCCTCTATAAGTGTAGGGGGGTCATGTAATATACTTAACATCATACATAACAATATGTGAACACCTATTTTGGCATTCAAAAGTACATTTGTCGTCATATTGATTCTCCATTTATCAGTGACAAAAATTAATTCTTTAATAATAATTCATGATATTATTTAATTTAGTTTCTTTTTTTAAATTATGATAATTTTAAAAACTAACTTATCCAAAATATAATTTCAAAAGAATAATGTAATACCACATATATTTTGAAATACTAATTTAATTAAATATATTTATCAATTAATTTTAACAAAAAATTATGTATATATATTTAGAAGAGAAGAATACACATTCTCTTAGCAATTCAATCAATAAAATTTTAGGCCAATATAAAAGGCACAAATTAACCAATACCCATAATTATAAGGTGTCAACATATCTTAGAAGTTAGAGCATATTTAGTCATAGATTTCAAATTAGGATCTTAGACCACTTTTTGGTGGACCCTATAGTACCACATAGGATTGAATATCTCTCAAAATCTCTCTAATTTTTTTCTTTAATGATAGATCTCATTTTGAGATCTTAAAGAAAGAGAAATAGAAAAAAAATATTCTTTTTTGAATAATGTGCAGATCTTGAGAGTTCTTCTACAAGAACTCATCCTCCATGTTAGAGATCTCTTTACCTTCTTTATTGGGAGATCTAGTGAAGATCAGATCTTGAGCTCAAGATCTATCACTAAATATGCTATTAGAAGTTAGACCTCGATAGCATTAACAATACACCACGGGCTCAACAATTACAAACCCACCAAAATAATGTGGGCTCCCAACTATTGACACCTCCTAATAGCTATTTAATCCCCAATACAATAAAATAACACACATACCTCATCCTTCCCCACCCCTACCCCTCAATTAAAACACCCCTTGCTTAAAACATCCCTTCATTCCCTATGCGTCACGCTTCTTCCTCTCCATTCCTCACCCCATTTATGTTTCTAATGATTGTTGCACCCTTTCTCTTAGTTTCCACTCCACCGAGTTCTCCCTATGTCACACTTCATTTTTGTCAAACTGAAAAGCACTTAAAGCTCCTTTGACTTTGACTACTCAAGTGTGCATTTCAAGCTCCCTTTTATTCTGTCTTAAAGATCTGACAGAAACTTGTTTTTGCTGCATATCTAATTCAGGTACACAGCGGAAACTTGCATACGAGCATGGTGTCAAATATCAGGGGTCTTTTTGTCAAAAAACATTTCTGAAAAGGTAAGGAGTTTAAATAGTTAATTGAATGTGTGAATAAGAATGATAAAAATATGAACCTAAAGCCCAAAGGATCAGTTCGGCCCAACAATTACGAGGAAGAACATGTCTCCTTCAAGTATCAAACCAGCTAAACCATTACTTATTGACCAAACAAAACAGGAAAGCTATTAAGCTAAGCTAATACTTAATTTACTTCGCAAATATTCAGATCCCACATTACCGCACAAAAGAGTTTTACGTTTGGCGAATACAAAACAAAACGCGAAAACCGAGACAGAGAACAGAGAAAGAAAATACAATTCCTTCAACCAATTCAGACACTGCACCAGAAATGGAGGCTCCACAAGGTGGATCCGGATCCGGACCCGAGCGAGACAAATCCACGGCTCCCTCCTCTTCTCCGATCTCCGTCGTCTCCGCCTTCTGGAAAGGTAAGGCCGAAACTTCACTTCCACGTTTCGCTCTTTCTAATTTTCTGTCGATTTTCATAGCTTTCATCTTAGTTCGTGTTTCTCTGTGTGCTAATTGACATGACCATCTCTAATCTATGATGTGTTGTCGCATTGTTTCAATTGCTGCAATTGCGATGGTTTCGTGACTCTGTTTTTTCGTCTTTTCAGATTTTGAGTTGGAGAAGGAGAAATCTATATTGGATGAGCAAGGGCTTCGAATTGCAGAGAACCAGGAAAACAGTCAGAAAAATCGCCGCAAGCTTGCCGAGAACACTAGAGGTGTGTGCTTAGTGCTTTTGTTACTCTTTCCAAATTATGCTAGAAACATGGTTAACAGAATTATAGACATTTATTGTGAAATCAGCGTTCATAATATAGGCCTGACAATTCACTTGGATATGGATGGCTTACCTGTTAGGACATGTTTTCAATTTTCAATGAAATTGGAACAGCGGCAGGAGCATTGCTGCGCTTTGTTTTTTTTTTTTTTTTTTCATGCTCTGCGAGATTTTTAATATAGTTGGGATAATAAATGGATGTCTGAGAAATTGCGTATTATGCTGCTTACAGACTTCAAAAAGGCTTCGCCTGCGGATAAGTTAAGTTTGTTCAATTCCTTGCTTAAGGGCTATCAGGAAGAGGTTGACAATCTTACTAAGAGAGCAAAGTTTGGAGAAAATGCTTTTCTCAACATCTATCAAAAGCTCTATGAAGCTCCAGATCCTTATCCAGCTCTTGCGTCGATTGCTGTGAGTTCTACCATTTCGCTTACATGCCCTGTTCTTTTTATTTTTGATTTTTTACACTATGAGAATGAGATAAGACTCTTGTAATTTTATTGGACGTATTCCGTCACCTACATGCATGAGTTAGATATGGATAATGAATGCATGATTCTCCGTTCTAAATAAGTAAATATATTGATGTAGTAATGCTCTTTTTAGCAATGAGCACTGGGCATATCCTTCCATCTTGGAATGCATGCAACTTTAAGGGTGTTTCCTTGCCATCAAACCTGTGTTAGGATGAGATTCTGTTTCTAGTAGCTCTTTTGTGGGCAGTAAATATATTGATGTAGTAATGCTCTTTTTAGCAATGAGCACTGGGCATATCCTTCCATCTTGGAATGCATGCAACTTTCAAACCTGTGTTGGGATGAGATTCTGTTTCTAGTAGCTCTTTTGTGTTCTGCCCACAATTGCTTTAATTAAGGTGTTTTCATCTCTTGACTTTTAAAGAGATTGGCAGCCCTCCCACTTTTTCAATTTGCATATTTAAAGATTACCAAATTAGGCCTTTGTCATGATTATTAATTTATTATGCTTCTAAACTGTTCCATTTTTATTGCTTACTAAATTGTATGATACTTGTGTGCATTGGTGTTATATTTTATGCAGGTAGGGAAACCATGTGCATATTTTCATTTGCTTGTTCATGTTCTGATATGTTTTCATTGTGCAGGAGCAAGATCTCAAGATATCTGAGCTTGAATCCGAAAACCGGAAAATGAAAGTTGAGCTTGAGGAGTTCAGGACAGAGGCAACTCACTTGAAGAATCAGCAGGCTACAATACGAAGACTTGAAGAGAGAAACAGGCAATTAGAGCAACAGGTTATTAATGCTTTTGATATTGTGTGTTTGATTACATAATGTTACAGTTTCTTCATTTCTTGAGGAAAATACCTGTTGATGCATTTATATGATGCTTCCTGTTTTCGGTCTTGTATGCACTGGTGTATTGTCAGGATCCTATTACGATTGCCTGATTTCATTTCTTTTATGAAACAACTATCCCAAAAGCTTAAGCTTTTAGGTACAACAATCAGTTTCAATATATTGCATCTCTAAAATCAGTATCCTAATCCTTTATCCATGTTTCTTATCCAATTTATTTTTTTAACAATTTAAGGATGAATAAACTTAGGTGTAAGTAATTACAACTTACAAGTACAGTAGTGTCTAAAGGTTGATTTATGTATGTGTTTTATCTAATAATGTATCCTATAACTATCCTTAAATCTATTTTTTGCATTCGATAGCACCTTGGACTTATAAAAGGGGCAAAGTAGGTCTTACCAATTTGCTGATATTGTACTCTATTTTCAGTAAAAGGTTTCTCATGAATTGCTAACTTCTGAATTTGAGATGCATTTGCATGTTTCATGCCCGTTTTATTGTTCAAATTGGTGAATGTGCACATGCATTCAAACAAGTACAGAATTTTTCTATTTGCGATAAAGAACCTTGTTAATTGTGGTGACTGCCCCCAAATGTCTACTGATAAATTTTGGCAGGAAGGTTTTAACTGTTTACATTTATGACATGCAATAAATAAATATCCTAGCTTAACTGAATTCAACTCCCTACTGTCAAATTGATAAGTTCCTTTCAATCTGTGTTGATATTTCATTATTTTATGGCATATTTGCAATGTGTAGAATTCTCTAGATCCCCAATATCTTTAAAATTCAATTACAAATTAGACCTAACTGTCTTCCATGATTTTTACTTTGTCATTTGAATTTATGTGAATTAGATGGAAGAGAAAGTGAAAGAAATTGTGGAGATTAAGCAACGCAGTCTGGCAGAAGAGAATCAGAAAACATTGGAAGTTTTGAAAGAAAGGTATCTTGTAATCTTGTCTGCTGTGGCAAATTGTTTGCTTATTCAGTTTAGTATATGTGACAACTGCCTTACATATATGTTTGTAGCATTCTTAGTTTCTTACCATTGCCAAGGTGGACTATATAAAGAAGGGAGGGAAACATGGGATGGACACCCCATTTGAGCCAAATAATCACTGGCTCCAAGCACTATCTGCACACATGGCAGGGTAGTGGGAGGAAAGAAACCAAATTTGTCAATACTGTGAAGTATAAAGGTGGGGAAAGCAAGGACTGAGTGTGGGTTGGATGGGGCGTTAAGGTCTCTTGAATGACCTTTACTTTCTTTTTTTATTCTTTTCTTTTTGTAATTGTTTCCATTAGCTTTCTGTTTGTTGTGAGTGAGAGAGGGAGATTCTATTCTTGTGAGTCTGTTTCTGCAATTGGAAATTGTTCCCACTTTTTTCTAAATTAAAATATAAAATACCAAGGTTCCCATCACTTTGTCTCTCTTGCTCTGTATTGACTGACCAATACTACTGTATTGTTACTGTCCTTCTCTGCCTTGGCATTGCTTACCTAGTCTGATGATCTCTTTATTCTATGCAGGGAACAGGCACTGCAAGATCAGTTGCAGCATGCCAAAGACAGTGTTTCTACTATGCAGAAATTGCATGAACTCGCACAAAACCAGTTGTTTGAACTCCGTGCCCAATCTGGTAAACAAATAGTTTTCATTTCAATTTTATTTGTACACTTAACTTGAATCTGTAACATCAGTTCTTACATTATTTTATAATATGCATATTAAGAGTTAAGACCATGATTCTTCTAATATTATCTAATATTGAAGAAAATGATCCCCTGTTTTCTTGAAAACTTCAGAGGAAGAGAGGGCATCTAAGCAATCAGAGGTCAATCTTCTGATGGATGAAGTGGAACGTGCACAATCAATGCTTCTTAGTTTAGAAAGAGAGAAGGTACAATTTACAAACTCTCATTTGATTTTGAAGTGTGGTTATTTGTAATTGTGCGTTCGCCTGTTCAGCCAAATTCTTCAATTTTTGCTGCTTTCTCTCTATTTGTTTCAGAATTTATGAAATATTATAGTCCACTGTTTTTAGATCTATTTAAGCGTAGTGAAGATGAATAATGTTGAGGTGGGATGATTGGACATACAAGATCAGAAATATGTATTTGAAATAAATTTAGAATAGTACCTATTCTGAAAAGAGGACAGAACCTCAACCAAGTTGGTTCGGTTGTATGAGGAGTTGACTAAAAGAGTTAAGGGAAAACTTTTGGAGATACTTTTAAGACTTTGCTCTAAATGCTCTTTTGAAAAAAGTTTTCATAGAGCCTGGTAGTAGAGTTTGATCCACATTGCCAACCCTTCCTAGCGAGATAGGTCTTGAGTTTTGTTTTGTATCCTTTTTTGGCTCCTTATTAGGTGCTCTGTGGAGTTATAAGTTATAACAGTTTGTTTCCTTTATCCTTTACAAAAATTATCACTGCTGCAATCAATTCATACTGTTCTGTTCTCACTGACAATGTTCTTCCCACTGTAGGTATAAAGAATGGAATTACTAGATTATATTTTTTGCAAAGGCTGTTATCAATGACTGTAAACCGAATATAGTTTGTGATTGTCACACTGAATGAACTGTGTATTTGTGTAGGTGTTTCTTGGGTCTTTATGATGTAAGGATACAGTTTTTACTGTTTAGTACATAATCAAATCTTAAAATAACTCAAGTCTCTGTTTGGTATGCAAACTTTGGGTGGGAGGGGAAGGAAGAAGGTGAACAAAAGGATTGGCCCTTGTTTGGTATCAGTTAAAGGGTAGAGAGGAAGAGAATTGGATGAAAGAATTTAATTGGACCCACATATTTTAAATCCCTCCATAGCTTCTGTAACATTAAGTGGAATGAATCTTGTCTCAAGCTGCTGAGTGCTGATGCTTTTCCATGTTCAATCAGACTTGCTGTTTATTCTAGTGATACTTCTGTGTCTATGCAGGGGGTTCTCCGATCTCAGTTACAAACGGCAAATGAAGAGACTGAAACTAAGAATAGGTGTGGTGGTCCTCTTTGTTTTCTATTTAAATTAAATATTATTATTATTATTTTACCCAAACTAAGCAGTATTAGTTTGACATATTTACACACATTCCCTTTCTAAATTCTATTTATGAGCATCATCTGCATTTTAAGTTCCTAACTTCCAAATTCTACATACAGAAACTTTTTTTATATTTTTATTGGAAGTTAAACTAAAGCAATTTATTGCAACTATACTGTCCATCTTTAGCATCCTTTTAAGTTGAATAACATTTCTGTTCTGCATTTCCCATAAAGATCCTTTTGGCTTCATTCTTCCAAATATGATAATTAAAGCCATCCCAGTTCAATTAGTTTAAAGATTTGCTGGATGAAATCTTTTCATTCTTAATCAAGCAATCCAATTTTATTTTTATCATCATTTTAATTTGGTATCTTTAGCTCTATGTGTTATTATTTTGTACAGCTTTAAAAGCTTGCAAAACAAACTCTCTTTACTTGATAAAATTCAGAGCATGGTGTGTGAAACAAACTCCATTCTTCACCTTCAAGTTTATCTCTTTCTGTTAATGGAAGCAATTATTTGGATCCCCCAACCTATTAATCTCTCCTTGGAGAAAGTATTGTCAGATAATTATAGTCTCCAAAAGAAATAAAACCATGTTTTTGTGTGAACAAGAAATGCTAGCAACACATTCTTTTGAACACATTGTATTACTGGCTGAAATTTATTGGAAATTACTAATTTTTGTTGGTCCCACTTATTTAATTATTCTCTCCTGATTTTATAGTTTTAACCAATACTAGAGTGATATAGAGTGTGTTGCTATTTGCTAACACTCCTCTTGTGTGAATTCATCATACAAAAAGTTATTCAGTGATGCAGAGCTACTTGACTTGTTTGTGTTTCCTGTCTATCTGACCCTATATCCATATATGCATACTCACTGTGATACTTGACTTATTTCTTATCTTTTACACTGGATCACAGTCTTCAGATTATTATTTGTTTTTATTTTTCAGTGATAATTTTGACTCAAATAGTGCACTTGAGAATTCTTTAAATGCCAAAGAAAAGCAAATCTCTGAATTGAACATGGAACTACACAATATTGAAACAGCCTTATCAAATGAAAGAGATCAACACATTAATGAAGTCAAGAAACTTACTGCAATGCTCAATGAAAAGGTAATATTTTGATTGGCCAAAGTCTACTAAAGATTTTCTTCGTGTGATACTTGAATTGATTATAAGTGATTGTGATTTGTGAATACCCACAGATTTTGATCCAATATATTTTGGTTTTGAATTGGCTAAGTCCCACAGTAGATGCATTGCAGTTGATATATTAGCAATTACAATCCATTTGCTTCATTATATGGCACATAATTTTGTTCTTCCATATTCATGAAATTTTAATACTATTTTTTATCACCTTCTCTTAATATAGGAGGCTGCCCTTGAGGAGATGAAGAAAGAACTTAAAGCAAGGCCAACAGAAAAAATGGTTGATGATCTGCGCAAGAAAGTGAAAATTTTGCAGGTGGTTTTATTGTTCCCTGTATTCTCTATTTACCATTTTGGTGACCCTCTTGTAACATCACTATTTGTGTAACTCCTTGTGAACTATTATTGCAGGCAGTGGGTTATAATTCAATCGAGGCTGAAGACTGGGAAGTGGCTACAAGTGGGGAAGAGATGAGCAAGATGGAGTCTCTTCTTCTTGATAAGAACCGTAAAATGGAACATGAACTAACACAGTTGAAGGTAAGAATGTGACTTGTTTAGCAATGGGACATCCAGTCCTCCTGCCCCCCATAAACAAAGAAGACTTTGAAAAATCAGAGTGGAAGAAATAATCAACTAACATAACGCTAGTCTTTTATATAATGTAGCTTTCAAAGAAAGCAAGACCAGTTAGGAAAGGATCGTCTGTCCTTCCTTCATTTGAGCAGTGTTCATGTTCACATGTTGTGGAGTCAATAACAATTTCATGTAGAAGGCTGCTCTTTAAGATGATTTGCAAGTATTATTGCTGTGCATTTTGAAATACCTCTTTTATTCAGATAAAGTTCTACCATTTTCAGGTCACGCTTTCTGAGAAAACATCCTTACTGGAAACAGCTGAACAGAAGATAGCAGAGCTTACAGCAAAGGTTAATGAACAACAAAAATTGATACAGAAGTTGGAAGATGATATATTGAAGGTTTGGAATGATTACCTGCATTACCTCTGTTACATATCCACCACTTTAAATAGAATCTGAATTGCTCTCTTTTGCTAATCTCTGTTTATGCATTTATGAATTATGATGAAATTTTATGATTTTTTATTTATTTAATGCATTTAGTAACCCTTTTGATACAGGGATATAGTTCCAATTCAAAAGACCGTAAAGGGAACTTCCTTGATGATTGGGATCTTTCAGAAGCTGGTGGGGGTGAGGTTTCTGAGGTAAATTCCTCTCTTGTACTACCATTCTTTCTGCACTTTATTTCTTTCTGCAGAGCAGTCTTCAAAAGAAACAAAGTTTAATTCATTCAACAATTGGAAAGAGATGCTGTCTGTCTGAAGTCTTAACTGTTGTTTTCTTCAAGGTTAACAAAAAATCAATTTTCATCAATAATTTGTTGGGTGGAGTTGAGTTGAGTGTACTTAACAATGGAGAAATACAATTCTAGTTTCAGATGCATCTGTAAGATATATAAGTAAAATCCATTGCAGGCCTTCTCTTAACATTTTATGCTTGTGGGATAGTTAGTTCATGGCATGTTGTCAAAGCTTCTTTGACCAAGTAATTGGTAGATTGATTCTCATCATTCCCATTCCCGCATCCAAATTTAGATGAACTTTATACATTCTTCAAACTAACAATTGAAGGGATGTGCATCATTATTCAACTTTTTCTTAACAGCTTAAGCTTTTGAGACAGATGGTTTAATGATACAATCTATTTTCTTTGATTTTTTTAATGATAACTTTGGGTATGAATGTTGGCTTTCTTACAATTGAACCCATGCATTTAGAAGACTAAGATTTTGAGAACATTTAAAAAATTCTTTTACTGGATAATTTTTTGTGATTGATTAATAACACACCCTAATATTCTTATGCACGTAGCATTTCTGTATAGTAGATTTAAAGAATTCTTAAATTGGCTTCTTTTGCATCAGAATACAGACCAAAGGCAAGTATCCTTAGACCAAGATCAGAGCTCAATGCTTAAAGTGATTTGTAATCAAAGAGATCGATTTAGGACCCGCTTGCGAGAGACAGAAGAGGTATGTTTATAATCAACCAAATTTTAGATTATGGATATGGCAGTGTAACGAGTGTTGACTTGGGTGAATTTTTCACTTTTAATAGGAAATAAGACAGTTGAAGGAGAAGATTGGGGTATTAACAGTGGAACTGGAAAAGAGCAAAGCTGATAATGTCAAACTATACGGGAAGATTCGTTATGTACAAGACTATAATCATGAGAAAGTGGTATCTAGGGGTTCTAAAAAGGTTTTTAATGTGTTCTTAAAACATCATTCTATTTCAGTCTTCAAGATAAATTTTTTGCCTTTTACCCTGAACTCAAGATTTGTTTGTGATTATATGTTCAGTATGCTGAAGATCTTGAAAGTGGTTTTGCATCAGATGTTGAATCTAAATACAAGAAGATATATGAAGATGATATAAATCCTTTTGCTGCATTCTCAAAAAAGGTGACTTAGCTTGGCTGCTGTAATGAAACACAGCATTTAAAAAAATGTTTCATGCATTATAAGTTTGTATGTATTAGTGTCACAGCTTTATATATGCATATGTTGAATGTGAAGTGTCTATCTGTCCAAGATAACTAAAAGCCTAAAACCGCAGAATAAGATCTTTGAAGGAATTTTCTATCTATTTTAAGGTTGATGCTGTCAATCGCAACTTGTTCATAACTGTTTGTGTTTGTGAAATAACTTTAGTTTTCACATTTATTATTACTGAGATTAAAAAATGGTATATGTCTGGTCAGTAGGTACAGGGAAGAGTGCCTTTTATATCCTTGATTGAAAGTCTAAACTTTGTTGTTTAAATATGCATTTAGATAGTTGTTGTTGCCTGTTGGAGCTATTGAAAACTGGATTCTCCTTATGTATAGATCTCCCTCACCCATTCTGCACCTTACCTAGAAAAGGGAGGGCAGATTGGGATTGGATGAAAGTTAAGGAAGTAATTGGTTAGAAACATGAAAAAGTTATCTTTCACTGTGTTCTCTCTTCAATGTTATTTAATTTTAATTATGAACTGTTCCATCTATTTTTCATGTAATTAGGAAAGGGATCAAAGATACAAGGAGTTGGGATTCAGGGACAGAATTACACTCAGCAGTGGCCGTTTTCTCCTTGGCAACAAGTATGCTTGAAGGCTTCTGCTATATCTTAGACATTCTCCAGTGCTCCTGTTTTCTTCTGCTTAAATAATTTGTTAACTCATTTGATAATCCCATTCTTCTGCTTAAATAATTTGCTAAACTTCAATAGCATTTTATTTGAAGTTTTAACTCTCGACTTGGGAAGATCAACTGTATTATTTCTTCTTCATTCTTGCACATGTTACTGTTAAGTTAATTGATAAATAATCCTCCTCTTGCAGGTATGCCCGAACTTTCGCATTCTTTTATACCATTGGATTGCATATCTTGGTCTTCACCTGTCTCTACCGAATGTCTGCTCTCAGTTATCTTAGGTAAAATATCTGTTGACTAATTTCACTGTTATAACTACTGTACATGGATTTCAGCCACTCTCACCCTTCTCTTTTCCTGCAGCAATGGCCCAGAGGAATTCCTTGTTGGAGAGAAAAACGTTGATCTTCCGCGTGGACCGTAGTGGATATGCAGCTCAGTTTTCAGCTGTTGATTTCTCAAATTGAACATTACATGTGGTCGAAATGCAACCTCTTTTCAATGGTCATTTTCAACTCAATTTTCAGTGATCGATTTCTCAAATTGAACGGTGCACATGGTCGGTGTGCATCCTCTTTTCAGTGGTCTTTTTTTCACAGACGGAATGATGGCATATTGTCAATATTCAAAGATCAAATGTGTTGTACATATGACTGTTGTTTAATGTTGCAATGAAATATAGAGGCATTTTTTTTCTTGAACACGACAAATGGCAAAACACTATAAAATAGTTGTTGACGGACCCACGAAAGAAGTATGGACTGAAAATAAATTTCGACTTACATAATTATATTAATTAACAAATTATAAATGACTTTTATGGGTTATGATTCTGTAAAATTATACTTTCAATAACTTTTTTATAAAAATGAACTTTATCAATTCAATTGTTAAGGAGGAGGGTTGTGTTAGCTGTTTGATAGTCAACATCAAACTCACCTTTATTCCAAACATGGATTATTCATCACAAATATTTGCTAAAATTGTGCTGAATGGGTCGACTTTGTTAAAGTTTTCATGAAATAGGACGTACCCCTCCCCCAATAAAATAATGGACAAAACGTTCTATTGTTCATTTGTGTTTGTTTTCTAAGTCGTCTCATGGTCCTCATGGTGAGCATATCTTATTGGTACTAATAAGGGTTCAAAATCAAACAAAATCGTTTATAAACCATTAAATTGATCCTAAATAATCAAAAATTGCTAAAATAAAAAATCGTAAAAATTTAAAAAATTGTATATTTTTTTTTGTTTGATTTGGTTTTCAGATTTTGTTATAAAAAATTGAATTAAATTGAACAAATAGCACATTATAAATGTATTAATTTTTATTATGGTAAATAATAAGTATTAAATAATTTATTACTTTCCTTTACTTTTTACTTTATGTATTTTTATTTTCATACATTAAAAATGGTGTACTAATATTGTTAAAAATAATATTAAATATCAAATATTGTACAAATTACTATTAGGTTAAAAAAAGAGTTGGTAATATCATTTTATATTAATGTTAAATAAAAGTGAAAATAATAATTTTTAAGTAAAATATGTTAAACAAAATTTAATAAAAAATAATTTATTTTAAAAATAATATAACATAATAGTTATATAAATTTGGTGGATACATTTTAAATTATGATAATAGATTAAAAAAATAAAAAATCATAAATAAATCAAATCAAGCTGTAAAAGATTGGTTTGATTTGAATTTGTATTATATTTAAATCGAATCATATTTCTATTTTATAATTGATTCAGATAACTTTTTGTCTAAAAATTGAATAAGATCTCACAAAAAAATACTCCTAATTGGTAGTATATTTTCATTGACCGGGCTTCACGCTAAGCAAAGAATTGAAGCGTTAGTGTCTTTGTTCTTACTGTGTGGTCCAAATGTTTGACCTGACAAAATGTTCCTAGGCACATGGATAATGCTTCTAAACAAATTAAAATACGTTGAGTGGAAGCAGTGCGTACTATTTGGCTGCAGGGATTTGATAAAGATACAACGATTGTTAAGACTGCCAATAAGATATAGCATATACAGTAAGTTGGGTGGTTGTTGAATTTGAAACAAACAGTCTTCTTGCAAAGTGATTTACTAAAAGGACTAAACTCCATTTCCAATAGTGAAAATTGATAACTACGTTAAATGTTTATTTCATGACCTCGGTAGTTTCATATTGAGGAGACCAACACTACTTACATGCAAAGAATTCTCCTTAAGTTAAGTGGGTATACTCTGCCTATTGTAACTGAACTTCCATTCTTTTTCTGAGAAGACTTTGGCAAACATAAAAGCAGGTCAATAATGTTTTTATGATACGGTGGAAAAAAAAAGATTTGATTGATAGCTCTGGAAGTCACACTTCAAAGAAAGTTTGTTGTGTTATTTGTTGAAAAAGTTTGCGACGTGGTAACTGTTCTATTGATTTTATGGATGGTTCTACACTTCAATTGGGATTATATAATTCCACTTTTGACCATACCCGGAAAAAAAAGGTAAAGAAAGAAATATGTGCAAGCTTTGCTCTCATGTTCACCATGATTGGTTATTTTCAATGGTGATGTGAACTCCTTTAAGGAGTTTATGCCTACCCTAACTTCTGGGTGAAAATGGGAATTGTCAACTTCCTTCAGAAAAGGTTTGATATATTAACTTATTCTGAACAAAAATTGCTTAAACTTATTCAAGGAAAAAGGCTCACAATCTTTCTCTTTATCAAGAATTGGATGTGTGTCAAGGAAGCAGTTGC
This sequence comes from Glycine latifolia, assembly GCA_013407115.1. NCBI lineage: Eukaryota > Viridiplantae > Streptophyta > Magnoliopsida > Fabales > Fabaceae > Glycine > Glycine latifolia. The sequence goes on along the minus strand of CM023956.1, from coordinate 8,413,904 downwards.
CCATTACGTCAAGTCATCTTCAATTAGTTTCGGGAATAGAACAGAACAACAACTATGTTTAGGAAAATACTATTGAACAATAGTCATATAGTTATAATGTGATTAAATTATTACTATTTTTTATAAAGTGATTGATTTTGAAATCAAACTTTAACTAACCGCAGCTTTTACTCTTTTTGACTTACCGTCCTGTTTCATACTCTTTGATTATATACCTTTTTTGAATGATCCCAATGTGTAATAAGTGTTCAACACACACAAGTTTTTCTTGTTTTAGACTAGTGATTTATATTATGCACCCCAATTACGTAAAGCGATTCTCAAATAAAAATTAGGATAAATAGTGATTTTCGTTCTTGGATGTGTAGAATATTGATAAATTTATCTAAAAAAATGGAAATTCAAAATTTTGTTCAAGGTAAAAAAGTATGACAAATTCATTTATTCATTAAATTTCATCTATTATCATTAATTGAAAGAGCTTATATGATATATTCAGGAATAAATTTGTCAACACTCTACATATTTAAGAACTAATTTGTCAACGCTTTACACATTTATGAACAAATTTATCAGCGCCCTATCCAAAATATAATTTAATTTTTATCTTCCTTTTTTAATCATTACAAACATAAAATTATAATAAATATTTAAAAATTAGGAAGACAAACATAATAATAAACATAATATTAATTAATAAGCATAATTTATTTGTTGATATGAAATTTCTACTATAATAACATTAGGTAATAACAAAATCAAGTTAGGTCTCATTTTTTTGTAAGGATTAACTTAATGATTTTGATTTTTGTTTGAATCTCATATTTTGGGTAAGGTATTGTCACATTAGAAATTTTAAAAGCAAAAATATGAAATAATACGTTATCCAAAATATGATACTCAAACAAATTAATATGCATAACCATTAAATTAATCCTTATAAAAAATGAGACTCAAGTTGATTTTGTCACTACCTAATATTGTCATAATAGAAATTTTAGAGCAACAGACAAATTATACTTATTATTATGTTTATTCTAACTTATGTTTGTTTTCTTTTTTTAAAATATTTATTGTAATGATATACTTGTAATGATTAAAAAAAGGAGAATATGAAAATTAAATTATATTTTGAATAGAGTGTTGACCAATTCGTTCATGTGTAAAATATTGACAAATTTTTTCCTAAATATGTCACGTAGATTCTTTCATTAACGATAACAGACAAAAGTTAATAGATAAATAAAATTGTTACACTTTTTTCATTTTTAGAAATCAAAATTTAAATTTTCATTTTTTAAAAATAAATTTATCAATTCTTTATACATTCAAAAACAAAAATAATTATTTCCTCTTAAAACTATTACAAAGTCACAAAGTGAACAACACTCCTTAATTCTTTTATCATAAATCCATTTTTTTTTTTTTGCAACATGATACAAACAAGAAGGAAGGAAGACCAATGCTAAAGGAAATGATAGATGAGGAAAGAAATCCATGATTTGAGGCTTTGTTAGTGGCATAACACGTGCAACATTTTTACATGTGAGGCAACAGATTTTGAGACTTGCACTTACTTTTTGCAGCATTTGTAGATTGTAGTTGACCAGCCTTCATTGAAGCATTTTGTCAATGGCATGATTGTGAAAACTGAAAGTCCCTTCCTTGCTTTCACTCTGCTACAACATTTGCTCTCCCAGCCACTGCCTTCAATTTTCTGACACATTTTTTCTTCCATGCATGCACGTCCAGCATATATATATATATATATATATATATATATTTGCTTTTGAAAATTACATTCTCAAATATCATATTATATTTATTAATTCTCTCTATTTAACTTTTTTCATCATATCATATCACCTATTATATTTATATATATATAATTTTATTTTTTTCTTTTATCTCTTCCTCACTAAGTGTCAAATACATTTATGGATATCCAAAAATTGCTTTGATTCAATTCACTATGTTAGACATGTAAAGAATTATATTTTTCCCGGATCTTAAAGTTAACATCATAAAACATGAATGAATATTAGAAAAATAAAATATTAAAAGTTTTAAGTTTTAAGGATGAAATTTATATTTTTAGGAGCATTTATATAAAGTTTGATATCATAATTTTCTATATTAATTAAAATCATATTAGCAATCTTAATTTTTATTAATATGTAGAAATTTATTATATTTAAAATCATATTAGCAAATTTATAATAAAAAAATTAATTACTTGAATACTGTGAAGATTTTGTAATTTAGAGTTATCTAACGCTAACCTGGGACCCTCACTGTAGTTAATGATACCTGAGGTTTTATTTAATAGGCTTTACTATTTTTCATCTACTTTTATGAGTAATGAATACTTACAAAGATGCCGTACATAGTGCAGATATTATATTTTTAGTTAAATTCAATATATATAAAATATAAAATAAAAAATACTTAAAAATATTGATTTAATTGGTGATTTGGTTTATTAAAAGTAAAACTTATGTAAAATGAAAAACTTTAACTTATAAACATGCAAAAAATTGTTAATTGATAAAACTTATATTATTGTGATCTTGTCTTTCGTATTATATTTCATTTTAGTAATAGTTTTAAACATTAACTAGAAATTTTAAAATTATATTTTTAATTAACATTTAATGAGAGATAAAAATACCGATTTAATTTAATTTAATATAAGCATTCAGAAACCTCAAGTCAGAAAATAAAAGAAAATGCATAGTATATCTCCTTTTCAAAATAAATTTAAACTTATTATAGACAACAATCTAATCATATATAATAATCTAAATGAATGATCACACAAATTTTTTCACATTGTAAATATATTCTAACTGAATGAATTATAAGAGATGATCCTTAAAAATTAAAAAATATAACATTGTTTTTTAAATATAAAAAAATTCAAGCATATATAATTTAAACTATAATTTCCTTTATTTTCTTTTCCAATTGAACTAACTAAGTTAAATTAGTTTTATTGCGTTAATAGTACTATATAGAAATTGATGTACTGATGAAAAAAATATAGTGACTGATAAAAAATTTAGAAATTCATGTTGCAAATTGCATGGTTGATTAAAGTAATAGTTAAATATAGTACTATTATTTTTTGTATGGGAAAAAGAGTTGAAGGTATTCTTGAAATGAGAAATGGGAAGTGGGTTCCAGCTGTTGAAAACGCCAGAGGACATGATAACAGTTAACAAACTACACACCACCAGCCCTATTTATTTCACCGACAATCACGGATACTTTACCCCACAATTTAATGTTTCCATTTTGCTATGGTACCCACCACTCTTATGTTATCTATCACCATTATTCATAACACACTTCAGATAAGTGCCCATAAACAGGCCATGCAGATTGAGAAGAAAAAAAAGAATTGGCAAAACTTTCTTCTTGCTATTTGATTAATTCAAATAATGTAATAAACAATGACCATAATCACATTACCTTTATCACCTAAGCCCAAGTTGTGGGTTTGTTTATTTTAGTACCTCAAAGTTTAAGAATAAAAGAATCATAATCCCCTCATAATATCCAAACAGCTCCAGCAAACACTCAAAAATTATTGTCCTTAGCTAGCTGGTACCAAACAACATTTTCATCAAAGCTTGTCCTCCTCATCGTTACATATAGGAGAATCTAAAGAAAGAAAAGACTTCAGTCAAATGAGTTTGAAAATTTTAAAAAATAAATAAAATCAAGAGACAAACATCCCTCAAATCTCCTTTATTTTTTTATTTATCCAAAATAAAAAGTCTCTCTACTACAAGCCCATGTGAATTAATCTCATATCATTGTCACATTGTTTGCCATGTGGCCTACATGCAAGCCTTTACACCAACACCACAAAGTAGTACTAGAAAGCAGTATGAAACTCCAATCTTCAAAACCTAAATGGCCTCATTGCTTTCATCAAATTTCAAGCCATGCCATCCATCGGCTATTCAATTCAATTCAATTGCATGCAACGCTACACAATCCAAGGGCAAAAGCAAAAACTTCTCAAATTTAATTGAGTGGATCCCCCATTAGGCTTTTAATAATAGAAACCTACCACTATATAATAATATCATCATAAATTATTATCAAATAACAACAACAAGGTTAAATATGTAAATTACAAGATCTATCTATCTATCTAGCACTTGTTGGGCGAGAATCCCATCAAAGAGTTCGCTAGATCGAAGCTGACACGTGTCCCCTGCTGCTGCACGTTCCCAATGATCGACATAGACGACGTCGTCGGCGCAAACGCGAAGCAGTAAGTTCCGGTGCCGTCCACCGGAATCAAGTAATTCTTCGCCGGCAGTGCCCACGCCTTGTCGCCATTGAAGTGAAACGACACCGTCGGCACGCGCACGCTCTGCAGAGACGACAAGTCGTAGCACGTGTCGAAAAGCGCAACCCCCTCCGCGGGACGCAGATTCGAAGTCATCCTCTTGAACGCGTCGCGCACCGAGTTGTAGGCCTGAGTTCGCAACCGAGTTATCGCGGTTCCGGAGTCGACAATCACACCTCCGGCGCCGGACTGATCGACAGCGAAAGTCTCCGGCTGAACGGACACAATTTCTCCGCCGACGCTGACTCCAGTGAGCTCCACGTAATAGAACGTGTTCACCTTCTGATTTTTCAACAACGGCGCAACGACCGAGTCACCGGGTCGAGGTGAGTTGAACTCGAGAGTGGACGATTTGCCCGAGTCGCGATCAACTAAACAGTACGAAAACGACGTCGCTTTGATTTGCGAGGTTAATGACAAAGGCCCACCACCAAGCCCAAGAAGCCCAGCGGACCCAACAAATAACCCTTCATTATCGTGTCCGCACCCGATTGCAACATTATTAACCGACCCGGTTCCGAACGACACCGTTTCAGTTACGTATTCCCCAACCGTGAAAGAGCCATCACCGTAGGAGACTTGGTAGAGGCATTTCCCGTTTCTGCACGCGGACATTTCCAGGTCTTGACACTGTTTTGCGTCGCAGGTTAGAGGGTTGTACGATGAAGATGATGTCGGGTCAAAAATCGGGTCGGATTGTTGGTAGCAATCGGAGCAGGGCTTGCATTGGAGCCAGTTGATGTCAGAGCCAGTGTCAAGGACCATGTAGAAGGGTTTGGAGGGTTGCCCCACGCCGAGACGTGAGAAGTACTCGCCGCTGCCCTGGGCGGTGCCGGAGGAGACCGGCGTGGAGAGGTCTTCGGGTCGGAGCACCTCCGTTTGGGTAGGGTAAAGATCCGACCTGTTGAGGCTGGAGAGGGCGAGTTGGAGCTTCGTGGTGAGCGAGTTGACTCGGGCTGAGTCGCGGGCGAGTCGGGAGAGAACTAGGGTTTTGTAGTTGGGGTGCTGTTCGTTGAGGAGGATCTCTCTTGGGTGGAGTTGAAGAGAGAAAGAAGAAAATGGTGAAGTGGGAGTTTCTGATTCTGAAGACTGTTCTTGCAGAAGTTGTGGGTTGAAGGAGAGGATTTGGTGGGCTTGGTGAAGAGAAGAAGAGACATCAAGAACATTGGTGTGTGGAGTTATGATGGTGCGAGAGGAGGTGTGAGAGAGGGTTGTAAAGATGATGCAAAGTGAGAGTAGCAATGGGAGGTTCAGAGTTTGAGCCATTTCTTCTTTTTTTTAGTTTTGGGAAGAGAGGGTGAGTGTGGAGTTGAGAAGGGGGTGGGGGGGGGTGATTGGCTTTATCGGTTTGAGGAAAAGAGAAGGCACAGAGTGAGAGAGAAGTGCTTGCATCACATAAAGATTGATTTGTTGGTTGGTGGATGGGGAAATTAAAGTGAGAAAGGGTTTGGTATTGCATCGTAGTATGTATTATCAAGTATAAATAGATAGCTCTAAATCTAATTGCTGGTTTTGTTTTTTGTGCATGCAGAAAGGTCAAGTTTACTGTTCTGTATTTTGGATGTATGTTCAACTCAGCAAATAAATCATCACAGCTTCTAGGGTGGGTGAGTTATCTTCGTCTCTCACGTGAGACAGTAGTTTTATTACCTTTGGATGACGTCAATTATATCTGAATGGCTGAGGAATGTCCTCTTCAATCGTTCCTCCTGGGTTTACTTAAATCAGCTTTTTTAGTAAGGAGGAAACACGTGGCGATCCATTGTTCATGGTTGGGTTTTTTACTCAGTGTTACGTGGAGACTTAGGACTGAATGTGTGGGGTTAAGAGTTTAGGCTGGTTATTTTACCCTTTCCTGTTTCTCATTTTCCCCTTGATATTGCCCGATGGAAGAGTAACTGGAGAAATAAATCATGAACAGTGGGCCTCCGTTTTGAATATTAAAATTTCGTAAGGTTTAGGATTATTGACAGATTTAACTTTGTCCCTATTTCGTATATCGTCATTGTTCCCCGTCTTCCCTTATTGTATTGACAGTGTAACCCTTTGGTTATATCCTGCTGATAGTTGATTTAGTGAACCGCAAGACAGATTTCCAGAGTTCGAATATTGTGATCCGTCGAATTCGCATTCTTCAAAGGAGGTATTGGTCATTTTTTAAAACATTTGTGATGCAGGGTTTTGAATTTTGCAGAGAAACTTTATTGAGTCGTTGAATAACATTGGGTTTGTTTTTCAGCGATGAACAACAATGGGATAAAATAACATTGATGAGATTAACCGATTTGTTGTGTTGTTGTCAAATGTAGTTTTAAATTTGTTGGTCTGCATACATATTAACTGTCTTAGCTAGTGTGGTGTGTGGAAGGTAGTTTTTAAAGTTGTTGGTTGTAATTTGTTTTTAGGACAATTTATATTAACTAAAAAAAGTTTGTTAATCACATTTAGGTACACCAATTATAATTACATTTTTTTTCAACTTACCTTTTATTATAATTTGATATCAGGAATAAAAGGAGTTATTGAAATTAAAACTTTAATTAAATAAAGAATATGTTAGAAATAATAACATTCAATAAAATAAAATTATTTAAGACAAAGTAATAGTATATTGCTAGGGGTATTGATCTTCAATTAGCCCACTTTGAGTTAGATTATCTCCCAGTGGTTCAAATGATAAAGATTCCTTTCTACCTCTATCTATATTAAGAATAATGACTGGTCTACCACTCTTAAATAAATAGAGAAGCCAAACCGTGTGCGGATTTTCTTGCAAATTTGGGCCATCATTATTCTTTATCTTTTGTTCAAAATCTTCCCCCTATGTTAGTCCTCATTGCTGCAGAGGATATCTTATTCTAGAAAATTAGTAGTAGGAGTAGTAGTTTTTAAAAATAATTACCTTTTCAAATTTAAATAAACTAGCCCAATTTTTTAATTAAAAAAAACACGATTTACTTCAAATAAATATTACCTCGTTAGACTCTACCAGCCCTCCAAAATTATTTCCCTATTCTAGATCGTTGTTCAACCCAACCTGTGCCATTTTATGTTTGTGTATATATTATTTCCATGACTACGAACGAGTAGGTTCTTTATATGTTTTGGGTTAATCTATTAAAAATATATAAATGATAGTATTAATTGTGGTAGGCACTGCACTTTGGTTCAGGATTTATTTCCCAATTTTAGAATTGTTTATAACAATGTATTTGATCACATAATAGGGTAATTCATTACATCATTGGAGGATGTTATTATCCATGTCCATGCTGCCAAACTAAAACTAGCAAAGTTTGTTAGTTAATACTTAATATCCATATTGTATAAGGTTGAGTTAACAATAAAGGGTGAAATGATAGAAGGATAAGTCGTAGGGTTGAATATCTTTATTAAAAAAAAACTAACAAATTCACAATTAATATTTAATGATCGATAAAAAAATGTGTGAATTTATTAAAAGTGTCTTTTATGTAAGGACTGAGGTAATATCCTTCAAGTTTCAACAAAATTTTACTTAATAACTTTTTTAAAATCTTACATTATTTTTTAAAAAATTTACACAATATAAAACTGTGTACTCTTTTCACTACATAGACTTTTCTTGATTTTTTATACTTTATATGGTAAAAAAATGTTAAAGTAATTTCATAAAAGAGAGAAATGTCAAGCACAATGTTATCAAATCTTAGGAAGTGTGAATTCACAAACCTTCAGGTAGGTTGTCAATGAACATAAAAAATAAGTATAATCATAAGCCCTTAGGTATAAAAAAAAAGTTAGAAGAGCGACTATTTAAGAAAAAAAATGGTAGAATATTGCTTTAGGTGGTTCCTGCATGTATAGTACAAAATTTCCATATGGGAGAGTAACCCTATAGATAGAGGTAGAGGGGAAATTGAGAAAATTTATAAACAAAGTCGTTAAAAAGGCGTCAATAGTTTGTCTATAAACATGATTCATAATACAGCACTATGGCATTGTTTGATTTTGTTCTGGCTTGGGCCTCTGGCTCAATAGGGCTCTACTTCCTACACCAGCGCTTTTTCCAATACACCTAGCATACACAGTGTAATATCAATTTTGCCCTTATCGTAATCCATAAGTTTTAGAACTTTACGGATTTGTAATCCGTACATGTTTAAATTTTTAAAAATTATTTTTGAAATAATGGCCTAAGCAGGTGTCAAACTTGTAACCTTGTAGTTACAAGCACAATGCTCTTACCAAGAGAACTACTAGACCATACATGTTAAAAATTAATTAATGTTGCTATATATAACATTACAAATTTTAATGCATATTTAATACACATAAATTTACATAATAATTTTTATAACAATTAATTTTTATCTAATAATATGTATTTTGCATATATAAATTTCTAAAGTATATAAACCTATGATTTTGTAAAATTAAAATTTCTAATGTATATGAACCTAATATTTTTTATTCAAACTTATGATTTTTAATTAAACCATGATTTTTATTTTAAATTTATTGTTATAAAATATGCATTATTAGATAAAAAAATATATTATTAGATAAAATCATGGTTTAATTATAAAATATAATAATTTTTATAACAATAAATTTAAAATAAAAATCATGGTTTAATTAAAAATTATATGTTTGAATAAAAAATATTAGGTTCATGTACATTATAAATTTTAATTTTATAAAATCATAGGTTCATATACTTTAGAAATTTATATATGTAAAAAATATATATTATTAGATAAAAATTAATTGTTATAAAAATTATTATGTAAATTTATGTGTACTAAATATGTATTAAAATTTGTAATGTTATGTATAACAACATTAATTAGTTTTTAACATGGTCTAGTAGCTCAATTGGCAAGAGCACCATGCTTGTAACCGAAAGGTCACAGGTTTGACACCTGCTTGGGCCATTATTTCAAAAATAATTTTTAAAAATTTAAACACGTATGGATTATGAATCCGTAAAAACCTCAAGGATTGGCGTTTCAGATTGGCCTTGCGGATTCATAATCCGTAAGGTTCATACGAATTGGCCATACGGATTACGAATCCGTAAGATGATGGGTGTATAAATCAGTAAAGGTTCATATGGATTGACAATCCGTATGAAATTTATGGATTACGATAAGGGCAAAATCGGTATTACACTGTGCATGCCGGGTATATTGGAAAAAGCACTGGTGTAGAAAGCAGGAATAGGCTATTTAGCCCTAAAAGTTGAACCAGTCCAAGTTATATGAGTTGACCAAAGTCACAGCATAAGCTCATGAACAGTAGATTGAATCTCAGTTTGTAGTAAAGTCGTCTTGTGGAGATATAAGATAAGTTATATAGTAAATGGAGAAGGAAGGAGAAAAAAATATTTAAAGTAAAGTAAAATGTAAAAAGTGTGAGACTCGTGTGGGATCCATTCTATTTTTCTCCTTCCCCGCTACCAAGCACACTCAAATATAACCAATCTGAAAGCACACTTTGGTAAATTTCAACCAAAATTTGGTCAAAACTAGCAATCTCATGTAGGACACATCGTATTTATACAACGCACTCCACCTAAAGAGAAAAGTCTCGGTTGAAGCGGTTGTTGTATGAGCCCTGACAGTCATTACCATTCTTGTTTCTAGATTCTCTTTTATCTTTGATTATATTTTTACTTTTCACTGCTTACTGAAACATAGATTGCAATCAACCTGGATTTAGCTTTAGGGTAGTAACTAATGTTGTACTAATGGATATAGCCTTATCTGTTTGCCTTTAATGCTGCAAACTTGGAAGATTTAAAATATTTTTCATATATCTTCTTTTAGGAGTATACATAGCACTGCGAGTTAAAGCTCATTCCCTGCTGATATTTTATACAATTAATTCTTTTGGGGATGGATGAAGTATTCTAGATGAGATAATCAATTGGTGCTTGACTAATTTTCTTGAGCATCAACCATCATCTTAATCCAAGATATAGACATTAATTTATTATTCCTATGTCAGACAAGACAACCAATATTATATAGGCTATGTTCAGGTTATTGCTTATATAAGAGGCTTGCTTCAATGAAAAAGTGGAAATATAGGGACTAATGATAGTATAACACGTTAAATCCAAATAATGCCACTGGTTGGTAGCAATTTATGTCCTGTATAAGTACTAACTACTAACTAACTAGCACTATCCCTTTCCTTACCTAGTCAATAATTTTCTATACAACCATCTTCAGTGGTTGGAAAGATGCACATCATGGAAATGTGAAAATTGAAATGTGTATGATATGATATGTCACCTCTTCAATGAAACTATTAGGCCAAAGCTCATGTCAATGGTCTCGCTATGTATCAACAACCAGCACCATCAGCTGGCTCAATAGAACTTAAAAGGCCGTTTCCTCTTAACTGCATGCAGTGATCTTCAGCATCCACTTGAGCACATACTATCACCACTGCTAGTCCATTAGAATGTGCCTCCTGCATGATGTTAACCGCATTATCAATGGTCATTCCTGGTATCACCTTCATCAACACTTGCACAACATATTCTCGCTTGTTGAAGTTGTCATTGTGCAGCAAAACTCGGTAGGGTGGGGATGTTTTCCGCGATTTCCTGGCAGAAAACATGTCATGAAGTTAAGGATTGATCGTTCTCTTTTGTTTTATAACATGCGATGAAATGAGAGGAATAAACAAAGAGAAGAGTCAGCACATGCAGGAAGACAATAATAAGTTTCCAGAAAACAGACTTGCCTAGTTGCCTACTTCATAATACGAGTCTTTTCCAAAAACAAGTGAAAGAAACAATTCAATCACTTTTCTTTTGACAACTATGCTTTAGCTCATCTCAAAAGCAAATACGGTGGATCTCCAACAAAATGTTAAAGAGGAAACTACAAGAAAGATTTCCACCCTCAACTATACCTTTGGCATTTCATTACTTTCACCAGGGTCAATTCCAAAAATCCGATAGTAGTATTGCCTTGATTAGTGTTGTTCAGCTAACAAAAACAGGTCTAAAAACTAAACTTGACAGCTGGCTGTAGTAGTTTAGTTCAATTGAAGGATAATTGTGAAATATGAACAAGTAATTATTCTTAGCCCATAAGAGAAACCTCTTAGCACATCTTACAGTAACACAGTGGGAAATTAAGGGTCCAAGTCAGTACTTCAGTGGCAAAACCTATGTTTTTCAAATGGTTTAACAATTATTAGAAAGTAAAATGAATGCAAGAAACAAAATGAAACGCAAATACTATATCAGTGCTTCTCCTTGGCCTCAATTTAAGAATAAAATCAAATGCAAACAAGAAGATGGACTAAAGATGAAAAAAAGGAAAAGGTTAGGGGGGAAAAGAAGGAATTGATATACAAAAGTTCAATCCAAACATAGGAAAAGATACCCTTTAGATGAACTGATTCTTCAATTTAGATAGTTGTGACATAACATATTTCCCTTTTCATATTCTTCAATTTAGATTCCAAAATATAATTTGCGTTGAGTGTTGACAATAAATTAATTTCTGTCCTTGAACAAGGGATTACAGTTTCTCAAATGTAGCCTGCCCTAAAATTCCTTTTCTGATCTTACAATATATTTGAATGCATAATAACTGAGGACTTAAACATAGAAGCACAACTATCTAAATTGAAGAACAAAACTTACCTAAAAGCTTAATTTGTCAAATAAAAAGTTTTGATTTTTACTTCCAACAGAGACTATTTTAGTTTTTAAGAACCAACTCACAAGAGCTTCTCTTAATTTTATATGAAGCATTTTCAAGATATTTCTTCAATTCTTCAATATAATGCTAACAGTGTTAGATTCCTCTCAATTGTGCAAATGTTGTTGGTTACCTCAAGTCAAATTCAGATTCCCGACCAGGTGATGTTGTCTCTATGGTTGGCCTCTCCAACAACCCACCACCTTTCCCTAATATTCCAGTGGCTGCCACTGTCATTACAACACTCCGATCTTTGCTATATTTCAAAGGAACATTTTTATCTCCTGCGATTACAAAACTAATAGCAATCAAAATATGAACCCTTTCTATTTACTAAGGGTGCGCATAAAATGAAAATTATATCTAGTAACACGAAATCTTAGAATTGAAATATATGGTCGAATATAATCTCTTCCTCAAATTTTTGGAAAAATAAATGTCATAAATATAAACAACTAGTACGACATGTTCATTAAAATAACAGAATGAAAAGTAAGCAAATAAACAGTTTTGAATGTAACCCTTATGTTAAAAAAATAAAAAAGGAACATAGTTAGAAAGTGGACATGGTGTAGTACCAGGATTTGCTGCGTTGAATGCTTGGTTGGGTGAAAGAGCAAGTGCACTGCATAATGAAGCTTCCATTGCTGTTCTTTCAGTCTTTTTTGTGGTTGTTGGCACTTAGCAGTTAGCACCTATAACAATAGAAGGGTAGCATGTAGTTCTGGTGTAAGAAAAAATCCAATATTGTCTCACTGATTTTTTGGGTGGGTGAAAGAGATTTTGTAAGGTGGACACTGAATTTGGTTTTACACGTTAATATGGTGACACGTGTACATCCGAATTTTTGAGGCTAGTATAGTGCTCTTGGGATAATATAAATTGTTTTATGGTCTGAGAATGGACATAAAATTTTGGAGAACTTCACAAAGCCACGAAGGCACGAGCTAATGTGGCTGAAGAAATTACTTCAGGGATTGAAGTTTGGACAAATTGGTTTGTAACACATGTACAATTAAAAGACCATTATTTTGCCACAAAAAATGGTCATTTTGTTGTCATGTAATTCTTCAGGTTGTCTATAGTTTTTCGTAATTTTTACTTGAATCTTTATACTTTAGTTTTAATTTGTAAATCCTTGTGATTTCAAAATTAGTAGAAATTGATTCACTACTTTGTAATGATCTTGAAATTATTGAGACTACTGAAATTCTAAAGTATAAGAATTAAAATAAAAAAATGAGAAAAACTATAGGTATTAAAAATATATTTAAATTTAATTTAATTTTGTATATATAGCAGGAGGATAGAAATATAATGGTAAAAAAAAAGGTGACAAAATGGAATTGAAGTTCTGCTTAGAAGGAATTTCTAAAATCCTTTGCCCGTTTAATAGCAAAAAAATCCATTAGAAAAAACATTAGCAGAAAGCTTGCAACGCACAAAGTATTGAGAAATACAAGTCTATCCCAAAGAATGTTTGTGGGTAAAAATCTATAGTCGATAATTCTTGCTCAGTGCTCAATCCAAATTCAAATCAATAAAGCTCCTTTTAACTCCACAACCTCTAAAATTAATAGTCACAAACAGCATATGTACCCGTAGTTTCCAATTACTTTCAAATAAAAAAGAATAGAAATCGTGAATCTATAACACATCTTGTGCTTATCAATAAATAATCTTTTTTGTCGATAAAAAAGATAAACCTTTCAAATAAAAAGAAAAGAAAAGAAAGTGCTAGTTTTCAATCATTTTTAACACGTAAAGGTTATGTAAGATCCAATCGTGCACTTTCGAAAAATCACGAGCACCCACAGACAATTACTTAATGAATTCTACTTTTTGTTTGGTGCACCCCAAATTCTCTAATATTCCATTTTTATCCTTCTTTCGTGCATAAACCTAGCTTTCTCTCCCCCACCACCTCCTTCTTGAACCTTCACCGAGTCAACTTCCTTCATATCCGTGCGTATGCTACCCAACGAAGACACCATCAATCATGTGCTACAATCGCCTCCTCACCATCCAGATTTGTGCACACAATAAGTGTCATGGTTGAGTAGTATGCACATAGATCGCATGCGTGACTTCACCCGCGACCTTCGCGATATGGTTATGAAATGAGCAATACTTTATATTGATCTTGAATATTTAAATTTAGAAACATGTGGTGGAACATTTTCTCTCATGTTTACTTCTAAGTTATATTCTTCTCAAGTCCTGTTAAAATTGCAATGCACACGGCCTTACTTTTCTTGCAAAAAAACCATGTGAATAAGGATAACCTTTTGTGTGTCCCTAGCAAGCATGTCCAGGACCAGGGACATGCTTTTTTTAAGCTTTTTTTTTTGTTTTTTAAAATACCTTTTTTAATAAAATAAATACTCTTATACATTTTTATGTGTTTGTTTAAATCAGTTTTTAATAAAAATAAATTTCTACTTTTTTAAGAAACAAATTTTGTATGCTTCTTTAAAAAAAATACTTTATAGGGTTAAGATAATCCTTTTTAAATTTAAATAAACTGACCCTATGTTAAATAAGTTAAATCTTAATGTAATTTTATAGAAAAAATTCTTAGTTACACCTCCAAGAATTCCCGTACAACCTTATAAGTCATGTAATTTTCTGAAGTCTTCTGTGATACCGATCATAAGTTTAAACTACATTAATAGCATTAAATGCTAGTAGCCTAGTATTATCTCTAGACTTAAATATAAGAAAAATTAACTAGTCAATCATTGAAACTATAAAAAATAAAAAGGAATCATTGAGCTAGAATTACACTTAATTGAAGAATATTTTGGAATGCTATTATAGGTCAAAGTAGTTAAAAAATATATATTCGAGTACAAAAATATTTGTTGTTGTTACTTATATTTAAGTCCATTTTAATATCTACAAATCAACTGTTCAAACAATCGAACTTAATTATGTAGAATCTAGATTCCATTAGGTAAATTATTGAGATCAAAGTGACAAAGTCAATCTGTGCTGGCTAGTATGCTGCTTTATAAATGAGATGTATTTTTTTTATAACATGAATGAGATGAATTATTAGAGATACCTACCTGGAAGCGCCTCAAACTCGTGTACCATGTTCAATAAAAAAAACTCTCGTGTACCATTCCTGCTTCTTCTTATTTTTTTAATAAAAAAATGTGTATTATTTAATTGACTTTAATCTAATTGGAGGCTAAAATGAGTTCTTTCTTTATTTATTTAAATTTTCAACTTGTCTTATTTTTATCTTTTATATCATTATATACATGTATCATGAATGTCGGCATGCTCCTCTTCGCAGACTCTTGATTCATTCAAACCAATTTTATATATTTTGGAGAACTTCTCTCAAAAAATGAAAGGCTATTTTTTTACTCCAAAAGGACAAGTTAATTCAAGATTTATAGTATATAAGATAGATAGAAAGGAGGAAAAAAGGAGAGAAAATTAAAATTTTGAATTGAAAGAAAAATAGAAGATTTTTTTAAATTTCTGTTTTTAGAAGTAAACTTTTCTTTTAATTTTCTCCCCAACTAAATAGAAGAAAAAACATAGCTTTTATTTAGAGGAAGAAATATTTTTTTTGTGTTTTCTTTTCTATCTATCCAATAAAACATACCATTAATTTAAAAAATTCCTTTCATGTTGTTGTGTTTATAACTTCTTTGTTATATCATGGGAAAAAAAATTTCTTTGTTATAACAAATATAGTTCACATTTAACTTTTTTTTTTATCATGACTGATAATAAGTAATTTTCATTGAAAATAATAATTAATTTTTGTGGTAGATTACGAGTGCCTACAAGAGTATTTTCTCTTTTAATATAGTTTATTTCATACTCAATATTAAAATTAAGATCTTAAATTACTTATAAAAAAAACATGAGTGGTTATCACTTATGTCTAAATTGTTGATTTCATAGAATTCAACTTTTCAATTGATGTAAAAAGTTGAAAAGTTTTTCATTTAAACAAAGCAAGTATTATTAAACAAAGATCAGTTGACTCTTATTTAATCTTCATAAGTTAAACTTATAACAGGATTAAAATCTCAATAGTATAATTTTCATTTAACGATTATTGTGCACTAATTACATAAATGCATTAAAAAAAACTAACGGTCCTGAATCTGCTCCCACGATGAAAAAACTCATTTCCATAATTTCATGTTCATTCACATGGAAGAATGTACAATAAGTTCCTTCCTCTGCTTATACTGAAGTGTAAAGCAACAAATTCCCACTTCTTTATAGTATAAACTAGTTTACGTCCTCGTGAAAAGAACAAGCAACGATATTGATTCAAGACTCCGTCCATCGTATGAATTCCGCAATGAAAACATTATTTTATTGTTAGATTCTTCGTCAAACATATGATTAATGTGTCGTTAGGTAAAAAAAAAGTAAAACGAAACTTCTGGATCAACTAACACTCTTCACAGAATGCGAATTTGACATTCACAAAAAAAAAGAAGCAGCAAATTTGACTCTATCTTTTCTTTTAGATTTAGTTCCGTCCATTCCGTAGATATCATATGCCCCTATTTTCTTAAAAAAAAATATGTTTGCTTTTGTTGAATATTAACAAATTAATAAATATATAAATCCATAAACTAGGAACTTTAATAAAGTGAAGTTACATAATAAAATCAAGCTCCGACAGCAAGCGAGATAAATGTTTGATTTTGTGTAAATCTTGTCAGTAAACATCTGTTTTGTGTTAATGCCAAAATGATTTTAATACGGTTAAAACTTTCAAAATGAATTTGTTTGTATTAATGTCATAAAGTCATCAATATACCAAACTTAGAAAATGCATTTACCTTGTTCCGTCAAATTGAAACACTTGCCTCTTCTTTCAAGCAATAGCCAACGGCACGTTCCACTTGTAACTCATCATTAATTATACGTCAATCAAACCGTCCATCCATAGCTGATTAAACTCCATCAACGGTCCAGATTGTCTCCTATAAAAAGAAGGCGAATATAGCAGCACCACATAAATACTCGGCCCCACACATTACGTGTAATCGTGATCCATAGCAACACGAAATTATAGCCAAAAAGCGACACTTATAATTTTCGCCAATGATAATTTTCCACGTGGCTTCCAGACAGAAACCACCGACCTCGTATGGCAAAGGTTCATTGGTTTGGTGCGTGTTATTTTAGAACCTTTCATCGGATTACCGGCCAGTCACTGATTTCAAACTTCCACGACCATCTATTCCCAATATCCTCTTCCAATTTGTTAATTTTCGTTCTGATTCGATACTGGGTATCGCCAAATTTCTCGATTTCCCGCATATTTTGGATTTGGAGGAACTTTGGAAGCAAAAACAAAACCCCATATGATGCAACGCTTGGTTGATCATGTTCTTGCTGTTACTAAAGAGTAAGGCCATTTGATTCATCTTCGTTAGGTTTGAATATTTTATCATGGTTGTTGGATATCAATGTTTCAAATGAAATGGGGTGCCTGTATTTTTTTTTTGGGGAGTTTAATTATATTATGATGGTTTTTGAGGCAATGATTCAATGATAAGGACGTGTTTGTTCTCTCTGTTGTTTTGACATAGTTTCTGTTTGGTCCTGGCTTTTTTACTGGTTGTTATGGCTGTAATTCTGCTGATCCTCCTGGACAATGAACGTTTCTTATTGTTTTTAC
Organism: Glycine latifolia; assembly: GCA_013407115.1. Lineage (NCBI taxonomy): Eukaryota > Viridiplantae > Streptophyta > Magnoliopsida > Fabales > Fabaceae > Glycine > Glycine latifolia. The sequence goes on along the minus strand of CM023956.1, from coordinate 8,396,158 downwards.
TGTTCAAATGGGTATCGTTTGTTTGATGGATTGGGTTGAGTCCTTTTCCTTCTGTTATGCTTCAATGCAATTCTTATAGCAATTTTTAAGCACTTTTCTTTTTCTTTTTCCTTTTTTTGGGGGGAAAGCTATTTTATTGCTAATCTAAAACATTTGGCTAAAACAATTCTGTTTAAGTTTGTTGCTTTTCTACAGTCTTAACGCTTAAGGTGTTGATCAATTTAAAAGATCTTTTAGTGGCAAAGAATTTCGGAATCCTAATACTTTTTTGGTTTGTTGGAAGTGACACAATGCATTGATGTTTTAGAGCCATGGGGTATTCTATCTCAATGTCGTAATTGTTTACTTGGCAAAGGATGAGCATATTTATCTGGTTTTTAGTGCAGGTCATTGAAGGCAATTACTTATGAGTCCTTAAATAATATTGTGAGGCTAATCAACGGAGTATCAGCCCTTTTGTTGGCACTACTACCTGGGAAAGCTAATATACTCGAAGGCATCCATGGTTGGGAACTCAAGCCAACTTTCAGGGGACCGCGATTTCCACGTTGGATGGAGAAGTAATTTCTCATTATAACATTAGTAACTTCCTATGTGATTTTTTTTTCTTTATTTTCTTATTGTTACTTAGTTGATTTTATATACCTGTATTTGTTGCTCTGTTATAACTCATGACTATTGGTATGGAGTCACAGAATCGCTATTTATTTGCTAAGCCCTAAGAGTCACTAGTTCAGTTATTAGATTTTTTTTTTTTTTGTTAATATTCTTTACAATGTTTTATGTTCTATCATAGGTTTTTTTCTGTATCATTTACCAAGTGGTTGCATGCACTGATGGTAATTTATAAAAGATGTACCTGTGAATGCATTAAGGTTTCAACCCTTAACCACCCCATGATACTGGTGTCATGCCTTTATATGCATATCCTTCATCTACCTGTTGTGCAGGTTGCTGCCTACAGTACATGGATACTACAAGAATTAGGAAATAATGCAAGTTGCAAGGAACTATATTATTGAAAAACCAAATTTGAAAAGAAATGACTTAGGCTTTAAAAACCAGACAAGAAGTGAGAAGGAAAAAATTGAAAATTAGAGAAAGAAAAATTAGGACATATAACGGAGCCAGAGAATTGGCAGAGATTGAAGTCAAAGTAAACTAGAAAATAATTGATGCCATGGAATTAGTATACAGAGATAAAAAGTGTAATTCTTTTAGTTATTTTCTTAGTGAGATATTTGAGTCTATCAGAGACTTGGAGTTATATTATGAAAAACTTGTAAATATGTTTGACTATGTATTTTGTTATTTCTTTTACATTTTTATACTTTATTTCTTTTTAATGTTTTGTTTTTGTAATTCTTTGAAAATTTAGAGTTCACATCATGCATTCTATCTCATTTTGGGATGGATGCCTTTGTTTACAGCTTAACAATGTGACTAGTTTGTTCATGATATTGTTGTCCTTGCCTTGAATTTTGATTTTGCTTTCTTTTTTCTAGTGGTGTATCCTCTTTCAACCAGTTCATCCATGAACTTTCTGTGGATTCTGATAATTCAAGCCCTGAATACTCATCTGGAGAAGAAGATAGTGATAGATATAGTGATAGATTTGATTGCCCTCCATCTCCCGCATCTCAGAGTTCTAGAACCTCAGAAGCTGGTTTCGCCAAGTACAGTAGGCATCAGATGGATTGGATCCAGTATATCATACTTTTGATTTGGTTTCCTGTAAAGTTATTGCTGTGGATTCCACTTCATCTTTTCCGGTTAGTTTATTATGGGGTGTCAAAAGCCATGTCTGTCTCTGGAAATAAGCACCCTTCACATTTAAATTCATATAAGAGGGTGCTAAGCCTCAAGGATCATATTATCCACCGTGCTACTGATAGGAGACGTGGAGTTGTAGAGGTTGTGCAATAATTTCTTTATTTATTAATTTATATTGTATTTGTTTATGTTGTTTAGATAAATTTCATACGAGAATGTAAATTTTGTATTGCTAAGTAAGCTTATTTTGTGAATCAGGATCTTCATCTAGGCATAGAGTTATCTATAGAAGCTGTCTTCGATGTTGTTCACAAGGCAGCACATCTTCTTTTTTCGCCTACAGAAGCTTTTGGGACATTATTCAGGTTGTTTTCATCTCGTGAAAGTGACACTAAAGAGGATTGTGATGGTGTTGAGGACACCCCCATTTATACAGCTACACTAGGAGAGAATGACCTAATGCCTACGGAGAGGAATGTCAAGTATCAGCCTCTGAATACAGATGCCCGGACATGCCAGGATGTCATAACAGACCTTGGGTAATGTTCTTTATCATGCAGTTGCCTTTACATTTTGTTCTTTTTTTTGCCTTGAAATCTGGCTAGTCTGCTTCATGATTTATCATTCTATCTATGGCAGGTATCCATATGAAGCTATTCGTGTGATCACCGCTGATGGATATATTCTTCTTTTGGAAAGAATACCCAGGTAAAAATGTTTATTTTGATTGAAATTATGTGGATCTTCATAAATTTAACTATATAGCCCATATGAGTTTTTTACTTTGATCTTCTGAGATAAAATTAAATGCATCACGGATGGTAATTTTTTATTAATCACTTCAGAAGTCAGAAATGGATACAGCAGTGCATGATTCTAATTGGCATATTTTGATATCTCAACTATTTTGTCGTTGTGTGGAGTGAATTACATCAGATATGTGGAATAGTTTTATTATGGTTGGGAATTTGGGAATGTGTTTTTTTTCTGTTAACAAAGTTAACTTGTATAAACTGATAAGAATGTGGCAAAAATATGTGTGGAAAATGGTGATCATTAGGGATGTCATTATGAGTTCTAGAAAAGGTGGTAGCTTGCAGTGTGTAGTGTCTAATGCCTGTTCTGACTTCCCAGGCGAGATTCAAGGAAAGCTGTTTATCTTCAGCATGGGGTTTTTGATTCATCAATGGGGTAAGTGATTTTATCTCTATATTTGCTTAGTTTTTACTTGATTCTGCTATTAGTTTACTTATGAGTTAAGAGAGTCATACTGTATATTTGTGTTTGAAAAGCTAAGTTTTGAAGAACAAAAGGTTTTGCCTGAGTGTTGTTATGAAGTCAGAATAAGCAAAATTTGTGCAGTAGATTGAGAAAATATTTTGTTGCATTATGAACTTTATATTTAAGTCAATAGGTGCATGAACCTTACATTCTTACTATTAGTGGGGTAGAAACAGTCTGGTAAATGGAACTGGCTTTATTTACTAATGGCCAGAGCATTTATAGTATTTGAATTCTGAACTCACTATTGAGCAACTTGTTGAGAGAATTGTGCATACCCACTTAAAATTGTGTTTTTATTGCAATATTTGCATGGGATAGGAATATGTCTTTAAGCTAGGAATTGGGATAAAAATGGGACAATAGGTTTGCTTGTTATTATAATTTCTGTGATATTTGAGCGGATGTTTAACTTGGGTTAAAGATGCTCTTGATGTTGATTTGAGCGGGTGTATGGTGGAGTTCATGGCCTGTAGTTCCCACATAAAGTCAGTGGCAACTGTCAAATATTGAGCTTTTGTCAAAAGTCACGAGTGCAAAGGTGTTGTGTCCTTTAGGCCAAAGAGAATTGTGCTTACAGTTTATCCGTAAAATGTTAACGCAAATGGCCATAGGGTGTGAGAATTCCCTTGTAAGCCTCAAAACCATATGAACTTCTTGATGCTTTGTGGTGTGTCCTTCATTTGTCTTTTTCTTGGAGATAATCTTGTTACTGAAATTATGTTTACTGTGCAGTAATGCAGTTACTTAAGTATCAATATTATATATTTTAGGCTAGTATCAGGACTTCAGGTTCATTTTTTAAAACTTCTCAACAATATGGTCAAGATCATAGTGATATTCTTTTCTTTTTTTTTTTTCTCTGGGGTGCAGTTGGGTATCTAATGGTGTTGTTGGGTCTCCAGCATTTGCAGCCTATGACCAAGGTTTGTTATATTTGTCTAGAAAATATCTGTGCTTTAGCAAAGAATTCCTTTTATTTGGAATTATTACATGTATAGTTTTGTTCTATCGGCAGGCTATGATGTGTTTCTTGGGAATTTTCGTGGTTTGGTTTCTCGGGAGCATGTCAACAAGAACATATCATCACGTCAGTAAGTTCATAAAGCAAATCTCTATGAATATTTTTGAAAAATTTCAGAGAAGAACGGAATGGAAAGAATAGGGAAGGAAAAGTATGCGTGTTTGTTTTCCCTTAATAATATGTTTACTCCCATATAAGGGGACGTATTCCCTTCCATTCTTTCCCCTTCTATCTTCCTCATTGCCTTTCATTGAATAAAGTGTGATTTCTGTTTGTATCTAATCTAGCTTTGTATCTTCTGCTATTTATTCATGTAAGAATTTATGTAATGTAGATACTGGCGGTATTCCATCAATGAGCACGGGACTGAGGATATTCCTGCTATGGTAGATAAAATCCATGAAGTAAAAACCGCTGAATTGAGGCTTACTACACCTGATATTGAGGAGGAAACCGATGTTGATCAGCTTTACAATCTTTGTGCCATTTGCCATAGTTTGGGAGGAGCTGCTATGATGATGTATGTTATTACACAAAGGATAGAAGGGAAACCCCATAGACTTTCAAGATTAGTTTTATTATCACCAGCCGGTTTTCATGACGACTCTAACATTGTTTTTTCTATGGCGGAGCTTCTATTAGTTTTACTGGCTCCTGTATTGTCTCTTCTTGTGCCTGCCTTCTATATACCAACCAGATTTTTTCGTATGCTTGTAAACAAGTTAGCCCGGGATCTTCATAACCTACCTGCAGTTGGAGGATTGGTTCAAACTTTAATGAGTTATGTTGTTGGTGGAGACAGCTCAAACTGGGTTGGAGTTCTAGGATTACCACATTATAACACAAATGACATGCCGGGAGTATCTTTTCGTGTTGCTCTCCATCTTGCACAGATGAAGCGCACCGGAAGGTTCAGAATGTTCGATTATGGGAGCGCATCTGCCAATATGAAAGTGTATGGTTCACCTATGCCTTTGGACTTGGGTGAACACTACGGACTCATAGACATTCCTGTTGATCTTGTTGCTGGACAGAAGGACAAAGTGATAAGACCTTCAATGGTAAAGAGACATTATAAATTGATGAAGGATGCCAGGGTAGATGTTTCATATAATGAGTTCGAATATGCACATTTGGACTTCACCTTCTCCCACCGTGAAGAACTCTTGTCTTATGTTATGTCATGCTTGCTGCTTGTGGATCCTAATCCAAAACATCAAGTGAATCAAAGGGTTGTAAGGTCAAGGAGGAAAGGACAAGTTGCAGCTAGTGAGTAGATTGCACAAAAACCTTATACAGTTCATACTTACTGAAGTTCTTCTGCCATTTCTTGCCAAGAGTCTTTGAGGTACATTGTGCCTGTTTGAATATAGAGCTGCTCTGTACACCAGGGGTAATATTTTCCTACAAATCTTTGTTTTCCGTTTGGAGGAAAAATAGACCTTGAAAATATGTTGGAAATGTACATTGTAAAATAGTGTACAACTGTACTGATTATTAGAACAGAAGAAAGGCATTAGACTCTCTCTCTCTCTCTCAATAATTCACATCTTTGCAAAACTTTTGAACTTGCCACATAGTGAAACTGTTGTTACCTAGTAGTACAATTAGTGTTATGAGACACAATATCACATTTTTGTGAAACTGTTGTTACCTGGTAGTACAATTAGTGATGTAATTTTCCCAACTTCACCTTATGAAAACTAGAAAAAAGAAGCATGACCTCATGACTGGTCTCTACTCTTAATTCTTTACTATCCTTTTTTTCAGCCCGTATTTTTCACATCATGAAAGGCTTTAAACAAGTACATTTTCTTACCGTCAATCTTTCACCCTAAAACCAAATTTAAGAACACAGACACTTCCTGAAAGTATTTCCCTATATAGATTATTCTGCAATAGGAAAATTTCCTCATAACTATATCATCCAAAAAATTGCAATAAAGCAGTAATTGGACTTTAATCTTTTATGAGCCTCACTCATTCTTATATATGATGAAATTAGTTTAGTAGATATATATGAAGATGTGAAACGAAGAGTAAATAATCCATATTATTTATATATCATCATACTTTTGGATAGATGAAAACCACCATAACGGTCAATTACAGAGTACTCTTTATGGAATGGATGCCTGATGGCAGATTTTTTGCACTTCACCGCCTTCACGATTTTTCAAGTGTCCTAAATATAAGATACACATTTGGTTGGAATTCAATTTCAATAGTGGATATTGATAATAGAAATTCTTTCTTGAAGGTAAAACAGAATGTTAGAAGAAGAAAAAAATGATGCATGAAGAAAGAGGCTAAGCCATCCTAAACAAAGCCACAAAAGTAGTTCTTACATGATAACCAGACTAAAAGTACATCTAAGATGGTTATAGTTAAACCTATTTTGGTAAGTCCTTAGTAATAACCAAATCAAAATTACATTTGATGTGTATGTGTCTAACCCTTTGTTTATATTTTATTTTACTTTATTAGTATGATTTTTAATTTAAAATTTAACCTTTTTTTTTCCAGGATAAAATAAAAGTACCATCCCTCAATTTTAGAACAAAGAAATAAATGAGTAAGATAACAATCATTCTATTAATACACAAATTAACAAATAATTATTTAATTTAAAGTAGGCTTAATTATACTATTGATTCCGTAATTAGGTATAAAAGCTTAATTGAATCTTTCAATTATTAAAAATTTAAGCGTATTTTCTAATTTTTAAAAACTATACACTCATAACCTTTCTGTCAACTCCATTAATCTGATAAAAGTTTTGTAAATAGACATTTTTACATTGGTTGCATAAAAAACAGATGTAAAATATTGACAAATAATTAGAGGACACCATTTATATCTCTTAACAATATACCGTTTTTACTTTTTACATTGGTATAGATATAGCTGTAAGAAAGAAGAGACTTGAAATAACTGGTATTCTGGCCCATAAAAAAAAAAAAAAAAGAAACAGGGCTAACTCTAACAATGCCTACCTTCACCCAAAAAAAATGCGAGTGGTGCTTCATACACCATATAGCTTTTCTACTACACCATTAGCAAACAGTGTATTTCCATATTTGCCCTCACTTATAAAATTTAAAAACACAAATTCTCTCTTCTCCCTCCTCCGCTGTCCTCTGCGTTCGTTGGTATTCAACTGCGGCTTTCTTTCCAGCGTGGGTGGTTGGTGGAGTTGCTTGGTTTGCTGCGCATCTCATACGTGGTGTTTGGTGGTGTGGTCGGTTTTTGGTGGGGCGCCGGTGAGGTAAGGTTTTTTTTTAAATTTGGGTGGTGAAAGGGAGAAGATGACGTTATACGGATTACCTGATCCGTATGGATTGTACGGATTACCTGATCCGTATAAGCCATACGGATTGGTCAATCCGTATGGATTGTACGGATTACCTGATCCGTATAATCCATACGAATTTCCCAATCCGTATAAGCCATTTTTTTATGTATATTACTGTTTTTTAATTAATTAGGCACATGATTTTTCATTTGATATCCAAATATACATGATGATACGCTTGTGGAACCCGAAATGGGATTCTTTTGTTAGAAATGAACATGATAGGTCAATATTGGTTTTGAATCATGCTTGTGCTACCCGAAATGGGATTCTTTTCTTAGAATATGAGGTCATAGGTCACTATTGCTTTTCAATCGTGCTTGTGGAACGCGAATTGGGATTATTTTGTTAGAATGTCAGGTGATAGGTCACTATTGCTTTTGAATCATGGTTGTGCTACCCGAAATTCGATGCTTGTGTTAGAATGTGAGGTCATAGGTGAGTATTGTTTTTCAATCATGCTTGACCCGAAATGACATTCCTTTGTTAGAAGTGAACATGATAGGTCAGTGTTGCTTTTGAATGATGCTTGTGGAACCCAAATGGAGATTATTTTGTTAGAAATGAACATGATAGGTCAATGTTGCTTTTGAATGACGCTTGTGGAATCCGAAATGGATTTCCTTTGTTAGAAATGAACATGATAGGTGAATCTTGGTTTTGAATCATGCTTGTGCTACCCGAAATGAGATGCTTTTGTTAGAATGTGAGATCATAGGTCACTATTGCATGCTTGTGGAACCCGAAATCGGTTTCCTTTGTTAGAAATGAACATGATAGGTCAATCTTGAGATTGAATTATGCTTGTGGAACCCGAAATGGATTTCCTTTGTTAGAAATGAACATGATAGGTGAAGCTTGCTTTTGAATCATGCTTGTGCTACCCGAAATGAGATGCTTTTGTTAGAATGTGAGATCATAGGTCACTATTGCATGCTTATGGAACCCGAAATCGGTTTCCTTTGTTAGAAATGAACATGATAGGTCAATGTTGCTTTTGAATGACGCTTGTGGAACCCGAAATGGAGATCCTTTGTTAGAAATTGAATCAAACTTCGTATGTGATTTACTCTTTAGTCATAATCTAACATATAAATATATGTTGTACAGGTTATGGCTAGGACTAGAGGAGGAATGCAGCGGCCGGTTGATGGAGATCATGAGCGGCGTAGGCCGACAGCATCCGCTCGTCGAAAGAGGGCGGGTGCTAGTGTTGCTGAGGATCCTCCAGTTGAGGATGCTGCAGTTGAGGATCCTCTAGTTGAGGCACGACATACACATGATGATGTACCGGTGACGGCTGATTTGCATTCTGAAGGTTTTCCAGGTGGCCCAGAAGACTGTTCATTATTGTGTGCTTATGTGGACCATGTGGCTGGTAAAGTTTGGTCCGGAGAGGTATGTTTAACACAACGAGATGTAGTTTACCTTCGACATGTTTGCTTCTTAATCATTGTAAATATGTGTTCATTTATTTATTACAGGAACGTCCAGAGCTCAAGTTGGCTTCCCATGGACGTAAGGTCACTAAATTCGGGAAGCCAGCTCCTGAGATTGAGGGGTTGGTGGCTGCTACAGGCCTTAGTCCGCTTATACGGTGCTCTGTAGAGACTGGAGATCGGGGGTTGTTATCAGCATTTGTTGAGAGGTGGCACGCAGAGACCTCCAGCTTCCATCTGCCGGTCGGGGAGCTCAGTATTACGCTGGACGACATCGCCTCCCTCCTACATATCCCTGTCACCGGCGTCTTCCATTCGTATGACCAGATTGACATTGGAGACGCTATTACATTGTTGGTGGAGCTGCTCGAGGTGACAGTTGATGAGGCTGAAGCCGAGACGACACAGTGCCATGGGGCATACGTTCGCTTGTCATGGCTTCGAGAGCTTTATTTCGGTATGTGTGACTCTCGACAGTGGCTCCTAGCAGCCAGGGCGTATCTATTGCATCTTGTTGGCTGCACCTTGTTTGCCAACAAGAGTGCAACACACATAGGCATTCAGTTCTTAGAGCCCTTCCGAGACATTGATGAAGCAGCCGGATATGCATGGGGAGCTGGTGCTTTGGTGCATATGTATGAGAATTTGAGTTATGCATCAAAGCACCACGGGAAGCATCTAGCTGGATATATCACTATACTTCAGGTAATCTAGTTAGAAATTTCATTAGCTGTGGGTTTTTATGCGAATAACTTTTTTTAAATTAATCCTCTTATTTTGTAGTGCTGGATCTATGAGCATTTCCCCACCGTGGGTAACCGGACTGCAGAGGACGGATATGAGGAGACACAGCCGCGTGCCTGTCGCTGGAAGAGTGCGAAGGCGTTACCGCTGTCGACCTACCGTGCCCGTATTGACAGGTTGAGAGCCGATGATATATGTTGGACACCCTATGCGGAGCACAGGCCCCTTCGGGATTTTGAGCCCATCAGTTTGTTTTTGGGTTTCATTAGATGGGGTCCTCACGTCGTCAGATATCTGCCAGACAGGGTGGTGAGGCAGTTTGGCCAGATTCAGCATATTCCGGAGTTGCCCTCAGCAGAGGTCCCATCCGCAGATGATGTTGACGACCGATGGGACCACTACGCGGATTACCTTATATCGACCGGTGATTTGGTGCAGTATCCAAGTCACTGTGTCCCTGGGTATCTGCAGTGGTTCTATCGGGTGTCACATCCATTCATGACCCCGGCACAGTACTCTGAGGCCCGTTCACGTGCCCCAGTTGGGCCCACTACGGATCCAGCGCCGACCCCTGCAGTTGATGTTGATCCCCGTTCACCAGATGCGCCTCCCCATGCATCAGATGGGAGTCTAGAGGAGCACATGCCAGCGCATGCAGTGGTAAAAATATAAACTTAATCACCATCTGTCACGTGTTATCATATTTTCCCACTCTTAATGATTTAGTGTTTATGTTTTTTTTCATTTGTAATTGCAGTCTGTTTGCGAACGACTGGCTGAGAGTTTGCAAGCCTTCATAGACGATGGGATGGTTGCAGAGGGCTCCGAGGCATATTCTAGGACGCAACAAATGTTGCTCCTAGCTCGTAGTGTCAAGGACTACGGGATTGTCTACACGCGAGGGACCCGACGACGAGCTACACAGCGGAGGCGCCTTTGACTAGTCCATTAGGCACATATATATCTTTTAGACGAAATGATACTTGTATTAGTTTTATGTTTGTTCTTATGTTGGACACAGTTTCTCATTTATAAATATATATAGATATTGTTATGCAAATAAACACGATATTCATTGATTTTTGCATTTCTTCTACACATCTCGTAAGTCTACATGTTCAGTGCGCACATTCATATGGGCGTAATACATTTGCATTCTACTAAGATAGTAATTTGGCCAATCTTGTGCTTCGCTGGTACGGTGACTATTCCACAAGAATGCAGTCAACGGCAAGGGACAATTGTCTTTTAAGGAAACCTGTGCCACACAAAAAGCAGCAAACAATCATGCATTAATTAAGTTAAAAAATATTATTATAAAATCAATAAAATATTGTCATACCTGCACAAAGTGGTTACCAAAAACATGTCCAATACACAGAATTCGATGAACGTTAGGATCTCTGGGCGGTTCACTTCTTAGGGGGGAAAAACGTCATGCTTTGCTTAAGTGAAAGAGATACAACAACCACATTATATCTTGATGCAATTACATGCCCCATGTCTGTAATATCCATCCACTTGTCCATAGTTACCTGTAAATAAACAGTAACACAAATATGTTTAATATGTACTATTTGCGTTATTATTACGGGCATTTAATGATTAAACAAAACAAAGGTTTACCTTGGACAATCCATCAACCAGTAGGGACCGCTTTAAGGTTTCAAATCTATGTATACCACCAAACAACGCAATATATCTATCAGTCCACTCTCCAAGTTCTCTGAGTAAATGATTGCGAACCAAAGCCCAAGATTCTTCACCATAATCTAATAAGGCAGCAATCACACGGTATCCGCAATTACCATCTGCTTTGACATCGGTGACATTCAAGATGAACTTCTGCATAAATGGATGAAATTGATCTAGCATCGGAACCATCCCCTGTTGCAGCTGAACATCACATGAGGCATTTGACTGTTTTGGAGTGGAACAACTACTTTGCATTGAATGAAAGTCGTCTACATACTCAAAGTAAGACGGATCCCTTCTCGTTGACCTTTCGTGCTTTGTCATCTTCTTCTTTGGAGCACCTTTAGTTTTAACCTTATCAGGGGGAGGGCACATGGAATTTAAATCAGGGTACGCAATTTGTTTAAGCTTACTCTTAAGAGACATTTTGCCACACAAACCAAGTTTATCAAAACGGTTGGATATGGCTTCAATCTCTTCAGTTATGGTCACCTGCAATTGATGCATATCTTGACTTTCAAAGCTTAATCTCCGCCAAAAAAAATGAACGGTGTTCAGTGGAATGCTCTAAAGCACAAACTTAGCTAGCTCACATGCACAAGGCAAACCGTAAGCTGTTCTGAGAACACATCCACATCGGTTTGGATTTTTTCCTGCATAATGAATCCGCTCATACTCAGAAGCAATATGGTTTAAGGCAACCCTGGACACCATACCAACAAGTCTGTTGTACAAAGTAACTTTAAAGGCATGCCCTACAACATGTGTGCTTTGCTCCAAAGATGCCTTGATTTCAGTATGTTGCAAGGTAATCATGTTGTTCATGGCATCCCAAACAGTGCACAAGTCTCCAACACTATTCTGCAGTAGGCGCTTTAGGGTCGAATGTGCAGACTCCACCCTGCAGTGTATCATGTCATCAACCAGCATTTTAAATACAATAAACTTATGCAAATGTCAATGTAAACAATGTCAAGCCGAAACTTACCTATTTGTTGTTGTATTCCCAAAATGCATAACTTTGTTTGTCCATGCTGTGACAAACTTTTCTTTGTGGGGATTCAACCAAGTGTCCTTAACGTAATCAACAAACGTAGGCCACGGTGCACATGCAACATCGAACTTCATAAGATATTCATCATATTGCTTTTCAGTAGCACAGTCAATAAGACATCCCCATGCTTGCATGACATGATCCCATGCATGACTCTGCCTAACATAAGTTTTACATTTTGCCTTCACATTTTTGTTAATGTGAAACCGACACAATAAATTAGTTGAATCGGGAAAAACAGTTTTCACACCAGTCATCAAAGCTGAATCTCTATCAGTGACAATAACCTGTGGGCTGAATTCAGTTTTCAAAAAAATCCCTCTAAAGCATTCAAGGGCCCAGACAACATTGTTGATGCGTTCAGCCTCTAAATAGGCAAATGCAGCTGAAAATGTCATCCCAGTTGGTGTGACACCAACAATGTCAAGCAAAGGAAGTCTGTACCTGTTTGTTTTGTAGGTACTGTCAATGAGGAACACCATATGATATGCATTACTCAGCTGTACTGCATCTGGATGTGCCCAAAACAAGTCACGTACAACATTTTCATCCTTCACTCGATGCCAATGAATATACATGTCGCGTTCAAGAAGTTTCATTAGCTGTTGCATTTCAGTATTATTGCCTCTTGTACGCGTTCGGTATGCATATCTTGCATTGTAAACTTGCTTCAAACTTGTTACATTATCCGCATTGTGCTCCTTCAAAGTTAACAGAATATTTCTTGGTTTCACCATGGATCTTGTCATATCACCAACAATGATCTTCTCCTCCTCGGTTATTCGACCAGCATATGGGTGTCCACAGAATGACTTAGCCAAAACATGGTTATGATTCCCACATATTAGCTTCACCATCCACCCTTGTTCTCCCGGGATTGGTTTACCCCTCAGCTTAAACGGACACTCACATTTTCTGGTGCTAGTGATTGAAGGTGTGAAACCTTTTTTTTCCATGCCCTATATTTTCCACTCCTTTCACAACCAATTAACACAAATGACGATCTTCCCATTTTTCCAGTCTTTGTATCACTCCTCATTATGACAGCTACAAAACCATTTTCAAATGCAACGGTACGAGCCCATTTCAATATCGCATCACGTGATTCAAACACCTACACAAATGGATAATTAATATTTCATATGCTAAACCGTGTCATATAACAACTTTAAATACTTTCATATACAACAATTTACCTCGTTTGTTTGAAACGCTGCAGAACAATCAATTAAACAAGCATTATCCTCATTCGCATCCGGGTCTACACCATTGTCTTCATTGAATTCAAACGCATCATCGTCTACTCCAAGGTCTTCCTCCATATTAACTTCTTCTGACATTATACTGTCATAAATCCACTCATCGTTGTCCATCCTAACAAATAACAATCCAATTAAACATAATAAAACTCCATGTGGAACACCATATAAGTATACACACGCTTATAATTAAATTGTCCGTATTTATATTGTTCCATTTTATCTATTGTTATTTTTATACAACAATTAAATTTATTTACTTCATTTAATCAATTAATTTATCTAAACAAACTCAATCTTATGCAAATACATGTTCCCAACAGTTTTCACATTTTAAAAAGGCTTTTTTTCAGCAATTTCCAAGCTATACGGATTGACTAATCCGTCTGATCCATACGGATTGGATAATCCGTATGGACTCATACGGATCAACTAATCCGTATGAGTTATACGGATTACCTAATCCGTATGGATCATACGGATTAGCTAATCCATCTGATCTATACGGATTAGGTAATCCGTATAGCTCTTACGGATTACCGAATCCATAAACAACCAACCAGAACCACTCACCTTTGCACACTTCGCCGACGGCTCTGCAACTCCGGCAACCACCAACAACCACCGGAAGGGAATCAAATGCCACCCAAAAACACCAATGCTGTTGCAATGAACCTATACGGATGTTCGCACACCTATACGGAGATGTTTTGTGCTTTTGAAATGAAGCTGTGAATGAAGCTCACTTGTCCAACTTTGCATATTTGTGTCCAAAGTACCAGGGGCATTTTTGGGTTTTTAAAATTAAAATGGTGTAGAAGAAGTTATTGCTGGTGTATGAAGAAGCTCTCAAAAAATGCCTAAATTGACAAAGCAAAAGCACAGCCTTCACCTCCTTCGATCATGTCGTGACATGAGATAACTAGTGTGCTGTTGATGTTGAATAACCCAGAGACAGTAATGGGAACGGTTTGCTGCATAAGCAAGTTTGCTACTTTGAGATCCTTCTTCTCTTCCCTCTTTCCCTCTCACCATTTTCCCTCCACAACTTCCATTAACTTCAGCTTGGCCTCTTCTTCTGTCACATCCTCATTCACATGGGATTATGTCTTTTGCAAATCTGAATCTCAATATGCCAATCAAGATCGCTCTTGCTATCTCCAAGGCTTTTTCCACAAAGTTCAAGTATGCAATCGTGCTTCTGTAAGCTCTTCTCACTGTTTTCTTTGCGTCTTTGGAAAATACAAACAATGAATGAAGCAAATTTGATGTCTTGAGACGCCCAATTGTGTGTTTGTGCATCATCCTCTATCTTTTACCATAAAGTTTCTTTATTTTCGGATTTTGAATTATGGGTCTGGCTAATTTTAAATTTTAAGATACACTTGGTTTGCTCTTAGTTTGTTATTGATATTGAATTTGCTTATAGGAGAAACAATCTGAATTCCTTCCATTTGTCATTGAGGACCACGTTGTTGGATTCATTCACAATGGGTAAAATTTACTTCAATTTATCTCTTCTTTATTTTCCTTGTAAAATGCCTGTGTCATCTCTTGCTTAGTCTTTTTGTGAATGTCTCATTGGTTAACCTTGTTGGGTTCTGGCTGAATCAATTCTTTACCTTGTTCTGGCTGATCTATGTAGCTGACCTTACCTAGTGGGATAAGGCTTTCTTGTTGTTGTTGTGGTTCTGATTTATTATGATGAAATGAACTGCTGCACCTGCACCTTAGCTAATGATAGTGGCAGGTTTATTGGCTAAACTTAGGTTTGTGGAGTATTTGAGGGACGTTTTGGCGATGTATTCATTTTCCCAAAGACAAATATAATGGAGGCCTCTATGGTGACCTTGTTTCTTTGCATCCAACGCTGAAGACAACTGAGAAAAGAACCAGTGCAGTTGGATATGTGGTAGAGTATTTGGGAGAGGCGCAGATTCCAGGTATATGGAACGAGGTATTAATTATGATATGAATAAAATATGTTGACTTTTGTCATTCTTCTATGATTTTCTAATGCCTAAGTACGTAACTTATGTTTTTTGTCCATGTTTTAGCAGCTTTACCATGTGACATCATCATTTGGCGCACCCATTTTCTTTTCATTAGAGCGTCCTGCAGCTCCTTATTTTGGCATAAAGGTACATGGGAATATCTCTGGTTACTTCATTACCAAACTTGCTTTCTAATTTTTTGTACTTATTGCAAATGTTTGAAGTCATATATTCAGATTCAGCTGCGTGTGCACTGTGAATCCTGCCCAGGCCTTGTGCTGTTATCGTATTTTGTACTCACGTCTTCTCTTCTAAAGCATGTTTAGCCACAATTTATTGTTGTGATAGAAAATCATTTTCCTCCTCACTTAATTTTGTGTATAAACTATTTCATGCCAAATAAATTTCATGGTAAAAACTTTCAAACAAATCAGTCAAGTACTATCTGTCAAATTGATCTTGCTTTAGTTTTGTGGAATGGAATGTTACCAATTTGCAATCTTAGTGTTGGCATCATTTTGAAGTTAATTGATGATTTGTCTTCAAGAAAATTTGGCAGAACCACACATTATTTGTTTTTCAACAGGCTTTCTAGTTGATAGTCCAGTTCATATCCTAAAGCTCATGTTTTTTTATAACTTTTCATCTTTAATCTGTATTTTAATATCCTAGAGGTCTTATTGGTTATAACATTGTTAACCAGTTTTTTTTCTCTTCAAAGATTAGGCTTATGGAATCCATATGAATGGCTATGTTGAGGTGGATGGGCAGAAACACATGTGGGTAGGGAAGAGAAGTGACACAAAACAGACATATCCTGGAATGCTTGATCATCTATGTAACATCCTCAAATTTTTATCTTGAGCTTATATTTATGTTTGAAATAATTGTGGATATATGATGATAGTTTGATACAAGAATGATAGGATAGAAACCAATGAATTCAAGTGACAAATTTAGAAGTGTATAGTATGTATCTAGTTGTGATTAGTGAAATTAAGGAAGAAATATACCCTAGCACGTGTAGGATATTGGACTAGGGGCTTAAGATCACCTAAGTAATTACTTTAGTAACACAAGACTACGTGAAGTACACTTGGAATAAATTAAATTAAAAGAAACAAAAGACTAAAACAAAGCAAGCTTTACGTGAGAATTTTTAAGTTATGTGGAAGTGAAAATGCTTGTGTTGGCAACGTGTAGGCATTAGGAATTTTGCACAAGAGCTAAATGTTCAGCCAAGCTTAGGACAAATCAGAATTTGCTTCTTGAAGACTCCAATTCCACGTGCTATAGTCAGCCAAGCACAAAGGAATCTTGCTTTAATTGAAGATAACATGACATTTAATGAATAAGGACAAAGCTTTTAGATATTTACCTTAGGTAATGATTATTTAGTTGGATTAGGATTAAACTAACCTCTAACTTAGTTAAATCCTAACTAATTAACTTAATATAAATAGATTAGCATACCTAAAAAATTCTGCACGTAGAAGCTAGCACACAACACTTACGGCCAATTGCTTTCTCCTTTGTACTTTGTTATCATTTTCACACTTTCTCCTTGTTTCCTAATAACTGTGACCTATGTTCCTCTTGTCCTAGACTTATATTCCTTTCTTTTCTCTAAATCTAAACTATCCTAAGACCTATCTCTTTCAAAGAATTATAGTATGCAACTACTACTTGGAAGATTTGGACACAAGTTCATCTAAGGTAGGTTAGGCTTCAATCTTTAATTAAGGGTTTATTTGGATTAACCTTTATGTGCAATGGTGCAGATTTATGACTGACTCTAGTAGGCTGAATTTTCAAATCATTAAAGGGTATTTTATGATATGGTTATATTGATTTAAGAATAGGATAGGTCGTTACAGTTTTGGTATAGAGCAGTAACAACCTAACATATTTCTAGAAATTTTTTTGTTAGTGTTTATTTTTAAGGAGCGTATATTAGTAAAAAATTTGAATATGTATAAATTTTATAAGTTGAAACCTTGTTCATTAAATAGAACTGATCACTTGTTACATCACTTCTTGTTAGACAAGTTACAAGATTCACTTAGTACCCACCATAGTACCTAGTTAGCATACAAAAGATAAAGTTTATACATCACCATAATTTCTAATACCCTAAAACATAGGAGTACTAGGAAACCAAGTAGCAATCTATTTTCTAGATACGATCCTTATTTATATTCCATACACAAAATTACCCTTTTCTCAGCTCAGAAATTTTCACCAACACTCTCCTCAGCATCAGACTCATTGTTTAGATTCATGTTACCTCCATTAGCTGGTACGAAAAAAAGGATACACATTATGGTTACTAGAAGAGATGTTGATATGTTCCATTGGTGGATTAAGGTAAGCATGAGCAAATTGAAGGAATGGATCGTTAGGATTAAATATGTCATTAAGAATTGATACAGATACAGGAAAATGGGTTCCAATATATACATAAACGCGGAAAACAGGATGCATGGTGAAAATATAGCAATTTCTATTTTCATCTTTGTACCACTACCAGTCCAAGGCATCAAGGAAAATGATCACTGTTGCCATCTATATATAAAAATGAAACAAATCTAGTGAGAAATAAAATTTCTCAGTAGGTAAAACTAAACCACCAAATAAGTTAGTACATTAGTAATTCATCGATAAATTCCAATAAAATCGATATAATAAATAATCATTCAAACAATATGTATGCATGATGACATTGTAGAGTGCACATAGTCTCTACATATCATACTGTATGTAGTATCACTGCAGCCGTCTTACGTAAACAATGCATGATCAATTTCATGTTTTTGCACCTGGTCTCTACATCTCATACTGGATGTAGTATCAGATTCTGTTTCGCAAATCTCGTACTGGACTCGGAAACATGAATTAATAAATATCATCACATAAAATCAATCATTTTCATTAGTAACACACTCCATGAGCAAAATCATTCAACCTCATGGAAAAATTTCAGCACAAACATCATAATATACCAAATGTATGGCTCAGCTACCACACCTTATTCAATCAAACTTTTGCCAACTTTAATAATTTCCTCAAGTTAAGTACAACATGTTAGTAATCTAGCTAGTAAACCATAATATACATTCCAAATAATTTCTAATTCCTTTACATCTTTACAAGAAAAAAAAAATCAGAACTTAGCCTAGACCTTACTCTCTTTTCAACTTACCACCCTAATACTTAATCATCAAACCTGAACCACTGAAGTAATTAAACCTTTTATCCACATACCATTCAGTCTCTACTTCTTAAAATTAATTTAAAACAGTTCCAACATATACATATAAGCAAACAGTCCAAATTCCATCAGAATCAAGTCCAAAGCTCATCAAAAATCAAGTCCAAACACTGCTAATATTTCAGCATTTCAATCATCAACCTATCCTATTCTTAAATCAACATAACCATATCATAAAATATCCTTTAATGATCTGAAAATTCAGCCTACTAGGGTCAGTCATAAATCTGCACCATTGCACATAAAGATTAGTCCAAATAAACCCTTAATTAAAGATTAAAGTCTAGCCTACCTTAGATGAACTTGTGTCCAAATCTTTCAAGTAGTGGCTATATACTTTAATTCTTTGAAAGAGATAGGTCTTAGGATAGTTTAGATTTAGAGAAAAGAAAAGAATATAAGTCTAGGACAAGATGAACATAAGTCATAGTTGTTAGGAAACAAGGAGAAAGTGTGAAAATGATAGCAAAGTACAAAGGAGAAAGCAATTGCCATAAGTGTTGTGTGCTAGCTTCTACGTGCAGAATTTTTTAAGGTGTCATAATCTATTTATATTAAGTTAATTAGTTAGGATTTAACTAAGTTAGAGGTTAGTTTAGTCCTAATCCAACTAAGTAATTATTACCTAAGGTAAATATCTAAAAGCTTTGTACTTATTCATTATATGTCATGTTATCTTCAATTAAAGCAAGATTCCTTTGTGCTTGGCAGGCTATAGCACGTGGAATTGAAGTCTTCAAGAAGCAAATTCTGATTTGTCCTAAACTTGGCTGAACATTTAGCTCTTGTGCAAAATTCCTAAGGCCTACACGTTGCCAACACAAGCATTTTCACTTCCACATAGCTTAAAAATTCTTGCGTAAAGCTTGATTTGTTTTAGGCTTTTGTTTCTTTTAATTTATACCAAGTGTACTTCATGTAGTTTTGTGTTACTAAGGTAATTTTCTCCTTGAGACCACTTAAGAGGCGGACCCACATTAAAGAGAAGGGAGCAAGTGTCCACCCTTAAAATTTGGGGTAAAATTACCAAAATACCCCTCTCATTAAAAATTAACATATGACCTAGCTAGTGCATTACCTCTCTCCTCTCTGGACCTCTCGTTCTCCATCTCACCATCTCAGTCCTTCTCTTCTCACATTCCCCCCTTCTCCGAGACCGAGACTCCGACGGAGTCATGCAAGTCTGAGACTCCGACGCTAGTGGTGAGTCTCCAACGCAGTGGCTAGGCCAGTGGCGAGACTCTGGCGCAGTCCGAGACTCCATCTCAATCCTCCGCCTCTGCTCACGGAGTCACGGTCATGGCCAATGACTCCATCTCAATCCGAGACTCCGTCATCACGCATGCACGGCACAGGCCAAAGTCATCTCCCCCATTTGCAAGGTTTTCCCTTTTTTTATCATTCTTATTATTTTCTCCATGCCATGAAAAAAAATTGAACTTTTATTATTGGGTACCTTTGAATTTGATTACCCTTTTTGTAGTAATTGACTGTTGGGTTATGGCATCAAATCAGCTGATCTGGGCTTTTGTGGTTATTACTTTTTTTTTCCTTTTGCTTTAAGAAATTTCTTTTTTGTGTTTTTCTAATTCGAAAGTTTCGATTGGATAACTAATAGCTATTTCAGCAGTTCTTAAAGGTGAATGGCTTTGTTGAAGATGCAAAGGGGTTGGTAAACTTGGTATGGTTAGTATTTGGCTTCAAGTGATTCAATTATCAATTTGGTTAATTATAGGCTAGTTGGGTTGGGTCAATTATTTTAAAGATGATGTTTTGTTACACTTTCTGTCTAGTTGGCTTTGTTGGGTTATAAACTTGTGGTTTGTTTTTTTAGCAAAAAAATATTGAAATTTCAATAATGTGTGATGGAAGGCACGTTACTGCTGCTGTTGAGGATGTCAGAGCAACTTGTGCAGTATCTTATTTGATGTGTGATTCAAAAATGATACTACGTATGCTAGGATTTAAAATATGATTACTTGTGCAGTTTCTTTGCACTGATTGCTTTACTTTCAAACTTCATTCTCTTTCTGAAGAGAAAATCAACCCAGTAAGGGACATTCCAATCTATTTTTTAGACACATGCCATTTCTTTGTGGGCGAAGTAATTTTTGGCCAAATTTTTTGTCAGATAATTACCAACATCTATAATATTGCTTTTGAAAGTACATCATACCGGTTCAAATTGTGATTTAGATGATTATCCAACTGAGTTGGAAGTTGGAACTTGAATTTATTTGCTTTTATCCTGTTCCTTGGTGGAGTGAGTTTCATATGTTGGTTCCTTGCTTTGATTCCTTGTTCCTTGGTGGAGTGAGTTGTATCTCGTGTTGATGATTTTTTTGCTTTAGAATATTTATTGGTTCATTAAGCTCATAGTTATTTGATTGATAATATTATGAATTATAGGTACAACAAGGAACAATACATGACCAACACATTGTTGACAGAACCGACCATTGACAGCAAAAATCATTCACAAAGTCTATGAAAACAAGTGCAATAAGCAATGTGAGTTATTATTCTTACCTGATTGCCTCACTGGCTACTGCACTCTTCTGTCTTCCTTGCCTTTCTATTAATCTGACCAATCTAATTTTACGTGAAGTATCTCAAGTTTTGAAACCTTTCACAATATTGTGATTTCTATCTTTTCTTTCTTCCCATTCCTAGAACCCCCAATTTTTTTATTTTACTACTTGAATTTGAAGTGACTTTCCTAACTTCTTTAGAGCTCTCTTCTTCCTTGTGTGTTTTCTGTTTTCTTTGTTTCTCCCCTGAAATCTCTCTATCCCCTACTGATTTCATCTTCCTCCTATTTATAAAGGCCTTTGAGTAATTTTTTTATTGCCAATTGTGATCATGTTAAATTTGTCTATTATGGCCGTGGCAGTAGCTGAAATTTCAGCTGTTAGAAGGTGCTGGAAGGCTGTAAGTGATTGGAGCCCCTTCCCTCGTGTTTCGTCTCCTCTTTGAATTCCCGTAAGGTGAGCGTATTTTATTTGGCCAGCAGTTTATATTATTCTAATCTGAGGGTTTTGGATTTACATTAGTTTGTATGTGTTCTGTTCTGGGTTAGGGGTTTTGGATTTACAAATTCACACAACTTATTGAGTGCCCACCCTTCATTAATTTCCTGGATCCGCCACTGACCACTATTACCTTGTATGTGAATCATTTTGCCTCTGGTTAGAAACTGAACAGTGTTAATAATGTGCTAACACAAAATAAGCAAATCAATGTTGGCTAATAAGATCAATCTACTGTTAAATGTTTCCTTTAGTTCAATGCATTATCATTGAGTTTCTGAGTTAATTGCTACTGTCACAGCCACACAGAATTGACTGTCAGGAGACTCTCATAAAGGAATGTGAGGAGGAAGCGGGAATACCTAGATCTATCTCTGCCAAGTAAGTTAATTACCTGGTACCAAACCTTCCTCCTTCCTCCTCCACTCCTCTAGTACATGGATTTTCTATTCCTTTGGGATTGCGAGTTAACGGATTTTTTTTTTCTGCCTATGCTCAACATGTTTATAGTTGTGGGCACTAGTTCACTCTTTCCAACAAACCATAAGCCAAAATGACATAATCCAAATTAGTACTCTCTCTATCTGTCTAATTCTGTTGATTGCTGCTGTTACAGAGCCATACCTGTTGGTGCTATTTCATATATGGACATTGATGAGTATAGATACAAGAGAGATGTTGAATTCTGTTATGATCTAAAACTTCCAAAAAGTTTCTTACCTAAAAATGAAGGTAAGCCTTACAAGTTCTTCAGTTCTACTGTTCTTTATGTTCTAGTGGTGCCCTGCTCACCCTTTGTGATAACTGGTTTAATAAATATCAAATGGAGAAGTTGATAGCTTCAAGTTGATCCCTGTTACACAAGTTGCAGAAGTCATACGCAAGACAGTTTTTCAAGCGGAATTGCTCTCTCGTAATCATTGACTTCCTGTTTCGACTTGGGTATTTCTCTCTTTGCATACACCTTTCCATACTTCTTTTCCTGTATGTTTATTTAAATAATTAAAAGGAAGGAAAAGATTAAGCAGCCTTTGTACATTAAAATCCTAACATGCATATAAAATAGCAATGTGGTCATTGTTCTATTCTGGGAACCATATGGTATTTGTATGTAAGACTTTTGTTTGTGTGCTACTGGGATTTCTGGAAACTCAAGTTTTGTTTATTGTCATTCCCAAAATTTATGGGCCTTTAGCAGAGTATACACAATGGATTTAGAATTTCCAGGCTTTGTGAATGTATGTTAGGAAATCATATATTGCAAAATTGCAATGATACTGCATACAGAGTAACAAAAGTGAAATTTCTTTCGCAGTTGTGGTCTTAAATGATTTTTTTTGGGGATGATTCCAGGGAAAACTTCATGATTAGTTGTTCTTATATTGCAGACACATCACTCCTGAATATCTTGGATATTTGGATCTCCTACGAAACTTAAGAATAGGAGATTGCTCCTGACTCAAAGCATCATGACCATTCACTAAGCCATGCATTGATATGCTGTTCAAGTTTCTTGGTTATTGTTATCCTTTATGTCGTTGAAATTTCATAATGATTAATTCAATATTATATTAAAAACTCTTGGGATTGTACTGTTCCAGTAATGCAGTCTTCAACTTGGATACTTATTAGTACTTTTATTTTAAGAATTGGTTAGAAAACATTAAATATGTTCAAATAATTATTCCATGCAAAATCTGACATGTAGATTTCATCAAGTCAAAATTGCGGCTGTTTGTTTTATCTAGTTGTAACCCCTTCAAATAAGACAAAGAAAGATAGTGTGTCCGAATCATGTGTTGAAGATGAGTTCCACCAATTAATGGATAAAATTCATGACAACTTAAAGTTGAAAAAAAAATAAAGATTTTCCGCTCCACTTTACTAACCAACAATCTGAAGAGAAGAGATACAAAAAAAGTACACTCCCACAAGGCTAATTAACATCACTATTTCACAAGTACAAACAATGAATTAATTAACACATACCACACTATTTCCACATCAAGAAACCATATAATCCTCACACAACTACATCAACCTATAAATGAAATGAGAAGCAGGTATAAAACTAAGGTAACAAAAGGAATGAAACTGAGAATTATCGTCCCAGAACACCCTTAAGCACATCAACTAGCTGAAGGCATGCAGTTAGCTGAGGAAAGTGCCCTTTGGTGTCTACAACCTCCAATTTAACTTTCCCTTTAATTTTGCTCTCCATGTAAACCGCTGCTTTGTGTGGAACAACAATGTCACTGGAAGTCTGAATGATGGTGCATGGAGTTTCAACTTTCTCAAGTATATCTCTGTAGTCACTATAGAACACCGTTTTGGCCAAGGAGACTGGAACTTCAGCTCTCATTTTTTTCAAGCAGTCTCTGAATTTTTTAACGGATGGCTCATCATTTGGATCCACTACTAGTAAGGAGAAGGCAGAAACCCAGTTCTCATAGTTGGACTCTATGTTCTTCAATAACTGCTCAATATCTGAGCTAGTAAAGCCCCCCTCATAGTCATCTGTATTAATATACCTGTTGTTATGGCATGAAGTTAGAGGGACTAACCCTTTCTTTATTGAGAATTAAACATGCAATAATACTAAGACACCTGTGAATTTGTTACAAAACCTATGATTTTTTGTTACCATAGTCATTAAAAGTTTAAAGCAAAGGTCTTAAAGAGAATTTTCAATGGAAAACCCATCAAGTAGGTTCTTAACTTTTTTTTTTTTTTTGATAAAAAAGGTTCTTAACGTACTTTTAGTAGCCCTATCATGCAATATAGGATTTAAGAACTCGAACAATTTTTTACTTAAATGATAGAACTATTCAGAACTTAAAATGAATCTCATAATGAATCTTGTATCTTTATAATAATAAAATTATTAGTTCTGTTAAGTAAAATATATTTTTTTTAACTTAAGAACTCGGTTCTTATATATGTACCAATTCTACACTTGGCAGTCATGTAAGCTAGTACCAATATCACAAGAGCAAGTTCTTATTTCTAAAAATCACCGGTAGAGATGACCTTAGGTTAAATTTTATTAATGTGACTCTACCAAAACAAAATTCTAAATACAACAACAATAATAACCAAGTCTCACCTAGTGAAAAAAAGACTTGACTGTAGTATTAAAAAAATAGTAACATCACATCAATGAAATTAAAAACAAGTTAAGGGTGAGAGATTTAATTAATGTAAACAAAACATACGTCAAAATCTATGGATATTGTTTTAGTCAAAAATAACTAAAATCATAACAACCTAGGTCCTACAATTCAAATTAAACAAAACTTATTAGGGAATTTTAGAAGTTCGAATTTAAATCTTTTATAGTATGTTTGGAAAGATGGAATACGGAAGTAATGATAATGGATGAGGAATGGAAACAAACTTTTTTTTTCCATGTCATTTTTTAGTTCATTTTAAAAAGTGGAAGATGAGAAGACAAAAATTTGTGAGACTGATGAGTAATTGTAAACCTTCCAATTTGGAGAGGAAAAAATATGGAAAATGGTGATTTATGAGTAAAAAACTAAATTACCCTTACTTTTATATACTTCTTTATTTTATTAAGAATATTTTTATCATTGTTGGGTTGCAATGAATTAGGGCCCGTTTGGCTTAGAATCAAATTCCATTTTTTCACACTGCAGTATGTCTTTTAGTCTAAGATTTGTGATTAAGATTAATATGAACACACATCTTAATCACTTCAACCGTTTAAATTGTCAATAATTATATTTCTATTTTTTTTATTTCTATACACCCCTTTACTTTAAAGGAATCAAAATTAAAAATTAAAAATATGCTGAGAGAATATCTTTTTGATCTCTAATTGAAATTGACTTGGCCGGCTAATTGGTGTTGCAAATTTCAAAAGAAGCAACGGAGCAATCTTCCCAATTGTATTCTATAAAAAAATGCGAGATAATTGAAGTCAGCAAAGTGAGAAGGGAAAGTGAACTTTTGTCTTTTTTGAGTTAGTTCAGAGCTTTTATGCTTATTCTATTAGCATATTTTTTTTATGGGTGAAAGCACGAGTGCACGCATCATCCAACCCACCACGCTTAAAAAGGTGATAGCACAAGAGTACAAAAAAAATTGGACTCCCTCCCCCAATCCCGTATAGACCACATGTTTTGGTTGGTTCATCTTTTTTTTTTTTCATTATTTTATATACCTGGTTTCTGGTTAGTTCATTTAAATAGAAAAAAACAGAAGAAATTATTGCTTATTTGGATTATGATCTATCCTTATCTTTTGTACAGTCGAAAATTGCTAGTTGCTCAAATGATTAGGTGTGTGAATAGTATTGATGAGTTATTGTTCGTTTTCCTTCGATTGTATACTACAGATTCCTACAGGCAGTGGAGAGTCCTAGAAAGAATTTTGGGACCAAACCCCCTAAACACAGTTCTGTAGGTATAAGGATTCGCTGAAGAGAAAGAGACAAGGAAAAAAAATAGCATTCGTATAACTCAACAATATAGGGATGATGGGATTAGTGAGACAAATATTAAAAAAAAAATGACAGTGAGGAAAGGAGAATGCATGCATGTTAAAGGAGACAATAATATATATATATATTTGTATAACGTGCGTGGTATGATAGAAATATAGAGAATAAATATTGTCAGAAGTATTGTGTAAAGAGTTTAATAGTTATATAGTAAAATGTGAATTGATACATTGTCATTCAATTATTATTTTTATAACTTTTTAGTAATTTATTATAAAATAAGTTAACAAATTTATTATTCATAATTAAATATTATTAGATAATTATATAAAATTTATATTGTTAGTGCATGGACCTTTTCTCTTGTGTAAATAGTATAATCATAAAAATTTAAATAAATATTAAGAGGATTAAATTAATAGAAAATAAAAATATTACTAAAATATATTTAGTATATCATACTAAAATTATCTGATATTGATTTTTAAATAAATTAAAATATTTAATAAAACAGTTCAAAGAAGTACCGTCCATGATTAATGCAACAAGAGAGTTACTGTTTTTCATCAACAAACTCAAGGATTTCAAAGTATTACAAAAACTATAACAAGTTGAAAAAGTTCTTTACTCGGAATATATAGGAGGGGCAAGTTTTTTAATCAAAGAAAAAAAAAAACCTATTTCTTAATTTTCGAATGACTAACCAAGCAACAATTAAGACAAAGCAAAGGATAAGTGACCACTTGGGCAGAGGAGATCGAAGGAGTTAGTGATCTAATCAAAGGTTAAATCTTTATTGAAAGAGGTGTCATTTAATGTTCGACACTTGATCAAACAAAATTGACTCTGAAGAATACATGTGTAAGGGTAAGAGAAAAACAAGAGTACCTGGGAGAAGCACCAAGGAGAATAAGCCTCTTAAAGAGTTCAGGCCTCTTGATGGAGGCTAAGCAACCAATCATGCCAGACATGGAATGACCAACAAAGGTGACAGCTTTGAGGTCCATCTGATCCATAAGAGTGATAAACTCATCTGCAAAAGCTTCCAAGGAGGTATACTTCAAAGGGTCATAGAGGCTTGGATCCTTCACAGCTCCAGAAAAGGGCCAATCAAACAGCACAACCTGGTAGTTTTCAGCAAAGGAGGGAGTGATCTTGTCCCAGATGGACTGGTCTGTTCCATAGCCATGAGCAAAGACTATGGTTTCACTGCCTAATCCTTGGCTTCTCACATTCAAAGCAGTAGAAAGCCACTTTTTCTCTAACATCTTTGGGTTGTTGTTAACGTTTGGTTCCATAAGAAGGAAGATTAAAGGCAGAGAAGTAGTGAAAGATCTAGAGAGCTAGCTATCTAACTATAGCAGAATGTGTGGTTTTTATTGCTGCCTTTTGGCATAGCCATATTTATAGCCATATGAGAAATGTTTTTTCTTTTTCTTTTCCAGGTCAAAAGAAAACCTGTAAGTGGTAGTTGTAAGGATGCAACTCAGCAAATTGTGTGCCATCATTTGTCATGTGCTCATATGGATGATCAGGTTTAACTATCTATCTATTTATATATATATATTTTTTGTTCTCGTTTTTTTTTTCAAACTTGTATGTATATTTGTTAAAAAAATTTATTTTGGATTTAACTTCTATTAAGTGAGAGAAATTCGTTTTAGAATACAAAATATAATAATAAACAATTAATTAAAAAAATTAATAGCCGATATTAATCATATTATAATCAACTTTATATTTTGTTATATAGCTACATTTGTTTAATTTTATTATAATTTCCAATAGTTTATTTAAGTATAGGCCATCCTTTAAAGTGCATTCATCCCTTTATAAGAGTCAAATTATAAAATTTTAATAGTATATTCAATAATTAAGAATTAGAAATATTTCATATTACATCTTTATAAATAAAGTATGTTAATGTGTATAAGTATTGTCACAATTTTTTACATTGAACACAATGAAAATCAAACCTAAAATATCATACATACTATCCAACCTCTTCACTACTAACTATTTGCAAAAGGTATTAATTTAATTTTCATAATAAATTATATTCACCTCAATGTTAAATTGAAAATATATGGATCCCTCTGTGTTAAAATCTCACATGGCTTTATTAGGTATTTTTCATTAATTTATTTTTTATAATTATTAATTAGTTAGTAAATTATTAAATTTTGTAAATATGTTTATGACATTAAAATTGTAAATATTTAAGGACACAGATTCATTTTTTTTCATATGATAAGGCACGTAAGCAAGAGAATCTATTCCCAAATCAATTTGAATATAAAACAAAATGTGTTTAATTTTAATTTTAATTTTATAATTTCGAACCAAATCAAGTTTTGGGTTGTTTCAGAAACACCCCCATCTATTTAACATAACATAATATATACGTCATTGGTTGAGGAAAAATTCTTACTAGTACTGCCTTAATCTAGTAAAGCTCTAAAAGCATAACCACATATAATTAATACCAACAAACACAAACGTATGTTATTGAATCAAATTTATAATATTATATAATAAAATATAAATACAATTTTAAACATTGAAATTGAAAGAATACTCTGAAAAATAAATTGCACTACACTTTATTTTATCCCGACGAGGGGGCCGAGAACAAAAGTAATATTAGTGTCCAAAAGTGATTATCAATTAAATAAAACAGTCCCAATAAAAAATTTAACCTAACATAATATGTAAAACCCACACCAATTAACATTTCCTATATATATATATATATATATATATATATATATATATAACAAATTTATTTATATTGTAGGAAAATAAAAGAGGGCAACTTAACCTTTCGTCATTGAGAAGTGTCAACAGCAACAATATACTTTTTAACACATTCTTTTTAAAACACACTCTTTCATTAATTAAACTTATTAAAACTATAAAATTAAAATAGAGAATCTAAATACGAGGTGAAATCTACAAAAACATATAATTTTTATTAAATTTTAATCAACACCAGAAAATGTATTGATAAGAATATGTTAGAAAATATATTGTTGACACTTTTTTCTAGTTATTACAAAAATAAAAATGCAGGCTTCTCCTACTTTATAAAATTAAGATTTAGTCAAAAGTGTACGCAACTGCATTAAGTTTTTTTTTTTTGTATTAAGTTGTTTCTGCATTTAATTTCTTTTGCATTTTTTAATTGAAACTTTATTAAAAATCACCGCCAATGAATTATCTTTTTGATCGATAGTTGGCGTCATTTATTGGCTTTGACATTTTTAGGAATTGAAAAGTATAGGATATTGCTGCCAAGGTGTAGATTGTAGCAGGCTACCCACCAAAAGAAAAGGAAATTCAAACTTTCATATATTGTATTTTGAATTTTCTTCTTCGAAGTTCTTGCTACTAACCCACTGTTTAGTCCATCAAGTTACACATACCTCTATAAATAGATTCATTTTCACTCAATTTCTAAGGTATTCGGTTTCTCCTTCTTTGAACTTTTTTTTTTTTTATTAAAGTGAGTTATTTCTTAAAAGTATTTATCAAAAGTGGTGTAATTTTAAAATTATTTACCTGTAGGATTAAGTGTAACATCTTTTGTTTTTCGTTTGTCCACTAGCAAGAGAAATCATCTTGTTTGGATTCTTTTTTCCAGTATTTTGTAAATACAGAAGTCGTTACCTGTGTGGCCCTTTCTGTGTATTGTCAATGTCACACAATATTCTAAACACCTGTTACTATTTTGCTCATCCCACTTTATAGTATTAACAAATAATGAAAACTAGCTATATTTATGATAGCAAAATTACCTACATATTTTTAAATATATAAATTATATTTTAGATTTACAATAAAAATTATATTATGATACAAGATTAATTTTAATTATTGATAATTTTTAAAAAATATTAAAATTTAATTTATAATTAAAGACAAAAATAATAAATTCAAAGAGATGTAAATTAAGAAAGATATCTAAAAATATTTTCATCGAAGAAAACTTTCAAAATACTGAATAATTGTTCCTAACAATACTACATTCAAAATAAGTATTCTAATTTATATGTGTAGAAAATATAAAATAATAGCATTATATGAATATTTTTACGGTACTTTTTACAATATTATTTTCTTTTCTTTTCTTTTCTTTATCCCCACCTCATCACCCATCATCTCACATTTCTCTCTCCCCAATTTCTATATGTCTTTATCATACAAATTTTTTAATCAATAAATTATTCAAACGTAACCCATAATAATCTAATGGTTATCCTTCACGAGTTCACGTAGTAGTTGGTGGGGAACCTTTTTTCCGAAATTAAAAGGGCAAAAAGAAAAGAAAGGGGTCCATGTCTCCATTAGACAGAAAAGGCCCAATTTGTCGTGTTATGTTTATAGCGCCGTGACACTTGGTGGATAAAGTCCAATGCCAAACTTTTTCTACCATTATTGAAACAAACTACTTTTTGCCATTAAACTGTAAGACCCTACTCCCTTTCTTCTTTATTAGGCAACTATAGGCACATGCACTATACTTTTTGAGAAATAATAGCCATATTTTTTTTTACACTTACTTTTAAATATTTTTTTATTTGATTAACTAAAATTCATTAAAAGTTACTATGTTTGATAAGTCTTAATCATTATTTAGTAGTTTTCTTTTGATTTAAATATGAGATCTATCTAAATTACTAAGTTTTAATGAATTTTAATTTATTATTGAGAATATTTGGAAAAAATATCAAAGAGAATATTGTTAACATTCATGTGTTTTTAATTATCAACAAATATTTTTTAATCCTCTTTATCAAAGTTTAATTTCACTCAAAATATGTGTAATTATTACTAATTAAAGATATTTTGTACAATGAAAAATCCAACACACCAACCCTATCGGTAATTTGGTATTGTTTACATTTTTGTTTTTACTTTATTGCTTTTTCATGTTAGAAAGAAAAGATTTAAAAGAATATATTTTTAATTATACAGAAGTATTTCCACTACTTGCAGTCAAAAATTAGGATTTATTTTGCATTAAAAATATATAATAATAAATAAATAGAAAAAAATAGATTTGTATATTTAAATACGTATTCTTAAAACAACAAAAATTTTCTTCAAGATTGTTAAGTCTCTATGTGTATTTGCACCGAAATTAATTTCTGCTATCAACTCTCTAATTATGGAACTCTAAATAACAAAATCTTCTTTCTACTTTTATGGTCTAAAAACTAGGCTTAAATTTTTCTAATTTATATCTTATACACATTAATCTCAAGATTTATTTAAAATTATTCCATATGTCTTTATCTTTATTTTTGAAAATAACAAATATCTCATATATTTTTATCTTAAGAAGCTTCTCAATATAACACAAAGATAATTTCCAAAATTATCACATGACTAATTACGATAAGTAATTATATGATCTGATCTTGAAATGTAAAAATAGAATCTTATTTTTATTTTATGGATAACTTCCACGTTTATAAAATAATACTTTTTGTTTATATTAATTATATTTTTTGTACTAGCAAAGAATATAATAATATTCCACTAAAATATTTTTTTGATTAAATTAAATTTTCTAATTTAATTATCAAATAAATTATTTTCTTTTATAAAGATTAGAACACTCATTTGTGTGTGACCTCAAAGGTTCAATATTAAATTAGTAATAATTAATCATAATTAATTTACTAATTAAGGTAGACATCTAACAATACTTCCTAAAATCTAGATAACATGAAGTGACATTTTTTACTTTAAAAAATTAATAGAAGATTAATGTAATATTTTCTTCCATTATTTACAACTCAAGGTTAACTCTAGAGTATAATATTATTGTCAAACTCTAATAAATTAACACATTATATTTAATCAATGAATGACTTAAGAAACTTTTTTTTCTTTTATTCAATTGTCATGACCAAGATCTTAATTTTATCATAGAGCTCAAACTTATTACCTAGAGTTGATAAATTCTTTCTTAATTAATCATAATTCTACAAGTATTTAATTATATTCAATATTCATTCAACTAGTATCATCTTTAGTGGTAGATCCTAAATTGGGATCTTAGACCACGTTTTGGTAGACCCCATAAGGTAGGATTGAATATCTCTAATTTCTTTCTTTAGTGATAGTTCTTATTTTGATATATTAGGGAGAGAGAGGGGAAAAATAAATTATTTATTTGGAACAATGTGCATATCTTATCTTAAAAAATTTTCTACAAGAATTCATTCTCCATGTTAGATATATGTTCATCTCCTTTATTGAGAGATCTAATGAAAACCAGATCTTGAGTTCAAGATCTTGCACTAAAAATACTCTAAGACATTAGATATCTAAAATTAAAACATAACAAATAACTTGTTAATTATTATGATAATCTTATATCAAAGGAAACTATTATATTTCTTTTTGAGAAATTTCTATTGAAATATTAAGGTAATATAACTATTATGAATTCTCAATTGAGTTAGTTCAATAATGACATCTACATGTACATGATATGTATATGCAATTTAATAAGATCTATTAATTTTTATCCAACAAAAATCATTACATATATTGATCTATCTAGATTATTGGTGTCCTATTCATAATCATCCTACGTTAAAAAATAATTTATATCAAAATTATAAAAAAAACTTATTTTTCACTATTATAATCTCTATCATAATAATAAATTTCTAATTTTAATCAAAGATTTATCAAATTAACAATTTAATAAAATAATAAATATGATGTCATAATAAATTGGATCTTGAACACACACATTTATCCGGACTTAATTTTTATATACCAACATCGTATGCAAATAATATCGATCCCTTTTTCAAAGTTCGGATTAACAACAGTTACCTCTTCCTTGTTTCAAACACCAAGACCCCAGAAAATTTATATCATGAACTACCGCTAATTGGTATATGTTTTTTTTTTAATTCTCCCGTGATTTAAATAATATGAAACCCAAGAACAACATGAAGTGCAACTCTTGCCTCCTTCCACCTCCTTTATCCTCTATCCAACAAATCTTTTTTCAAGCAGATCGAGCGACCCACAGCAATAATATCTACAACTTCTCCAGTCTCCTCTCTAGATCTGCCACTAATTAATAAACACATTTCCTCTCCATGCTACTAGCTTTTTTAATATCTTTTTTCTTTTCCAATATCATCCTCTATTTGGTTTGAGAAAGATTAATCTGATTCAATAATTTTTTGGTGGTAGTCCATATATATTTGTTTGGATCACATCGGTTTATTAAAAAATAATATAAATAATTTCAAATAGAATAAATTGTAAGTATCAAGTTTCAAAATTTTCCTACTCAATGCCCCCCTAACATAGATTAGGATTTGACATTTTTCTCAGACTGAACCGATTTTCTACCTTAAATTGGATTAACTTAGTTGATTTTTGTAAGTGGTAATGGCTTACCATTTCTAAGTGATATATATATATATATATATATATATATATATATATATATGTATATATTTACACACATGAATACAAAAAGGTATATATTGTAATAAATTTTGTAATATATTCTGCCAAATATTTATATTTATGACACAATTATTTGTGTTTTATATCGGTAATCAAACAGTAGGTTTGAGACTTAAAGTTTTATATGTTCCCTTGCTAGCTTTTATTTGCTCCAATTGATTTATTGGAGAATCTTATCCTTCTACCATCATTGAACCAATAAAAGCTCCGAAATTCAGCTCATGCAATTATGGCTAAGGTTTCCTCCTTGCCACGAAAGAGTTTATTTTGTCCAATTTTCCAGTAACTTCGAAACTAAAGTTGGGGGTCCCTTTTTGGTTCATATGGTTTCCCTACAAATACTTAGGTCCATGTGTTCTGTTGCCTTTTTAGGGAACCATTCAATGTCCAAGAAATAATGTCACCAGAATGCCCGAATGAGAAGGAATACGCAAAGAGAAAACCTTTTTCTTGTAAAATAATTAAGAAAAAATATAAACATATTTAGTGATAATAGAATTTAGTTATAAGAAAATAAATTATTCTCTTGGCTGGGCAATCCCTCTTCTAGTTTCGAAGTATTCAATCTATATTAATTAGACTCATGTGAAGAAGGAGTAGGAGAAATACGCAAAGAGACAACTTTTATCCTGTAAAGTTAAGAGAGAGAGAGAAAAAAAGACAAAGCATATTTTGTGATAAAAATTGGTTATACGACGATAAATTATTCTCTTGTCAATATATATAATCGATTTTCTAGTTTAGAAGTGCTATAGATTAGGGTGAGAGTTTAATCCAGATATATAGCAGGTCACCTGTCTGTAGGTTCTTAGAATGTAATTGTGATTTGTAAACAGTGAGTCAAGCTTCAAGTTTCTCATTTTTTTTGGTTAATAAAATTATGATATTGGTATGAAATTGTCTTTATAAAAAAATTATGATTAATTTTTGTTGAAGACCTTAAAAGCACATAAAATAAGTATTTTTTTTCAAGATAATTTATTTAATACTTAAAGATCAATTAAGATTCAAATATTGAATTATTTAGTTAAAAGAAACAAATTTATATTACTTATATCAACCATTATCGATAAATGTCTCATACTATTAGTTAGACTCTTTGTATTAGAGGTATTATCCATCCATTTTAAGTCTCACCTGAGTCTCATAATTTAGTTCAGATGTCTTAATGGGTTAGGATAAGATGATGTTTATAAACAACTCCTAGTATTGATTAATTAATGTTGAGACTTTTTTTATCTATTAGAATATTAACCTCTCAATTGATGCTAAGGCCTAAGGGGAAAGGGGGTTAACCCACATATGTGGCCTAAACTCTCCTTCTAAAATCAATGTACGTTCTAACCTTAAGTTGAAGTCGAGTTTATTACATTGTTAGACTCATCATATTTATGATATTATCTTATTTGACTCTCGAGTGAATTTTACAGTATTATCCTTAAAAACACTTTTGTAGGTTAAGGGAGGATGATGCTTACAAACTATCTCTAACTTTAATTGCTAATCAATGTAAGATTATTTTGTAGTTTCAGGATGTATAAACAAATTATACCATCATCAAGACAAATCTCAAATTTCATTCCACTAAAATACATTTCAAGTTAGAGTAATTCCAAATTCAATCATGGTCAATTGTTCTAACTAAGACACATAATACTTTAGGCGAGGTCTCCCTATCTGTATCACCCTTAATTTTTGGTGGGCATATGATGCTTATCATGATGCTTTTGGTTCAGGGGAGGTTACTATATTGTCATACCTTCATGCTAATGTCTCGTAACCTTGGCCTGTTTTCTTTATTCACCTTTTTCCAATGGAACGGTTGATTCTTTGTACATGGACTTGGGCATCTTTCGTGCCTTAAACAGAAATATAGTATTCTATTTTTCTGATAAAAAAAATTATATATAAATTAACCAGGAAGGTATCGTGTGAATTTTGAGATTTTTTCCTATTTGAAATGAAATTTTCCCACCTTTGTCAATGTTTTTTTTTTATTTATCGAAGGTTAATTATTTATAGAGACGATCTTTCTCTTCTTTTCTTATTTCTTAATATTCAATTAATCTTATATTTTCTTTTTTTAATATTTTTTCTTTATTTGGATGAAATGTGGTTTTATACCTAACTCAGGATCGTCAAAGGATTGATCCATAGGCCACAAATACCTGAAAATATCAGTGAAAATTGGGGACATGATGGATGAGATAGATATGCGTAATCCTAAGTGGGGTGTGGGTGTTGTATGGTGTACTCTTAATTTTGCTAATAATAATAATGTGGTGCTCTAAATTGGTATATATGTGCATGTGATTGGTCAAGTGTGTGTGTGCTGCCGGTGTAATCCAATTAACTTGTTTTACTTTAAAAGTAGGCACCCCGCAAAAGTCATTACAGGGTGGCAAGTCATTTTCTTTTTTTATTGAGAATCTCGTATATGTTAATATGTTGTACAGACATAACCATCCATTTATGATAATTTGCCGCCTCTTTTGTCTTTTTTTTTTATCTCTGTTGTGTGGACAGGGCCATAAGTGACCAATTATTTTTTTTGCTTTATGGAATACTCATTACCGACAATATGAACATATCCTAGATTGTCCTCTCTCTTTTTTAGTTTAATATTTCAATTTCACTCACGCATGACATGACGATTTTCATTTATTACATTATTTTAAGTGAAACTCTCAAAGAGAATTCCTTATAATTTTTAGTTGAGTGGGAACACTAGTAATTGCTTGTAAACTGTATGAACAAAACTCATATATTTCATTTATTTGATCATATTTCGTTATTAAATAAAACTCATGTTTTGTTGAATTCCCTAAGTTAGGGTATGGTAGAAATTTATCTACCCTAGCAAAACATGAAGAAATTCAAAGAGATCATAGAAATAAGATGGAGAGAGAGCGAGAAAGAATTTAGGGTGTTTGCTTGCATAAAAAAAGAATTAAAAAGAGATGAAATAAACAATAAAATAAAACCAGATTCATACTTTTATACTCTAATCTAATTCAAAAATCTCATCTTTAATTCATTTTCACTTCATTTATTTTTGCGGTACTGAACGGACCCTTAGCATTGGGTTCTCCAGCTATTGACTCCTTTACGGTGCTTGTCATAAACTTCCAGTGTTTTGCCTTCTTCTTAAAAAAGAATAAAAATTACTAAAGAAGATTTTATATGGATCATATTCATTGACCAATTAAACTTTCTTATCCTTTATTGTTGATTTCTCCATTATTAATTTACCTAAACAGAAGTACTATTTAATTAATTAATCTCTTTTCAAATTATTTATATTCATATTAGTTCATGAAATAAAAATTTATTAGAGTCTTATACATAGAAAAAAAATCCACAGAAGAAAATGATCAATCTTATCATGTTACAAATATTTCCTATTCGAATAGAATTTATTTCCGATAAATGTAAGTTGACTCCAAACAACAAAAACAAGAAGAAAAAAAGTAAAAGTAAGTTGGGTGTATCGTCATTATCAAAGTGTTGTGTTGAATATCTTCTGGTATCTCTACTATGCACCATGCATGATTGAGGCATTTCATTCAGACCACAACCTAACCTAGGCTTCATGGTTTCACCCGACACGATACACCAATTAGAATGATTCAAAATCATGCAAGGAATCTACGTGAGATATATACTCGCTTCTCTTTCACGAAACTCAGAATAATCGTTATTCAAAATTATCTTAAACGCCGCAAGTTTTCACGCCACTTCATGTGGTGAGTAGTATCACAGTATATTATTTCAACAAACGTGGATTTCAGAGGGCAACGACACGTAGTGTACAAAGCCTTACATCACAAGTTGCAATTTTGTTTCGTCATCTGCATAAGATATTTTTAAATATATAAACTATATTATAATTAAATTTATGATAATTAAATATTTTTAAATATATAAATTAATTATTTTAGATTTACGACCAACAGTTTAAATTATGATATAGTTAAGATTGTTTTTAACTATTGTAATTCTTAAAAAAATATTAAAACTTAATTTAGAAATAAAAATAAAATATGAATATGATGGAGTGAAAAAAATGTACTATTAAAAACTGAAGTATTAAAAAGAAGACTAACCATTAAGGCTAAAATAGATAAATAAAAAAATTAACATACCATCATTCATAATTTTTTTTTACTCAGTATCAATCAACTAACAATAATGAATATTGCATATTTATACTCATAATATAAAATACAAATATTATATTTTTTTATGCTACATAGACATAATATATAACATGTAAATTTATTTACAATAATAACACTAATCAATATAAATATAACAATAAATATTATAAATAATTATTTTTGTTTCTTATTTTAAAATTATTAATTAATATGTATATAATTATTTAGATTTTACAAGTATCATATATAATATTTTAATAATATTTATCAAATGTAATTATCTGAATTAAATAAGAGCATATGCTAACTAATAAAATATTAACAATAAGGTATTATCTTATATTAAGTGATTACAATGCACATGTAGAAATACTATAGGTGACTAATTATATTATAATATTATGTAAAAACATAGATAAATTAATATGCATAAATTGAGATTTTAAGAAATGGTAAAATGTTGCATTATTCAATAATGAAAATTATCTTTTTTATTATTATTTTTTCACTTCTGGTGAGAAATAATAAATCTTTTTTATTTTTGTTCTTCAAGAATAAAAATTTCTTTTTTTTAACCTTTACACTTCTGATGAGAAAAAATAAATCATTTTTATTCTCATTCTTCAACAATGAAATTTTTTTCTTTTTCACTTTTTGTATTGTTTTCCTACTTCTTGTAAGAGATAAAAATCTTCAAATTTCTTTTTGATAAGGTCTTTAGGAGCTTTTACAAAAATATTTTTAGAATTTTTTGATCATAAATATTTTTAGAATTTCTTTATTTAATAGTTTCTTTAAAACACATTGTATCCAAATAAATTTTACATTTATGTGAATAATATAACTATACACATCATAGTTATGAATAATATGATTAGAAGGAAATAATAGTTTTACCTTGAAATGTGAACTTAAAAGAATATGATTTTCTCTTAATCAGGGTAAAATTATAATAAATGTTATAGGCCTCAATCATTATAACATTATCACTTTGAGTGAGAAAAATTATTATTTTATTTCCACTTTTTTACATTGTTTTCTCAATTCAAATGAGAAGTACATTATTCTAAAAATTTCCTTTTGTGATAGTCTTTGAAACTCTCAAATGATCAAATTCATAATTATATAAATAGGATACAAACATTCTACCAAACTCATAGTATGAATAAAGAAATTGGAGAAAGAAAAAATTCAACCTTGAAATATAAATTTAAAAGAACAATTTTCTCCAATCGATTTTTTTACATGACTTTTCTTTGTAAGTGGCAATACCAATTGTCAAAAACATGTTAAATAAACATATAACTCGAAGTAGCAAAAAAGTAGAGAGAGAAAAAAATACAAGAGTTTAGAGAGAACATAATTGTGTATTTTTTTTCCATTGTGTATTTTTTTCCAACAAGAGTAATCTATTTATAAAAAGTTACAAAAGATAGATATAAAAATAACAAAAAATTATAAAGGATAATGAAAAATATAAATAATTACAAATAAATTATTCATGATAAATTCGAAATAGTTGAAAGAAGTTTTTTTGGCTGATTACTAGATAGAGACAGTTTACACATTCAAATAAGGAAAAAATATTAAAAATGTCGAGCGTGACTTTTTCATTAAAAATATTTGTTTTCACTGCGCACCTACTTTATTTTACTTTTTTCTCTTTCTTTTGTTTTATTTCTGATCGTGCAAAATATAGGTGAGACGTACTGTTCTAGTTTATAATATACAAAAA
This sequence comes from Glycine latifolia, assembly GCA_013407115.1. Classification (NCBI taxonomy): domain Eukaryota; kingdom Viridiplantae; phylum Streptophyta; class Magnoliopsida; order Fabales; family Fabaceae; genus Glycine; species Glycine latifolia. The sequence goes on along the minus strand of CM023956.1, from coordinate 8,356,371 downwards.
ATGATCTTTATATTTTACCAGTATAAGTTTTGAGTTCTCAAAATTACAGGGACTAAGATATTGACATGATGGATAAGGAATAATTTTTAGTGATTTTAAAACTATTAAAACTCAGAAGTAAAATTAATATTAAAACTTATAAAATAATAAATATTTTTTTTTTCATCCGGAGCAAAAATACATAGACCTGTTAAGTATTATTAATCTTCGAAGTTCAAATACTCCAGAGAGCCTAAAGATACAAACATTGACTAAGATCTGCATTAGGAATAAAGTTATTCTACAGTCGATCGTCTCAAAGTAGTAAATAACTGTCCACAACGGGCCCTAGGTCATGTATCAGGAATTTCAATCCAATCTTATCCAACCAGTGAAATTAGAGTTGATGGTGTGACCCAGTAATTAACTCAGACGAATATTGAGGCATAATAAATTTGATAGTGGATCCATAAATAATATATTTTGCATTGAAAGTCTTCCATGATGGAGATAATTAAAGTGGCGTGTTCTGTTGATGTGATCGAGATAACAGGAGTGCAAGTTTGTAGAATTTGTACGTGTTCATAACTAAACCCTAATACCACTATTGAATGCCGGTAAACGGAAGACTTTTTCTCAAAGAGATATATTATATGTAAAAGAGGTTTACACCTGAGGAAGAGACAATTGAAGTATAAATGTAAATTTTTTATATTAGATAAATATAAATAAATTGAGTAACATATAAATAATAAGAACCCACAAATCTGATATTTTAAGATTTTAAATTAGATATTTTATCAAATTTATTTATATAATTAAATCGTGGTCCGTTAGCCATCCATTATAGACCAAAAAAGTATGAAATAATAACGTGGAAAAAAAATCACTTTCCTTGTGTCAAATCATTGCTGCTAGGACCAAAATATCTTGATGCACATATATCGATCTTTGTTGGTTGAACCAGCTCGATCGGCCATCACCCCAAAGCGAATCCCAAAACAGACAGCGATACCAAATAAGTTGAAGACAGAAAAATGTAGAAATCAGCAAATAAATATAACAATAAGACATCATGGATGCAAAACTACAAATGTAAAATATGTACAAGATACACACCACGGTTACTATCAAATTAAGATTTGACTTTTTTTACTTAAAAAGATAATACTGGAGGTATAATCATTAATTTTAAAAAATAATAGTTAAAATTGTAATAAAATCTAATCATATATAATACAATTATTAATTTTTATTATAATTATTTTAAAAATCATATCTAAGATGTGTGTGCGGATGTGTTAAGAAACCTAATTTATCACATATTAATGTTAATATAACTAAACAAGGCAAGTCCAATGAACAACGTACCTAATTAAGTATTATTAGTGGGCACTAGGGCATAACGAATTAAGCTTTTGATTTTTCAGAAATATGAAGTGACGACTCGAGGCATTTGATATGAGAAGGAGCCAAATAAGTGCCACAAAGGTTAATGATACACACACGGATTCTAATGAAGAATGTCAAAGTCACACCATAATAAATAAAGCAACTGTCCAAGGTCAAAAAATTCGTCATCAAAGAAGTTGAGAACTGACCCAAAGGAACAGAAAGTTAGATGGGAAAATTTAAAGCTACAATGTATGAAGTGAAAAGTAGCCCCTATTGCTAAATACAACAAAACCTTCACTTTTGGTCTCAGAAAAATCTCATACTGGGACCTTTTTTCATTAATTGGCCGGTTCCTAATACTGAGTGTGACTCAACGAAGCAATTTTAATACTCTTTTAATGCACACGATCTTTTAGTTTTATTCTTTCACTGAAATGATAATATCCACAACTCCCTTCAACGCGAACACCAATGAATGGGAGACATATGTGGAAGAGCCTGACCCATAAATGCGCATGAGATGACTCCAAGTAGATATTGAGCTGTGATAAAAGAAAGAAAATTAATTTTATGAAAAATATGATATATGAGTGAAATTAGAGCAAGATTTTATTAGTCATTGTGATTGTGATTGCTATAAAACTTGTAAAAAGTTATTGATGAATGTGGTTATCATGTAGCCCAATCACGGTAGACATGAAATCAAAGAAATGTCCAAAATTTTAATATTGTGGCTGCAATTGTAATTATAAATCATAATTTAATAAAACCTTGAATTTGAACATATATTTCATGCATATATGTTAAAAGTATGATCATGAATTCTAAAACATTTACCGTATTTGATCTTGAAACTTTGTGACTTGAAAAATAAAAACTTTCATTTGCTTATACCTTTAGTAGTACTCTTAGGTTTGAAAAAAAAAATGTAAATGCATGCGCTTGTTTAAATTTTAAAAGAATTAACAACATAACTTTTTTTATAAAAAAATTAAAAGTTTAAATTTCATATATTGGTAAACATTTTATACTATCAATTAATAAGAAATTGTCCTAAATAAAAATATTAATTTAATTTTAAAATAATTATTATAAAAATTAACAAGTTTTTATCATTCATATCAATATATAATTACATGACAATGTTAAAAATATTATAAGTTTTTCTAATTTTTTTTCTTTCTTTCACGTCTCTTCTTTTAACTGACAACTTTTTTTTAGGGAACTGAAACGACTTTTAAGGATTTTTTTGGTAGAGCAATGAAGATAAACTGTTAAGGATATAGCTTTGTAATTTTATTTTTTGAAAAAAATACACAATTATTATTAAGTTTTAAGTTAGGTGTTCCAATAGGTTGATGAAGAAAAAAGCTCCACCTTTATCTTTTTTGTGTATGACAAAGAGATACCTCTAAAGATACTCAAATTAAAAACGTGGAAATATAAGACAAGTATTGAGAATGAACTAAAATAAAGTAAATTACTTGAATCTATTTTTATCTTAGTGTTGATCATTTCAAACCTGATCTTTGATCAATCTTATCTTGATATTTCTGATGGTAAAGATATACTTTTCAACCTTCCTTTTTTTTATTAAGGTTGGGTTATTAGGTGGCAAGGGAAGTGATTTACTCGGTTGGTCACCTCTCCTGGCTGAGTGGACTTCCTAACCGGAAAATAACTCTACTCGATTAACAGCCGTAAAGTGTTTTTGTTGAAAAAATGAACAAATTAATAAATAAATGACTCTTTCATAAGTTTCTTGAGTAAGTACTTTGAGTGAAATGTAGAAATATAACATGCAACAAAATGCATCTTCATCCAATATATAAGAAAAAGTTATCGGTTATAAAACCTTACTTTTACTATAAAAAATTCGATGGACCACATATTAGGGAAATATTTTATATTCCTTTGGAAATCATTCTAGACAAGTGCCATCATTAAACTTAAATGCATTTCTACACCCAAAATATCAACTTTTCAAAAAGAATATATTTTAATTAAATTTTAACAAAATTCTTTTAATACAATTATTGGCATCAAATAATGACAAGAGTAGATCGACATCCTTTCACTAATATAAGTATCCCTTCCAAATTTAAGCGACATAACCTATATAGAAAATTAAAGTAACATAAACTTCTCAATTATTATATTTAAACACTAAACTCAATTATATAGTTTTAAGAAATAAATTGTGATATCCTCAAAAAAAATTATGATAATTATGATTTCAAAATGTTTTTATATTTAAATAAAAGTTACACTAAGAAAAATACAATTTCAGAATAATTAAGTGAGAAAAATATTAAACAAAATTTCCCAAATCACCCCGAAAATAATTTCCTGTATAAATCAAAATAATTCCTCAAATTGTAAAACAAAACAGCTTGAATTTATATTCTAATAAATATTTTTTTTTATTTTCTACAATTAAATTCTTTATTTATTTTTAGTATCTAATTTAACAAAAAAATTAAATACAAAAGACTAGAACTACTATTCTTTTATAAATTAAAGATTTAAAACAAATAAAAAATTTATAGAAACTGTCATTTCATAGTCTTTTTCTCATAATTATAATATGCTCTCTTGTTTTTGTAAAGAAAAGTTTAGTGTTTTAGCGCGCGCACACGCATATATATATATATATATATATTAATTGACATATTATTGGTATATTTGCAAAATGATACCCGATACATCCTTAGATGATACTACTAGCCGAGGATAGAAAAGCTCAAGGAAAAAGGTTTTATGGTACAACGCCAGTGAATGAAAATGACATATATAATACACTTCTGTTCAGAGTTGAAAAATAAAAGCTTTGTACCCAATGGGACAACAAAAACCAAGGAAAAATGTTGAGGAGTTAAGTGAATCTCAAGGCCAACCTATACCTTTGCAGAATGCTATATCAAACTCTTCTAATATCCCCTACTTGTTGAAGGACTATGAGTTGAGGCTATCATACATGTATATATGATTTTTGCCATATTACCAACACCTACATCAGTACAACCCATCTGATCTTTTTTTTTTTTTTTCATCATGCTTGTACACTTGGTTCAAAAACATCAACTAGCCGTTCAATCATCTGCAATTGATCATAAGGAGCAATCTGCAACACCAGGCAGAAATAAAAAAAATTAACTATAGATCGAAGTTGCTTAATACTAAACAACTAACAGTAATAGCCTGTGTTAAGAACGGCTTGCTTGCTGAGTACTTGCTAGTTTCCACTGTTATTGGGTGCATCTACTAATAAGCTTGAGCCAAGAACTACGGGCTATAGTGTTCTTAAACCAATCAACCAGCTAAAAATATTGTTACAATTGGTTAAATGTGATGACTATAACTAATAATGGCACAGCATCAAGGTGTCAACACTGTCTTTGGTCAAACACACGTTAGGTTGAAGCCTATTCTGCTTACATAAAGCCCAGTCCAAACCTTATTTCTAGTTAAGAATGATTGACATGTTAGTAATTTAAAGAGATTAATTTCTATACATTGTTAGTACAAAAAAATTGACATTGTCCAACAATCAGATATTATATTATGTATTATAATTATCGTAAAAATCAATTAACTTACCATATATAACGATTTTTGATTGATTGATAATGAAAAAAATTATTTACACAGTCAGTACATATACTATCTACTCATTTAAAGTTTTATTTTTTCCTTGGGGACTATCGCATCTGATGTATATATTACCTGATTAAACCCATCAGGCCAAGTTATTGAAACTGCATAATTTCCCATTGGTCGAATTTCTTCAGGTTCAATATCTTCAGGAACATCACTGTACTGCAATTTCTGCTCCCCCGTCCATTCATCCTGTTTTAAATAAAATTAGCTCCTGATGAGATGGATACCTAAATTGAGTATAACATGCAAAGGATCCACGCAGACATGAATTTAAATTATTTAATTACATCAATCATGGAGTACTAGTCAAGGTGCAATTTTTCTTCTTAGAAAGCAACATTTTTTTTTTCCTTTCAAAGTATCTGGTATGGACTTACTGTCACAACAATCCACTCTCATCGCGGCCACTTTGAATTCGTGGTTAGCATGAATTTCAACTTCAATCCAAAAGTTCCCTTTACTTTTCATTTCAAAACAAAAAATAGACTTGAGTTTAGGAATTCCAGTTTTCTCTGTCACGATGAGACTTTTGGCTTTAAGTTTGTTGAGATCCAACATTGACTATACATATCTGTTGGGAAAGGTACGTATGCACAGTAGAAAAATTACACAAATAAGTAGTGGTAAATAAAATCTTTCCCGCTTGATTGAACCTGTGAGAAGTGTAATATATGGCAATCCAAAAATTCAATGGTGCAGAAAAATAAAGAGATAACAGCAAGAAGAACACCAACAATTTTAACGTGGAAAATTCCCAGTGTGAGAAACAAAAAACCACGGGACTAAGTCCAGAAAAATATCCGCTATGTAAAATATCAAAGAGTACAGCAAAGAGTTTCTACAATAGAACCTCACAAATAAATGTCTACTCACTCTTAAAAATAGTGGAAATCAACAATGCAACAATATTCAAATAGAGACCCACAACAGAGTAAAAATATCTTCTGTCAAAATATGAGAGAAATAAAGTTCTGAATATACCAGATGAAAGCCCACAATTTTAGGAACAATTGGCTGAAGTTTCATCCAAAATAAAGCACAAATGAGTATCCAATCAATACCACAAAGTGAGCAAAAATTCTTTTATTCTCTCGTTGACGATGCAGAAGATGAAAGCATAAAAGGCAAAAGGAAGAGATTGTTGGAGTACAAATGTGAGTTAAAGTCTCATATTGGATAAAAATAGAAAAGTTTAACACCATATAAGTGATGAGAAGACCCATAAACCCGAGCCTTAAGATTTTGGGTTAAGGTGTGGTGTCAATTCACTTGTATGGTTACTCAGGTGTAAATCTCCCCGATATTTACCCCATCGATTTCCTAACAATAATACCTAAATAGTGCTTATAAAAGCTTACATAAATTCGCTTCAGTCCTTCTGGGTGGGTTGAGTTACGCTCAGCCTAAATTCAAGAAATCTTACTGAATTGGAATGACAAATGTGCCACATTGTTATGCCAGCCATGCAATAACCTCCAAAACTATCCTTTCATTTTATTTTTATCTTTCTTTTGTTACTTTCAATTTTCCTATTCCTGCCAAGTTGTTTGACAAATTATGTTTCATAATTTCTAGCTTTCTGCCTAAGCAATATATGAAATGTTAAAAGATATAGCATCCACAATATTTCTCTGGTGACAAAATAAATAGTCCCAGCTGAAGTATTTATATAGGGTCATTCTATCATTCTCGTGTATTGTAAGCACAATACAAGTTAAGTATAACTATAACTTTGAAAATAAAATTTATCCACATACCACACTTTGAGCAGAGCGATCATTCCGTCTCACTGTTGCAGGATGCAGAAAGAATTCTTCCTTTGAATCTGGTACCTTCACTTTGATTGCCTTGATTGATTTATCATAGGTGACAGCAGTTGAAACTGAATTGAAAGTAAAGTATTTTACAATCAAAGAAAAAATATAAATGCTAAAGAGAAACTGATATCAATATTCAAATCAATAGAAAGAATAATTTCTAAACATTGTTTCCTTGCTACAGTTGTATAGAGGTTATAAGTAGGGTGTTCACGGGTAAGGATCATCCGTGAACCCGAATTGATCCGAACAGTTTGGGTTGAGTCATTTATGTATTTGGGTCAAAATGTACGGGTTGGGTCACGAGTTTAGATTTATAGATCCGTTAACCCGATCCGTGAACCCGTAATAAAAATATAAATTTTATTATATATATATATATTAAAATTTAAAAACTAAAAAAATAATTTTACAATAAAAAAGGTGTGGTACTATAAATGTGTGGGTCAAATGAAAGCCAGCTCATAATTATCTCATTTTTGCTGTGAAGGTGTGGACAGTGTGGTACTGTAAATGTGGATTTAGCTGTTTAGGTTTCATTTTATTATGTGCTTCTCTGTTCTCGCTCATCTCATCTCCTTTGCTGCTCTTCTGCACCAGCTCCTTCTATGTTCTATCTCATCTCAGATCGATCAAGCATCAGATTTTCTTCTGTGTTTTCTTTTTCTTTTTCAACAAAACATTTTTTACATTTTGTAAGTTAAGACTAACACATTAGGTTATGCCCGCTTGTGTCATGTAATATATGTGTAAACATGAAAGGGTACTTAAGTATTTTGAATATAGTGTAGTGCTCCTGATATACATATATATATCACAGTGCTTGACACAAATTGTATTATATCAAACTTTTATATCAACTTTCAATAACCATAATATACGAGGGAATAATCAATTAACATACACGTCTTATAACAGTTTTCAACAACTTTCAAATTGTGTTTGGTTTGGCTTTAAATACTGCTAATATTGGATCTCCAAGTGTTGAAACTGCAAGTGCAAGTGCTGGAACTTCTTAATGTATTACTTTCAGGTATATTGTTATTTGTTTCACCTTTTTTTTCATATTTTGATTATCATGTTTATAATATTAATGAATCATATTTTGTTTATTTGTTTGTTTCAGCAACTTGGATTAAAGGTGCTGTTGATGTTAATGTTGATGATGATGTTTGTTTCAGTAAAATTGGTTGCAACAAATTTGGTTATAGCAAAGCTTAGTTTGTAAGAAATAGTTGTGATTCAGACTATTATAGTAAATCTTGTTCAAGAATATTTTGTTTTAATTTATATTATAAGTCTATTTTAGAATATTATGTTGATGGTATTAAATGAATCAATTTTATTACTTTCATACATTTGATAATTTGTATTAATTGTATTGGATATTTGAAAGAATCATGATATAAAATAGTAGTTCTAAGAAAAAAAAATTTAAATAGGTAACCCATTGGTCCGAACTGAACTGAACTGTTCATGAACGGGTTGGGTTGGATTGGGTTCCAAAAAAAATTTCTGAAAACCTAACCGATCAAATTTGATTGGTTGGGTCATAAATTTGGCTAAAACAGAACCAACCCGTGAACACTCCTAATTATAAGACTTATGCAAACAGTATATCTATAAGTTGTACTAGATGACACTACTTGTGCTTTTATATATTAATATATCTTATTTGCTGATAATAATAAAAATTAATTATGCAAACAAGTGCTTCAAACCATATAGAACATGGTTGGTTTATAGAGTTTTGCAAGGACCCTTTTCAATTACCACCTATAATGTTGCTTAGTTGTCACGTTTAATAATGTATCTAGTTAATTCATAGGTTTAATTACTCATTTAGTTCTTATAGTCATATAAACTTTACCTTTTAGCCCCTATACTTAAATCAGTCCTTTTAGTTCTTATACATACTATTTTTAATCCCTTTTAGTCCATATGAGTTTAGACGGTAGGGATTAAAATGATATATGTCGAGACTAAAATGGATAACTTTTAACTGTAAGGACTAAAAGGTAAAAATCATGCAACTATAGGGACTAAATCAGCAATTAAACATAATGTATATTTAAAGGGAAAACTGCATACTGTTTCTCTAGACAGTATCAAATACAATAGTGGCACTAAACATTAATAAGATAACATTAATTCATAAGAGAAGAAAGACTCAACCTCTCAATTACCCCAGGTTGATCAGTGATCAACAACTTAAAATTTAATATCAGTTAGATACAAGAGAACAAGTAGCTTCAGTATCTTGTTATTAATAGATTTTATTAGAGGCTTTTTCTTCTCAAACATTATCAAGTAGGAAAAGAATACCTTGTTGGCGGACTTTGGCACACTGCTGAACAACACATACTCCTAGATTTTGGAATATCTTGGAAACTTCACCTTGAGGATCAGCTACCACTTCAGGCATTCCACTGTCTCCAGAAGCAGAGAGCTGTGATGATTATTTAAATAAACTTCACTTGTTCTCAAATCTTAGTTTGTATTTAGCAATAAAGCCAGAACACTTAGGGTTTGAGAATGGTATAAACATAATATCTTTGAAGAACTAAACAAACTCATTTTGTACACTCTGCACTGTAAAATTAATGTCACCAAACAATGCTCCTATAAAATTTACAATTCAGCAAGCATAGGCAGACCTATTTTTTGTAATTTACTGTTGCCAAAACATATGAAACACAGAAATCCTTCAAACTTCCAGATGAGTATCAAACTTTATAATATCTTCCTCCCTTTTGCATGTGATTTGAACACAGCTTATATCACGATGGACTTGGGTTTGGATATGCCAAATCATAAACTACTTCTAGTAAAACTGTTAGAAGCTTTTAATGGAGAAGAGAAAGAAGGGAGACAACGAAGGTGAGTTTCTTTTACAAGATCAGTACTTTTTTATTTTTAAATTGAATTAATTTTACTTTAATTTTTTAAGAAGAAAAAAAACTACTTATGTTTTTGACAAGCAAACAACATATATAAACATTTTCCTTTTCTTGGCTTGTTCTTCAACGATCATGTTTCTAGGCAACATGTATGACACCACACGGTTTATGTCATTATCAAGTTAGGATTTTAGTTTTATGAATTTGATAGAACCGTATATCCAAACACGGTTCACGACGTGTCCAATAAATAGAGTACCTTACAATTTTATACCTTTAAGCCTAAGACAACAAGAGTTTAATTATAATTAGTAAGGAAACATATAAATGGAGAGGGGAAGCTAGTTATAGGGGGAAAGTAAAGATGGGAGAAAATATAGATGGAGTATTGTCTTCAAGTCCACTATGTTGATAAACTTTGGAAGGTTAAGGATATTTTTTTTTGGGTAGTATAAAAGATGTGAGAGAAGAGTAGAAAGGATTGAAGTATGAAAGATAAAGTAAAATGAAACATACAGCTGGTCTAATAGGGAGATCAAATAGATGAGGTATTCCGAACTGCTGAACAACCTGCAAACATAATCAAACTATCAAACACATGCCACAGATAGAACATAGTTGTTTTATGTTAAGTATGATGAACTTGTCAATATTTTTTTCTTTGAATATGATGAACCAAATAAAAAGTTAACAATCAAAGTCATTATTCGTGCCTGAGAACCTGAACCTCTGCCAAATGGGTAATATCGTTTTCCATCAGCATCAAAGTGACACATGTTCTCCACAACAGCAACACAAGGCACCTTACACATTAACAGACGAAAACTAAATGTAAGTATTAAATGAAAATAGTATCAAAAGAAGTATGACTAGCAAATACTTTCACAATTTTTTTAAATATATATATCAAACAGAGGAAGGATAAAAAATGCAAAACACAAGCATGGGATTGAAATCAATAAAATGGAATAGTTACGTCTGCAAATTGTAGAAGAACCACCTTAAGTTTTGAAAACATCCGAACTCCTTTTGCAACATCAATGAACGACAGCTTTTGAGGAGTGGTAACAATTACAGCAGCAGTTAATGGAACTACCTAAAGAAATATGCAACCAAAGTCGAATCAATGAGAATTGGCAACTAAAAAGACATTGGCAAACAATTGAAGGATATACACACTATACAGGCTTCCTAAGCCAAATGTGATAAAGCTGGGCCAAATTTAAACCCAAAGAAGATCTAGCTGGCCCAAATTTATGCTAAGAGGAGTGCTAACAATACACTCTCTAACACACTCTTTCTAAGGTACACTCCGCTATTGGTTGAAATTTATTAAAAACTACAAAATTAGAAGAGTAAATCATTAAATGAGAAGTGAGATCCACCGAAAGATAATTTCTAATAAACTCCCACCAATAGTAGAAAGTGTATTCAAAAGAGTTTGTTGCTAGCATCTCTCTTTTGAAGAGTTCTCTTTTGAAGGGTACTAGCAACACACTCTGTAATACACTCTTTGTATTGGTTGAAATTTATTAAAAACTACAAAATTAGGAGAAAGAATCATGAACCCACCAAAATTAGTGCAAAACTCCAAAAATAATTGGACAGACCAGATTTCCACTAAAAAATGACCGAGCTGAAATCATGCCAGTCCAATTACTTTTGCACTAATATTGAGCTGAAATTTGGGTCAGCTTGATCACCTTTGGGCTGAAATCTGACCCAGCTCAATCACATTTGACTGTTCTGATTTCAGATCAAAGGTGATCAAGCTGGCCCAATTCCAGCCCTATCAGCCAAATTGTAATGTGAAACAAGCAAAAGGACCAGAACCTGGCATAATGTGAGTTGAATATCTCCAGTTCCAGGAGGCATGTCAATAATGAGGTAATCCAGCTCACCCCTACATTGTATAGAAAATCAGGATTATAAATCAAGCAGAACCCATTTTATCTTCAAATATAATTTTTGGGGACGACTAAAGTATAGATTACTATATGAATTCAATTTTTTTTAACTCAAATACATGCTCTGGGGTGGACCCATAAACTTAATAATATATACAAAAATAAAAAAAAAACCGGTAACTACAAAAGCCTTAGCACACTAGGTGACTTATACAATTAATATTAAATACAATGCAAATTCCTATGAAAGACATGGTTTGGTAAGCCAATAAAGCAATAACAAGTTCCCTATGCCCTCCTTAGTATTTTTTAAAAATGTTTTTCAGAAATGCATACCACTCAGTAGTAGTCAGAAATTGATTAATGACTCCAGAAACCATGGGGCCACGCATTATTGCACGTCCTTGTCCAGCAAATCCAAAAGAGATCAACTTCACTCCCAAGTATTCAGTAGGAATTATGGTCTTCTTCTCTGGATTCTGCAGCAAGAGTCTGAACAATTATGTTTGCACTACTCGATCAACTAAATATTAAAAAGAAAAAATTGGTTTATCAGATCATACCATTACTAACAGTCGGTTTTCAGGAGAGACCATAGTCGGTAAGCTTGGACCATAAACATCAGCATCAAATATACCAACTCTAGCACCCATATCAGCCAAAGTGTAAGCAAGGTTTACTGCTACAGTTGATTTTCCCACGCCCCCCTACAAAGTTTGACATAAAAGGCATTCATGACATGAAATGAAATGCAAATCGTGGTAAATAGATTGGCTCATAATTCCACGTACCAAAACTTTTTAGCTTCAACCCATAGTTGAAACGATATAGTGGTATTGTTTTTTTCAGAAGCATTCTCTAAATGCATTTGATAGAATATAATGCAAAAATACTTTAGTTCCTTTCATCATGGAAGAGCTTTCCACCAAAAACTCGAGAAATTTTTCAGGTGCTATATATCAAAAACTACCATACATAATTAAAATAAAAGTTCTATTTAACTCATTTAGAAACCACAAAGTCTTTGATCAGCAGGAATAAGGGGAAAGTGTGAGGAAACAATATTGCAAGAAAGCAACCAAATTATGGCAGATAACTTGATATAACAAGACCAATATATGAAGAAGAAAAACCTCCCACAAGACCAACCTTGCAACTGGACACAGCCACAATATTTGAAATTGTCTGTAGACCTGCTGGAAGTTGCTCGGCATATATGGGTCTTGCTGGTTGTGCAGACATCGTAACTTTTACATTCTTGACCCAAGGGAGCATTGCCACCACTTCATTTGCCTTCTGCTCAAACTGTCATGCATATATATTCATTTATAGTCTAATCAATACATTAGAAATGGGGATGGAGAAAATCAAGTACGAAACATTTCTTTATAATGGGAGATAGATGAAATATTTCATTTATTATCCCTGCTACATAATGAGCATACAAAAAGAAAGGTCTACCACTCTAACCTACATCAGATATAGCTCAAACAATGGCAATTTGTGTCATTTACCACGTCCTTGATTGGACATGCTGGTGTAGTGAGCTCTAACCGAAACGATACCTGAGATTCAAAGGAAGAAATTTCAGTAGGAACATAATCATTTGCATTTACATGTGTGTTGCAGAAAGTTTTGGGCCTATGCTTTTTAAGACCTCTCCTAGAGCTTTATCAATCTGCAGATCTTTCACAAATCCACATGTAACAATATCTGTTCCAAAGTCTGGATCAATGATCTGAGACAAGGCTTTCAACACATCATCCTCAGCCGTTCCAGTTGATACTGAAGAATCCCCAACTGCATGTATGAAAATCCACAAAATTAAGGCATGAATCAACTACAAGTATTCCATTAATTGTATTTGGTGGCTAAACAACTTATGGCATGTTTACTTTTTAAGACAGGTTTTAGGCATAGGAATATTCAAACTTTTCTAATATACATCTGACATCATGTTCAACCAAAAACGCGAGTCATTCGGCTGTGAACATGCATGTATATTCCTTATAAGTTATAATCTATCACCTGACTGACATGACTTCCATGTGCACATTTTTATATCATTTGACAAACAGGAGATACTTAAATTGACATGGTTTAACAATCATCTCCATAAACAACACCAGGGAGAGAATAAATATGAATAATTTCTGCAGTCTCCACCTATACAAGTAGGCCTAAATCCCAAACTTTATCCTCTAACAACCTTCCTATTTTAATGTAGAATTTTGAAAAGCTGCTCATTCATTTATCACATCAATCCTGAAAGGATCTGATAGCAAGTTAACCAACCTCTGGTGAGCATAAGGTTGATCAAGCATTGGAGTTACATTCAGAAACATATCCACCAGAACCCAGAAACAGGGAAAGTGGATTTTTAATTATAAAACAGTTCCATTATACATACACTCTAAACCCATAACCACAATTATATTCATAATGCCCAAATCCTAGTTCACAAAACTTTAACCAAATTCCAAAACTTTTGCACACATTTGAGGCCGGCCAATGAGCAGAATTAAGCACCTTCCTTCCATGTACAGAAAAGGAATCAAATTTAGTAGTTTACCTTCAACAGAAGCAGCTCTGGTAGTGACCCTTTTATGGGGCTGGTCCCTTTGGGAGTGAAGAGAAAAATGAAGGGTGGAAAAAAGTGAAGAGTTTACACTCACAGAAGAAGGAAGCAAACCTGCAAGAAGAAAGAAGTGTGATGAGCATGACATGATGGGAAGGGGGTGTAAGAGAGAGGTGTATGAGAAGACTCAGTGGCATACCCCATGTTAGTTGTGGTGCTTTTGAGGCTTGGATAGAGAAGTATGGAGAAGAAGATGGAGCATGAAGAACTTGCATTGTGGGTGAGCAAAAAAGAGGGTGAGGTAAGTGACAGTTTGTTTCTGAACCTCATGTTTCAGTTGCTAGTTACTACTACTATATAATAATTTTTTATTATTATTTTGCAAATTACAAACTCAATGTTTTCTCATCCAAAATTATTTGTTTTATGAAAAATTGTGAAATTGGTTTGTCGTTTGCTATAGTAAGGTATGGGCTTAAGCCCTCGGCTGGTCCAATAACTTGCGGTCCATACAATTTAGGATTAATAAAAGGATTTAATTTAAATGCAACTATAATGTAAAGATCTTTTATATTATTATTCAATTGTAGATTATACATGATAAAATTATTTATTTTTGTATTAATTATTTCAAAAACCATACTTGAAACGATTGTTTTTACAAGACTTATAATGATTTTTAATTAGTTGATAATGTAAAGAATTTTACACTAACAATATAAATAATTAAACTCTTAGTAAATATTAGAGTTATTTAAATGTGCTTTCCTTATTTCATCTTTCATACAAATTTAATTGGAATGCACAAATAATATGAAGGTATCAAAATTTTGAAAATATCGGTTAGTAAAATGAATAAAAAAATATTCTTTAAATAATAAATTGAAAAAAAATATATTATAGATATGAAAAATATATTTAAGTTTTATTTTTTTTAATTTTAAGATGATATAAAGAAATTTATTTTTACATTTTATTTGATTAATGAATCCAACTGTTATATTTTAAGTTTATTCACTAATTTTATAATAAATTTTATATCTTTTTATAATTTTTTTCATATTTTTAAGTTTTATATAATTTTACCGATCATGCAAGTTTAGCCACTAACTTAAAAAGCTAGAATAGATTAAAAGTAACTTAATAATTTTATGGATCTAATTCTTTCATTAGATATGTCGTAAATCAGGTTCATGTGGACTAAGCCGACCAAATCCTAAATGGTTCTTCGGCTTTTCTCATACCAGAATGATATGATGATTTACTAGTTGCTCCAAATCAGGCCGCTGGTTCCCTTCCATTCCATCACGCATAGCAGAATGAAATTACTATGAAAATTTTAATGTTCTTCCAGTTCTTTCACCTGTTAGTTTTTGTAATTATCGATATAAGCAAAATCCTCTGTACAAACACTCACCAGTCACCAAACTAAAATGTTAGCGGAAAAACATTATAAGCCGTACCTTCTCATTTTGGAACATTCCATTATTATCAAGTTACTTAGATGTCAAATAAATAAAGGCAATTTCCATTTGTTCAGTTATGTTAATTTATTGTGGTCAGCAAACTTGGTTGCCAATTAGTTCTGAGCTTATGTTCTTATCTTGCTTCAATTTTTCTTTCTGGAACAAAGCTTCTGTATTCAGTATTTTACCGCAAGAAATGTTATTGAAAAATTCTTGTAAGCCTCGCGGGTTATAGGGTATTGTTCTCAAAACAGGACCAAGAATAAGCTAATTGTAGATGCCGAACAGAATATTGCAGGCAATAGAGCCTGCTCTCAAGACACTTAAAGTGAATTTCAATCCTTAAATCATATCAATACAAGCTAATTATACTACAAACAAGGCAATGATCATGATTCATTTTAGTTTTTTTTTATAAAAAAAAAGTAATTAACAGAACCAAAAAATAAAAAAAATCTTACACTTGTTTGACCACTCTAATAGAATTTGTGGCATACAAACAGACCATATACTTATCTATCAGAAAGTAAGCAGTTAAATAATTAAATTGGATATCTCCAATGGAAAACATGAGGAAGGTGGAAAAACAAAGTGTTGACGAGAGAGAGAGTCACAATCTTCTGTGTTCATCATCTCCAACTCATAGCATGCCATCTGATTTTGCCGGCATCCTCCTGAGGAAGTTTTGTGGGACTGCAGGCATATCAAATCGAAACCTTGGAGGCCTTAAGACATAAGTGACCCACATGAACATCAAAATGCGAAAAGGAACCAAATATGTCACAATGACAGCCACAAAACAGAAAATAACAAACAAAACTGTTGCTCTTGGATCCCTCCAGCTGAGTAGAGCCTGCACCCTCTCTCCTTGAGTTGCCAAGTTAGCCATCACTTCTAGCACCCTCCCCGCAATGGCTCTTAATCGATCATACCTCTTCTTCAAATTATCACCATTAAATTTAGATGGAAATGGGTCAAATTCTTCTTCTAGTTCTTCAACAGTGGCTGTGTCAGCCTGAGACAATCTCATATCCATATGGGAAGGATATCTTGGCCTTGTTCTATAGCGCCAAATCCCAACCAAGAGGAGGAAGGAAAATGTTGATGGCAAAACTATTCTTGGACAGAAAATAACAAAGACAAACATGAAGTAACTAACCACCGTGGTAATTGAATTCTTCCAAGCATGTATCTCATGAAACTGTTTAGCAACAGAAACCAAAACATTGAGAAGACAAGCAATCCTGAAAAACTGAGCTTTTCCCCTCCTCATGCTCCACACATTTGTCCCCATGTCTAGCATGTACTCCACAACCTCTTTACTGAGTGGTGGTTCAGCCCTTTTGAGCCTCAATGTGGTGATGGCAGCAGCTTGGTTCCTCAAATTATCCAACTGAAATATAGACAATGGGCTTATATAGTGCATTCTTGGGAGTAAAGGTTGTGCATAAGTTTGCAAAACATTCAACAATGATGGACAAGAAAACCTCACAGCCAATTGAATTTCTCCCATCTTCCTGACTCCTTGAGTGTGCAAGTTTATAAGAGGGTAAGAGTGAGTGTAAATCCTATCACTTTCAAGTGTTGACAACCGAATCCTTACCTTGCCAATTCTTCTATCCACAGCTCCTTCAGCTTTTTTCCCTCCGGCATTTTTGCCTCCATTCAAGTTTCCATTATGAAACACAACAATTGTAATCACAGTGCAAGGATCAAACACTTCCCATGTATATTGCTCATTCCACTTGGGAGAAGGACTATCTACAATAGTCCTTGTCCTCACCCACTTGGGACCATACTTAGCTACACAAAAGGCATCGGTGCGGTTTTCCTTACTCATTGGAGAGAGCCCCACAGCATTCAGGATTCCCAATTCAAGAACACCAATACTTGGCTTGCATAAATACTTAGATGATGGCCTTACATCACTAGTGTAGTGAGTGGCCTCATCAAGAACATGGTACCCTCCATCCAAAGAGATCCTCATGTTAAGTTTACTTGAAAACTCAACCTCCTCTTCACCCTCCTTTTCCTTTGGCTTCTGAAGATTGTACCACACACTAGCTGGTGGAGTGGCATCAATTCTCTGCTGCACATTCTTCAAAGGAACCACACAAATTCCCAAGCTTTCGTGCTTGTGGGGATTCCCCTGCTCAATGCTCACAAACAAGCAATCGTCAAATGGTTCTGCCACAACAAACATCAAATCCTCATTCCACATGGGGCTTGCATTACACTTCAAAGGACGGCTCCTCAAAGCCAAGTTCCCCAAAACACCTTGGATGAAAATTTCCGAGTTGTTACCTATCTTACTATATTTTAGCCACAAATCTTGGGCTTGAATCACATTAACTCTAAGGTACCAAAGCCTAGGAGAAATATATACCTTGGAACGAGTGTGAGCAATGTTTTCACCACTAGTCTCTGGTGCATCTGAATGCCAAGCCTCAGAAAAAGATTCATCTGCCTGAGTTCCCATCCAAACAGACACCATCAACTCTCCTTGAAGCTTCACCCCATTTTGATCCTCAAGCTTGTACCATTGCGGCGCTAAGGGGCTATCGGGAGGAACTCTCGTTGGAACATCACAAATTGTGAATGCAACACGTCCCATGAACTCATCAGGGTCATCATTATCCTTGTCCTTCACCACAATCTCCAAAACTAGCACTTGAATCCTCTCCTTGGCAAAAGCAAAGACTTGGTTCCATTCCGGGGAGGTGGTTTTCTCCAAGCATCTTGTTGTTCCTGTGAAGCTTCCAAGATTCACTTCCACAAAAGGGTTGCAAGGTTGAGATTCACATTTCTCAGGCAAGTCTTTGGCTTTCATCACCCTGACAAACAGAAACTGCATTTTCTCAACCAAGTCAAATGCAGTGGGGAGCCTATCACCACTGATTGCTCTTCCAGCACTGATGTTTGGAGTTGTCGCCTTCAGAGAGAAATCCTCTTTGTTCTTCTTTTGGTTTTGGCTTTGGTTCTGGTTTTGATTTGCCATTGCTTATTCTGCAAAAAAGTTAACACAGACTACAATTAAATCACACACACACACACATATATAACATGAACAAATGGCTAATAGGACTAAAGAGAAAACATACAATCACAACTGTTGAATTTATAAAGAACTCAGAATGTTTACTCAGAATTTCAAAAGAGAAAAATGGTGTGAATCCTTATAATGAAGTGCAGGTTTGGTCAAAAAGATAAAAACAATTGTCAGTTGAATGCAGTGATTACGGTTTGTAACAGCAGCAACGTAAACATGAATTTGAAATTGAAAAGATGCCATGTTTTTAGTTTTTGAATTTCTACTATTTATGGTAATGCATGTAAACATAACACCACACATGCAGCGTGAGAGTACGAAATAATAAAAAAATAACCATGCAAGCAAATTTAACGAGAAAATTCAGTATTTTTTTTTAAAGTAACAAAGATGAAAATTCAGAAAAAGAAAAAATGTGCATTCACACACACACACACACACAAAAAGTGAAAGATTGTGAGAGAAAGAGAGGGAACTGAACTTGGTTGGTGTGACAGTTGAATTTGCCGTAACCACCAAAAAGACAAACAAGTCTACCACCTTTGACGGTGTTTTGACGGCGTTTGCAGGTGCTTCTTTTTCTTCAGAATTACTTATTAGCACTGGTCATTTTTAAAAGAAGACGCATTTAATTTAACTATAACTAAAAACAGCGGTTACTCAGTTTCTGAGATTACGGCTGTTACACAATTTCAGAGTATAAAAATGATGAAAGAAGGCGTGTGCTCTTATGGATTATAGATTATTTTGATAATTAATACACATTTAATTTTATTAAATTATCATAATATGCTCTTATGGTCTTATTTTTTTTATTTTTGGTTTGATTCTCTTATATTGTTTGTAAGGTTTCAATTTTTCCGTTGGAATGTAGTATCAGTTTTGTATTTGAATTTTTGAAGACGATTCAATTTAAAACAATTAATGTTACCTAATAATTGACAATTAATCACTTTAGTTTTACTTTTTTTCTGCGGCCCTTGATTAAATATTTTTTTGTATATATTAAATTAGTAATTTTTATTTCTATTTTCTAAATGAACTGAGGAATTAGTAGTACAGCAGATTTATGAGGAATTAATAATTAGAAAACAACGTTAACTCTGTTTAAAATTATTAGAAACTTGGAAATCCTTTTAATTATCAAGATCTTTAAAATATTACAATCATTTCCAACCTATTTCAAATTATGATTGCTATAAAGTCAAATCACGTTACTTTTTTTACATAAATCCCCAAAGAACGTATCATGACTGAACCAAACACACTAAACTGGCAACATTAAGAGAAAACAATGCAATCATTAGTTTCAAAAAATGAATTTAAAACAAAAGATAAATGTGATTCATTTTTAAAAGAAAAATAAATTACAAGATTTATCCACTCACTTTAATTTAATACATGTTTTTTTTTTTAATTTACTTCGATTTCTTACCCTCAAGTTTCAATTAAAAAATAGAAGTTGCAACTTGCAACATTAGAAAGATTTCCTTAACCTTAACATGGCTGCAAAGCACGATACAACTACAATGTTAGTTATTGTGCCAACAGCTTAGCTTATCACACCTACACCCTATGATGATAACCACAGGGGTACATAGTAAAGAGTAAACACCACATCAAGATAACCATAGTAGAAGTGAGTGATAAAACACCAAAGAAATCAAAAGAATGACGGGATGAATAAAATCAGCCATCACAATGTTGCTTGTCAAATGATGAAAGTAATGAAAAGAAAGTTCAACACTAATATCTACTTTGACTAAATTCATAATTGATAAATAATTGCAGTAATTTAGTAAATAGCAAATTGCCTTCAACATTCTGAGACTTCATGTCCAGAGATCCTTCTTCCCTTCAAGGATGAATGAGTTACTGTCTGCACAATCATCAATGCAAATCCTTTTAGCAGGACAAAAACTTGTCCCAATAAAATGTTGCGGTGAGTAATAAAAAATGCATGTACAAGGCAGAAACAATCAGGGTGACTTGTAGTTTTGAAATGGTACTAGTCTTGAAGCAAATAGGGATCTCGGGTAACAGAATTCCACAGCCTTAACTTGATGACACAGCCTTATTGGAGAACCCATTTCTTGGCCTCTTGTTGGATATAATATCAGAAAATGAGTCAACTAGTTGCCCTGCCAAACTACTTGGATCATCAATCAGAGCTTGAATGAAAGTATTTACCACCCTACGTTCTTGTTCTGTCGACCTCAAACTAAACCATGTCAGCAATTTCAACCTAAATTCCTGCTTGATATGACCCTGGCATTCTAGCCAGCGAATTACTTTCACACAATACTCAAAGTTCTCATCTAAGGAGAATGGACCATCAGATGCGCGTAAAGGAGAATCATTTATCAAAGTGCTGTCACAATCATGTGTCTCTTCATTTGTGCTTGCTACCCTCTTCCTACATGCATCTCCACGAGAGTCAACTGCTGGAACTTCTCCAGTAGGTCCATGGTTCCAAGTTTGGGAACCACCACTACCGTGTGATCTTGCTAAATTTTTTTCTAAATCATGAGAAGCAGCATCATCATCTGCCTCAACAGCCTGCTGCAAAGTGCAACCATTATCTTCATCCCTAGAAGACTCGAATGGAGGTGTAAGCTCTTCATTTAAATCAGGCACCGAAACAACATTTAGATCAAGGTCGCGTGAAACTGAAGGCAACTGCTCTTGTGGACTGGTAGGCTTGATTGTTTCACTTTGCCCACAGCATTTTCTCTTGTCAGCGCAGCAAAACTCCTCAAAGCAGCCTTGTTCTTGAGCCCAAGAAAGATGCAAAATTTTCCCAAGGTCTCGAACCTTAAATCCAGAGTCTTCCATTGTGGGATTGGGCTCCATTTTGGAGCCAGAAGAATTGCACTCAGTTTGAAGGTTCTTTTTTTTTATTCATGGCAACTGATGATGATGAATTCTTTTCCAATATCTCAATGCTCTTGGTGAAACACTTGGCCTCAGAATGACCCAGGTCACCCGTATCTGTAAAAGATACAATCCGAAATGTATATTCTGTGCAAGGCTGGAGGTTGGATATCAAAATCCTTCTCTGAGCTTTGGGAAACACAGAAATGGGATCTTTAGTGTGCGACTCCTCCCTGCTCTTGTAATACCAGAGCTTGTATCCCTTAATGTCCCCAGAAGATGCATTTGACATTTCAATTAAAATGATTTTGACTGAGGAAGCTGTTACCTCTTCAAACACAACCTTGCATGCAGCAGGAAGAGAACCCTCTGCAAGTTAAAGAAGTTCATCATATACACCATATAAATCAAAATTGCTTGGCACGCAAAAAGAATTTATATTTTAAAAAGAAAAAAAGTAATAGTTCCAACCTCTGGATTCTGGATGTACATTGGGAACAGTGGCCAACCATTCATCAGCTTTCTCAATAGCAAGAGAGCAGAGTTTTTGTACATCACTGGCAACAGGGAGTCTGCTGACAATCCCACGAGCCATCTTGGCAGATACCCCATTAACTGGACCAACTTCAGTTTCCAGTTTAGCCTTTGCCTCTTTTACCATTTCATGCAATTCTTTAAATCTTGAAGTACCATCCAAAAGCCTGTAGCTCAAATATATTCTGTAACATAGTACATCTACACGCCGGGCATCTTTTGCTATATTTAGCTGCTTCTTCCAACATCTGTCAGTATTAAACATGAGGCACCAATTTGATCAACATAAACTAAAATTTTAGTCACAAACACAAGTTGAAAATGGTTTAAATGTATTATACACCACAATATTCCATTTCACAATCAAATTAAAGGAACTGAGAAAGGCCATAATGGAACTCATTTATCTTGCAAAAAGACACAAAGGACAACAAACACAGTAGCAGTTAAGCTTGCTTCATTGTTGCATGCAAGTCAAGTGAATAATGGACAAGAGAAGCAGGAGACATGGGTGAATTCATTTTTAATTCTCTTATTCAATATATAGTAATATACAAAATGCAGGTTGATACATATTATTTCACAGCATAAACAAAGAAATTTGAAAGATCAATCGAAGCCTCCCTAGTATCAATAAAATGATACAAAGAAGAGGGGTAAAACACCAAATAACTAGACAAGTAAAGAAAATTACTCACCCAAGTATCCCAGTAACTTTACCGCAGGATGCACAACAATAACCACCATCTAGTTGCATCAGTTGTCCATGATCAACAACTCCTACTTTTTCATGCTGAAGAGCACACTCAATATGGCAAGACAACCCACATGAGTCCCCTTGAGAAGATTCACATGTGCATACCAACCAAAGACTAGGATCCTTGTTATCATCAAAAAGGTGGCAAATACAGCAAGAGCACCTTCTACAAAATGTGTCATCTTTAGAGAGAACAGCTCGGCAGGCAGAATTCTTACAGATCCAGGAGTTTGAATGTCCAAAATCACTAGGTGAGACAGGAGCTGGTACGAACCGCACCGGGTTTTCTCCTTTGCGATGTTGCTTCCTAGAAGGCTGATTGCTGAGACCAGAAATTTTTTTTGAGTCCTGTTTCTTGACAATCTTACTGGTTGACTTAGTTTCAGCCATCCTGCTTTTTGAAGAAATGTTCTTTTTGTCTTTATCAAAGCAAGTTCGTAAAAGTTCCTTCTTAGGACCAGATTTTAGGAATTCCTGAAGAAGTTCTGAACTTCTTGAAGCATCATCTGAATGGCCATTTTTTTTCTGGAGTACTTTGTGCACTGGATGGAAGGCTTTGAACACCAGAAACTGAAATAACAACCAAATACAAAGTAAGTCCAGGGGAAACAGAAGGAAAATCCAACAAAAGTAAACAATAAAACCTGCTCTGTTGATCAACTGAAGAGAAATAAAAAACAATAGCAGATTAATCTAGAGCAATAACAAATGAGATAAGTAATAAATTTCACACAGGTTCCACCAAAGAAATATGAATAGAAGATTAATCACAGAGCAGTTTAACCTTGAACAGAAGAACTTCAGCCCTTCTGTGACTACATCGTTCAGATCAAGGTAATCAAACTCGAGATTTTACTTAGACTCAGGAAAGGGAAATAGAAGCGAAAACCATGGAATCGTAATTCGTAACATAAAGCATAAAAGATTCTACAAGATTCATAAAATTCATTTATAAGCATATTACAAAGCATAAATAAGAGAAAAACATTATAATGCACATCAAATACTTGAATAAGCTTAAATTCGTAATCATAACCATCTCCTTCATCAACCATAATAGCAAGATGATCCTCATATAGATGTGGCACAGCAAGAACATCCTCATCCACATTGTCTTGGGGGAGGGTTGCGAGAGGTTGAAGATGGAGACAAACAGTTGTTTTGTGTTTCTCGGTTCTCTCAGTAGATGCTTCTAGGTTCTTGGTGTTAGGGTTAGTGAGCACTTGATTTATGGGCTTGGGTTATGGGCTTAGATTTGCAGAATCCTAGAATGGCCAAAACAATTTGGAACCTGACTTGCCAAGTAGAATCAAAAACTCTACGATTCTGTGTGGCAGTGCTGCAGATTTGTGAGTCTAAGCTCATACCAACTCATCCAGGGAGTGTAAACTCGTGCATTTCTATGACTCAGCATGTAATTTTGACTACCATGGTTCAGATTAGGGTAACCCTAAAAATCAGCTTCAACAGAGCCTATTTGATTTCCTTTCCCAAACAAAATCATGGCCCCAATTGTTCATATTTAAAATCAAAGCTGAGCATATGTCGCTACTCTTGGCCCATTCGGTCTCATTCTTGCTCTAGCACCTGTGTTATTATTAGTAAACCAATACCTGCTTTAGCTCCACACCTGTAAGCCTCATATTTTAACATCATACATATGCTTAAGAGTATAAACTGGAAATCCAACAACTAGAGATAAACACGTCAAGGTTATGTTTCTACCTATTTATGATGTATGCATCAATCAGCAGTAGCTAGAGCCCCAGCACTAGAACCCAGAATCCTCCCTATTCCAATGCAACAGAAGAATGTAAATAAATTGTCCAAAATAGTACATTACAAATGGAAAACAAGAGAGAAGCCATAACAGGATGAACAAGTTGACTGAAACTCACATGAACTCAATCTAAAAACAAATTGAACTAAATGAAGAATATAAAAACAAAAACCTATGAAGAGTTGATTCTGGAGACAGCCATTATTAATTCATATGCAAAATCAAAGACAATTCAAAAGTATTAGCACATTTTTTATCCATTCCAAATAATGCTACATAAAGCTGTTTTGACTCTTGCATTTTAAATCCTTTATCCTTTAATCATGAAGTATCATCCTAATGTTAAATTCTAATTAACACAATCATTGTCTTTGAAAGCATTCCTCTTTGTATGGACGGAACCAATGTCAAATCCATTTCCACCTTCAACTTCAAAAAAAAACAATAAAAAATTTTAAACATCAATGTCAAAATTATGAACAGAAACAGCCAACAAGCCAAAAAAAATATTATATTCAGTTATTTCAGTTCAAGATGAACAACAAACAACCAAGGAGAAAACCTGGACTCAAGTTCCTCCGGTTGAAATGCACAATTCATAATTAAATAGGAGTAACAAAAGTCAAGCTACCCTGAATCAGTTAAAATTACAGAACAATCTCCAAATTATATTCCAAACACTAGGGATCACACCTTCTCACCAAAAGTTTGACAATACACAACAAGGGCACAACACATAAAATATATGCACACATCAGGCATTCTCATAATTCAAATACCTAAAAGACTACATAGAGATCCTCATAAGCACCAGATCCTCCTGACCATGGAAAAAGAAAAGAGATATCCTGACAGAGTTAACACTACAGCATCTCCACAGTCAAGAATGTGATAAATCCTGGAAGGGAATTCAAGGCCAACATGCAACAGGTATAGTTTGGATTAACCCTTTATACTAGACTATGCAGGCAAAGGAGAAAGACCTTAAGCTATAATTTTAATTTATCATGCACATCTTAATCAATACAAGTGCAAATCTTTATATGTGTACACCATTCAAAATATTTTTAAGGAATGTATTCTTCATCAATCCAACCATTGAAGTATACTTAATTGTCTTGATCCTTCTTGCCAGATATTTGAAAATTTGGTCCTCAAGAAGTACATAATTAAAATTTAATATTTTAAGCTTAAAAAGTATATTGAATGCTCATCTTATATATTTCCTAGTGAACAATTACAAATCAATTTAAGATTATCTAAATTAAGAGAATTGATTATCCCGTGGAAGATTTTCTATCAAATTTGTGATATAAAAAGTCTTGTCAGGATAAACATAAAACTGTACAGTAGAAATAAATAATATTTCAGTATAATTATATAATCACCAGACACACTGTCAGTTCTACTAAAGTTCTATCTATTTTAAAGTACCAAGTGCATGTTTGGATAATTGGTAAAGTATTACTTGAGTCATTGACTAGAATTAATTTGGAAGAAATACCTTCTGTAGAATGAGTTGTACATTTAGGAGGGTTCTTCCTAAAGATAATTGGTGTAAAACTACCAAAATTACTTTCAACTAAACTTTTAATACCCTGATAAATTTTAGTTTGGTAACTGACAAGACAATTTGGACAACAGAATCACTAGTTGAGGAGCTATTTATACAAGGACTAAATTCAATAATCACACTCCACTCTTAGCATTTATAGTACCATCAAATTCTACAATGTTTTTTTAATTGGGAGGATTATATGTACTTCAATTCTTACTAATTATACTCTATCCATAACAGAAACACACATTAATGCATTAATATTTCATAATTCCATACGATGAAAACAGAACATCATTGGTACATCAAAATTCTTACCCACAAGGTTTAAAGGGAAAAAATAAATGGACATTCATATTGTGAATAAACATAACAGGAAAAGGAAAAAAAAAATCCATTTAAAAAGAAGTCCCAGATTGGTTTTGTAGACAATCTTCATACCCTTACCTAATTTATTGCTGAAATTTTGAGTAAATCTTATGCCACAATTCTTCATAATTATTTTCCTTAATAAGGTATCACAAAGTATAACATTTCCATATAACAAACAACAACATTACTGTTAATTTAGTATAATATAATTCCAATTAACAAAAAAGAGGAAGAATAGGAAATTAGATATACCTTTATGCATTGTAGCCCATAGCCACAATTACTTTCCAAACCTTATAACATACAGAGGAAGAAATACAAATACTAGATTGAAACCATACGTGTTCAGCATTTATTAAACCTGAGAAGCTTATTCTGATATAACATTGATCCTTGATTCTTGAGAAAATAGACATGCAGCATATATGACCTCAGGCTTATGTCATCATATTACTCTATTTTAAGCACATTTTATAGTATATTGCATCATATGAGCCAACCAACTTGCAGGTCGGGTTTGGCCAATAAAAGGGAAAATATTGATGAAGCAATTAAGCACTAACACAAAAGTTATGAGGCGCCTAACCATGGGGCTATAAATTGATTAAGTGACAAAAGGCCTAGCAAAAGAAGCCACTTTCAATATTTAAACCAAACAACAGTGGACTGAAACTGTACATATACACGGGTCCTTATCAGGGAAGAAAGCAAAAGAAACTTGATGGTTAGTTAGACATATTTTGAAACATGTAGCAGTGTGTTGGTCAGTAGTAAAACACATATTATAACAGAATCATTAGACAAATCACACAGCATGCATCAGCCAGTCAGCTTTACAAACACAACAGAAAGGGGTAAAAAATTGTTGCAACCTGTCACTATTGAAAGAACAAACTAAAAAAGAAGCTCAAAAACATACCTTTAGCAAGGAACTTGTCTTCTAAATCCATTTGCAAGTGTCCAACACTGTAACAAAATGGCCCTTCTCTGACAAGCAGATAAAAAATGGCATTAAAAGGCTGCTTACGTTATTGTGAAGAGAAAATGAGTCTCATACATGAATCATCACTCCACTCAACTCCCACGTGAACAGAAAAAGGAAACATTTTTAGTGAAGTCTAAGCCATGTATCACACCAAAGAAAATTATCAAACACTAGTTAACCAAATCTTCAACATAACCAGCACCTCACTTAAAGCACAAATTCCATTTTTGAAATGATCAAGAGGAGCAAACAACAATTACCAAATACTTCAAAAATTTATTCTGGATTGTTCACTTATTTTTCATTTATCTATAACGTAAAAGAAAGTAATAATTTAGCACAGGAGAGAGAAGCCATGTTTCAAATACACCAATGTCAGAATGTAACTAGCTCCTCATGACTTGAGCACAATAAACAAACACATTCAAAACGCAAAACCAATAGTACAACTTTTTTCCCGTGAAATTGGAAGACAGTGTCAAGCTTTATAATAATTCACATATCTTCCTCAACTACTAACTGAGCTAAACCCCTTCACCAAACCAATAGTACATGACACCAACCATAAAAAATAAAAATATATATCTCAAATTGAAATAAATAAATAAATAAATCAAACTACAAATACAGCTGTATTACCTAGCCCATTCGACTTAAATCCACGTTGCCTCATGGAAAAGATCCAATTCCAATCAACTTTCAACTGCTAAATAAAATTATTATTATTATTATTATTATTATTATTATTATTATTATTATTATTATTA
>CM023956.1:8269338-8327983 GCA_013407115.1 Glycine latifolia | reverse complement strand
ACTTAAAGACTTAAATACATTCCAAAACAAATGAAATAATATAGAGATAAATAAATGAGAAAGTGAACGTAAAAGAAAACCAGAAGCACAACAAAATCACGATTCAACCGCTCTTCCAATAGGCATTGTGTGCCGTGAATCAACGATAGGGAGAAAAAATCAAAGAGAGTCTCT
This sequence comes from Glycine latifolia, assembly GCA_013407115.1. Classification (NCBI taxonomy): domain Eukaryota; kingdom Viridiplantae; phylum Streptophyta; class Magnoliopsida; order Fabales; family Fabaceae; genus Glycine; species Glycine latifolia. The sequence continues at coordinate 8,327,809 of CM023956.1, read as the reverse complement.
AAATTATTTTTCTTAATTAAAAAAAAATCGAATAAGGAAAATTTAGAAACGAATAAAAGCCGCAATTTATGCGAGAATCACGAGGCGAACGTGAAAATAGGAAAAGAGACCGTGGAAGGGGGGAACCGAGAACGAATCTGCGAAGAAAAACGAATCGAAAAAACGCAAAAAAAATAAATAAATATAAAAGGCTGAATCACTGACCTTGGGAGAATGGGGAGAGGAATCAAGGGTTTATTGTTGCCATGAATCCCCAACAACACAACACAACACGACCAGATACAAACGTTGTTATTGTGGTGGTGGTGGTTGTTGTTGTTAGTTTGCGTTGGTGAGTTGCAATAGAGAGAGAGAAAGAAAAAGAGGAGAAAGAGCTTCGTTTTGTACGAGTTGCTCACGTTTTAGGAAGGAGGAAACTCACGCGCGAGGGATGGCGCGTGGAATGGTGGTAGTTTGAACGGTTCGGTTTTTGTGGGTGCATGGGTACGGATAGTATAGTCAAGTCAGCTGCTGCTGCTCCTCCTAAGCTCTTCTTTTTATTTGGAGGAATATATTATTTCTTTTTTTGTTGAATCTATTTGGAGAATATTAATAACATTGTTTTCAAGTATTTTTAATTGAAATGAAAAATGATTATTTATGTAATTAGGGTCTTCTTAATGAGACTTTAAGGTATTCTCTTAAACTTTGATCCACTTTGGTCCTAATTATATGATTAATCTTAGGATCTAAAATCTACTATGTGGTTGGACATATCTCCAACATGCACATTTAAATAAAATCATGTTAGCATAAAAAATGTCCACTACCATCATCAGCTAAAACAACTGGACTAAGAAAGGATGGGCAAGCCTGCCTCCTAGAATACATAGGCATGTTGAGATGAAGATCATTCTTTGGCAAACCAATCTGCACTCAAATTAACTTTTCTTAAGGTATATTGGATGTTGGCCAGGAGAACACCGAACTTTGTTAGTTAATGATGATAGCATAGGATGCAACAGAGGCATGTGTTGAACCAAAAGCTGATATGCATTCATGGAACTTGTTTCACAAATCAAGTGCAAATAACCATATTCCCAAGCTGTTTTCATACCATGGTATATAGCAAACAATTTTGCATGAAGGTTGGTAGTCACACCACAATAGTCGAAGTAATCGTTAATCCATTTGTCAAGAGAATTACGAAAGATTCCACCAAAGCCCGATTAAGTGTAAACAATGTGACACTTGTAAAGTATTAGAAAATATAGAATTAAACACATTGTTAATCACATAGTTATTCATTCCAGAATGTAATTGACGCGAATAAAACTCAATCTTTTTCTACAAATTTAGTGTATGTTGTGAATTAAATAAAACTAATCGACAAATCTGATTATACACCTTTAGATTATTTTTAGTGATATAATTAATTTTAAATTTTTGGATCACCTTTTGTAAATCTCATAAGTGTTATTAAGAACTTTTTTTCTTTTTTGATCTTGGTGATAGATTTCACTTTTAGTTCTTAAACTACTTTTGTGGGTTTTACAATGGACCCCTTAAATTAGGGGTCTAGATTACTCATGAAATCAAAATGACTCAAATTTATCCGAACAATTTAGGTTGGATCATTTAGGTATTTGGGTCCAAATGAATCGAACCAATCAAAATCATTCATGTATGAGTTTGGTCACAGGTTTAAATCTATAGATCTGATCAAAACCAAACTAAATCGATCAAAATATATCAGATATTTTAGAATTGTTTGGTTTGGCTTTAAATAATCCTAACATTGAGAACTTCAAATCTTTATGATATTAATCAATCATATGTTGTTCATTTGTTTCAACAAATCTGGTTGCACCAAAGTTTATTGTAATAATTTAGTTTATAGGAAATAGTTGTGATTCAGACTATTATAGTAAATATCGTTGAATAATATTTTGTTTTAATTTGTATTAGTTTATTTTAAAATATTATGTTGATGGTATTAAATGAATCAATTTTACTACTTTCAGACATTTGATAATAATGTGTTAGGGTAAATAGTCATTTCATCCCTTAATGTGTAGAGCATAGTTCCCGAAAAATGAAAATTCAAATTTTAGTTCTCGAAAGTGAAAAAAATGTGACAAATTCATTCATCTGTTATCATTGATGAAAAAATCTACATGGTACAGAGGAACGACAATGTCACAAAAATGATTGTTAACATGACTGATGAATAGATTGGACCAAAATGTTAGTAAGTTTTCATTAGATCAAAATGTCAGTAAGTTTCCATTAGACTAATTTGTCATACCCCAAATTTTGTTTCATTTAAGGATAAAATATAATTTAATCTTCATATTTCATTTTTTTGTTTTAACTTGTAAAATAGAATTTAATTCTTCAATTGGATCAACACACTTGATTTTGTTCTAACATGCATGCAACACAAACACACTTGATTTTGTTCTAATCAATAATTAAGAAAGTTTCTTTTAAAAAATGATCTTACCAACTCAAAGGACAGCGACCAATTTAGCGCATATCTGACTTTGTCAAGTGTCAACTTTTCTCTCAAATAGGATTAGGTCTAACACATAAGGATTTTCAAAACCCACTAAACAAAAGGGACACAAAACCAATAATAATTCCAACACAGAGAGAACAAATAGAATAAAACAAATCACATCCTCATTCGAAATCACACTTCAAAAATCAATGTCGGTCTGACAACCTAAAATGTTGCTTCAACTTCTGTAGGCATTTTGGATGGTATTAAGCAGTTTGGTGATATGGAAATGAGTAAAAGATGTGATTTTGGTAAAAACATCAAATTTATGACAACTTTTACGATGTGAAAAAAAATACGGGAAAAGGATATGTAGAGAGACAAAAAAAAAATCATGAATACCCTATGATACTATTATATTCCAACAATGTGTCAATGATCTCGATAGCTGAGAAGACAAGCAAATAGTTGTAGTAAATTTGCAATGCGTGTAAATGAATATACTAAAATTTGAATTTTAATATCTAAGAATGAATTTGTCATCGCTCTACACATTTAGGGATAAAAATGACTATTTACCCTAAATTGCATTTTACCTTTCAATGAAACGAAATTTGGGATCTAACAAATTTATCCAATGGAAACTTATTGACATTTTGGTCAAATAAAAATTTATTGACATTTTGATCCAATCTATTATGCAACCATGTTGACAATTTTATGACTTCATCCATCTGTGTCATGTAGACTCTTTCATTAACGATAACAGACAAAAGTTAATGCATTAATGAATTTATTGCACTTTTTTCTTTTCGAGGAACAAAATTTGAATTTTCATCTTTCGGAGACGAATTTGTTAGGTCTCTACATATTCGGGGACAAAAATGAATATTCATTCTATTGTGTTAATTATATTAGATATTTGGATGAATCATGATATAAAATAATAATTTTAAGAAAGAAAGATCAAATTTAAATAAGTAACTCATTGGCCTGAACCAAACCAAAATGTTCATGAATGGGGGTTGGATAGAGTTCCAATTTTTTTTCTTCTGAAAATCGAACTGAATTGAATCGATCAAAATTAATTTAGTTGTATCCTAAATTTGATCAAAATCAACCCAAACCAATCCACAAACACTCTTATCTTAAATATATTTTATCAATTAATTAGGGAGAGAAACATTTAAATAAATTGAAATGGAACAATTCTCGTGAATTCTTGAGTAGGAACCCAACTTCTTTGTGAGACATCTCCATATCATGTATAATGATAGATTGAGGGAAGAATGATTCTTGAACTCAATAATTCAAAAATCTTTATTAAAAATGTTCTTAGTAGAATTCTTAAATTTAATCGATAATAATAACCAATATATTAGAAATTGTTGGTGGCTTTAATTTCTTTATTTGACCATTGGGGTCTCTCTCTCTTGTGCCAACTCGTCGTTTTCAGGTTTGAAAATGAACATTGATGGTCATTAATGCCCCTTTTGTTGAACATTATAGAAGTATCAAATCCGCTGCAACTGTTTTTGCTTCTGTTTTACGTAACCCCCATCAACAGCTGTACTTGTCACCGAAAGAAATTGAACTGAATAAGAATAATAACCTACTAAACCTAGTTTTTTGTTTAGGCAACCGTTCCTATAATTTATTTTGAATAAAGTAATTTATGTTGAGAAAAAAAATGTACCATATTAAAAAAAATACTAGTCAAATTAATATAACTTTTTGGTTAAATTAATGAGTAGGTTTTTTAACCATTTAGGGATTTTTAATTAAGCCTCTAAATTGAAAATATATTGTAATTCATTTTTTTAATATTGTAAATTTCTATTAATTGTGTTTCTATGATTTTAAAAACTGCTACAAATTATTTTTTTTCCTAATAATTTTGAGCATGCTTATTTGGTCGTTGGATACGTTATAGCATATGTTTCAATGCACATACAACATAAGAACAAAAAATTAAAGATGGAGTTCTTTTTACAAACTTACGTTTAAGCTAATATGAATTAATTTTAGAGACTGAAAATATAGTTTGATATAAAAAAATGTCTCACTTTATAGTTTTATTTCTGCATAAAATACATTGTAATATTTCCTTTCTTTGTTCAAAAATTGTAATAGTAATTTATTCATTTCTTTCTCATTTATTGTAAACATGTCAGGTCAAATTTACCTTTTTTAAGTAATGTATGGGACTGATATTATTAAACTTTACAAGTTTGTACATCAGTAGAAATCAACAAACTAAATGCATGTTTGAAATTTTGGTCCAAACTTAGGTTTGAGCCAATCTCCATTTTTAAAAAGTATTTATATATTTTTTTTTGCAAAATTGAATTTATGAATCATTAAATTTATCTTGGATTTCATGCACCGTATTTCAAACGGACATCCAAACATGCCAAGTTGAGTAGGTAGTCCTACATTTCATCATAATAAGTAAAAGCAAAAAAAGCCAATTTATCAGCAACTGGAAGAATGTATGGTACGAACAAGTTTGATGCATCCCATAGTTGAAGCCAACTCCTTTGCAACCTAAACTGTTAAATTACGATGAAATGTATAAATTTGTTAGCAAAGACTCTTCCACCTTAATTAAGAATCTTCAGTTTGACTATCTAAAAATACACTTATATTAAAAACCTCAAAAGGAAGAGCAAGAGCTTTTCTACCCATACCAAAAACTTATTCAATTCGACCAAAAATATATAGTAAAATATTCAATATTAAAAATTACATTTTTAATCATTTTTACTTAATTCAATGTATAAAAATATATAGATTTACAGTACATAAAAAAAAACAAATGGGTAAAAAGTAAAAACAAATGACAAAGCAAAAATGCTCATTAAATTTACATTAACATGAAGAGACAAGTGAAGAAATAAGAATGATAAGGAAAAACAGTGAATAGCTGATGAGTGGGGCCTTAGCCCAGGATAGGCATTGCCTGCACCAGCAGAGAAAAAGGTACATTAAGCAGAAATACGTGACGTTATTGGTACGTGCAATTTCCATGCTATCCATTGCGCGTGAGAATAACACTATCCAACAAATTATTAATTATTTTTTTTTTGTTTTTATTTCATTCTATTTTATTTATTTGCGACACGTACTATTGGAGACAAAAAGCGTTGTTTGGAGAAGCGTTTGGTTGGGACGTGAGAAAGAGATCACGACGAGACATCATATAGCACAGTATCGTGTTTTATGATCCATCATAAAGAAAATATAAACAAATAAATGTTCATATTTGTGCATATTTGGTTTTTCAAATTTTTATGTAAAACAAATTCACTCAATCCAATTTATGTGGCTCAATTGGTGACATAAAAGATCTGAATTCAAATGCGAAGTTGAATTCCTAAAAAAAAAATACATTCTTAAAAAATGTGAAATATTTTAAGCATGATTAAGTTTTAAATTCTAAAAATATCTCAAAATTTTTCTGATAATTCAAGATTTTATTATTGTGATAAAAAAAAATCATTCAAACATTCTTTATATATTGTAACAATAAGTTTTTATCTAAATACATGATATTATGGTTATGGTAGATAAGATATTTAAGTTAGTTTATAATTTTTTTTATTAGTTAAAAAATTTATTTAATTATTTGTTAAACAAGTTTTTTAAGTAATTTTTTGGTAGCTTTTTGAATTTTTTGAAATATATTCATTGGCTCCTAACTTCTAACTTTTATATTTTATTTTATTTTTATAATATATTTATCTAATTTCCTAATTATTCTTTTAAAATAAATTATTATTTTATTATTATTTTACAGTTTTCAACTATTTTAATAACTAATTTTACTAAATATTTATAATTGAATAAACTAATTTTTCATCTTCTAATTTTTAGCTACTTACTAATTTTCTATTCCAACTAATTTTATCAAACATAATCTATAACTAAAAATAATAATGTAATGAAATAAAGAATATAAAATATTTGGGATTTTCATGTGTGATGTGGAATGACAAATATATATGAATGACAAATGAAGATTCTAAACCATCAAGAAAATTAATATCAATAATAATTACTGATTAAATTTTATTTATTTTTTTATTGAATCTTCAATGAATTGGAACATTAAGAAAAAAATATAAATAAATTTTTTTGTCCTGTCCGTAATTAATTAGTTATGTTCTGTCATTCAGCTGCAGCGCTAAGGTAACAGCTAGTTATGTTATGGAGTCAGTGAAAAACCCTAAAATCTTTTTCGAGTGATATAATGATTAGTTATAAATTAGTAACCTTTAAAGTTAGCTGTGGTCCCGTGATTATTGCCGTTGCATTACCAATGTCAAGGTAGCAATGCATGCATCTTGTATCTAATCACAAAATACGACTGTTACCTTTTTCGAGTCGTATGATGACTAGTTATTAGTAGTATTGACTAAATTAAATAAATAATAATTAAGTAAAGAAAATTAAATAAATAATAAATTTACTTGTAATCCCGTGAATACTGTCCTGACATTATTGTGTGTCTGTTTTCTTATCAGTCCCATGCATTAATCTTATAAAACTATTGTTTTAATTATCACCTGTATTGACTCAAATCCACAATAATTTTTTTTAAATGGATGAAAAAACATGATGCTTCTCATTTAAGAAAGAAATTCAAAATATTGATGAACACCTTGAAACAAAATGGTGCTGAATTTAGGCTGGTCAAAAAGCCTACATTGTTAAAAACATCAACAATATTGCAGTCATTTTACATTTTAATATTATTTTTATTGAAGTTTACATTTATGTTTATGTAGTTAAATTTTGTTAAAGGCTCATAAGTATAAATCCGTCTGCAAATACTTAGGGTGTATTTGGTTTAAAGTGGTGAATTTGAGATGTAATTGATTGACGTGATTTAAGGGTGAAAATTGTGGCATGGGTGATTTTGATATGCAAGTTATATATATAAAAAAAAAAGTCTCATTAGGTAAATTTTCCATCCCAAAATGAGCCGAAAGAAAGGGAATTTGGACTGATGGCTAAGAAAAAGAATTATTATTCCAAAAGTGTTTTGAAGAACTCCTCGTGAAATTGAACATTTTGGTATCTACATAATTAGTTATTTTATTCACATAACTAATTATATTAGTTATTAAAACTTTTGAATTTCATAAAGTTGATATGGGATCACCACCATAATCAATTATGCTTATAACATAGTCGATTAGGTATGATATTGGATTGAAATATTTTGATGTCGGGTTGGCTACATAATTAATTATCTTATTTGCATAATCGATTATGTATCCACTTAATCATTCAAAAATTGAATATGATTGGTTACAGGTTTGCAACATAATCAATTATACTTAAAACATAGTTGATTATGTGGTCAGATGAAGTTGCATAATTGATCATGTAATTTTCGTAATCGACTAATAACTCAATTCTAAAAAATGGTCACCTAGCAAGCAAGTAGGAACCTTTTTTAATTAATGGAGTAAATTTGACATTTGCTTCATGTCTATTTTTTAACTTTTTCTTTTTATTCTTTACTTACTTACTACTTTAATTCAAAATTTGTATCTCTTTTATAGTCTCTTTCATCTCAATCAAATAATTTCACTTTTTACTTTCTTTTATCTATTTTCATTCGTCACACTTTCATCATTCTTTACCTAACACTATTGTAATTGATAAATGTGTTTTTTTTTTTATTATTATGAGATTGGTGCAGAGTATCTACAAATTTTACTGATGATTAATCTCAACTGAAAAACTTGACTAACCACTTTTAATTAGATATCTCTTCTCAACACATTTTTTTTTATACACAAAATTTGAATTTGAGACATTTCACTTGGGCTAACAACTTGTCAGTAATGAATGTATTTTTCAAGTTTCAACTAAAATAATTAATTAATAGCTGTGTAGTTATTAAGCACCAAACTACTTGCTGTCGTGGAACCGAAAGGCAATTGTGGATGGTGGAATTGGACTATTGGTAGGGTCTATTTTTTGTTATAAGGATTCCCAAGTTATTTATTTATTTTTATAAACAACATTCAAATATTTATTTTTGATATAGTGTACCTTTTTCAAAAAGTATTATTAATTCTCAGGAAAATAATATTTTGTTTTTTATTTGTTTTTCTAATAACTTGCTAAGAAACTGTACATCAAACACGTATTAACATGATTAAATTATAATTATAACAAGTATACATTTTTAAATATAATTCACATAAAATATAAATGTCATTTTTGTAATTTAAATAAGTTTCTTGATCAAATTTATAACTTAAGTTATTGTTTAATAAAAGTTTATTGGATACATAATTAAATCATTTACTCGAACACATTCTAAATCCAATCATTTACTAATTAATTGATAATCTAAGAAAAAAAAGGGAGATATTTACATGGCCATACTACAACAGAGAATATTAAATAAGAAACGTCCAAAGTGGCCTTATTCACGGGTAATGTGAACATCAAAGTAGATTCGTCGTAGCATAAATACGATGATGTAAAAGTACTACTATCCTTGTAACATTACATTACACACAATCTGCACTTAGTGGACACTGGATGGATGCTATATCATTACATAGCACACGAAGGCTGCGAATAAGTAGCTAATACCCTGCATGAAAGGAAGATCAAACTACGTTAGACTCCACAAAATTAAGGCTAGTTAAAACGAAAAAAAAAGAAAAGAAAGAATACCGTGAACGAAACTAGAACAGATTCTAGGACTTAAAAATAACCTGTTTTATTAATGCACCTAAATATCATTCGTAAGTCAACTGGAACAGATTCTAGGACTTAAAAAAAACCTGTTTTATCAGTGCACCCAAATATAATTCGTAAGTCAACTAGAACAGAAACTAGGACTTAAAAACAGCCTGTTTCATCAATGCAAAAGAAGATATAATAACGAAATTTTATAATAAGATATAGTGACATCTCATCCCGGTCTTCTATTCTCCCAAACCAAAAAGAAAAGGGAAAAAGGAATTTGCAGTGCACCAAACCACCGTGCATGGCTTCAGCCTGAAGTCTTGTTATAATGGGAATATGTCAGAGTCTCACACATCAGAATATGCTTTCTTCCTAGATTGAAGGAAGACTTGTAAGTCGGAGCAAAGTAATATTTTCAAGTTCAGCGGATTACCGTGGGTAATATGAATAGAACTGAAACGTGGTTAACATAGGAACAAGAACCACTCAGACTCAGAACCAACCACCATATTGCTAGAATTTCTTTTGCAATTTACCTACTTAGAATAGAACAGAAACAATTATACCAAAGCAGTGAAAAAAATAAACAAACACTAAATTCCACTAAGCCATGGGTCAAAAAGATGAAGATTAAATAAGAAAAAGCATCGAGCAAGGTAACAAAAATTATCAATAAAAATGCAAATCCACATTCTCGTACATTTAAAACAGTAGCAAAAAACTTTAAGCAGGAAAACTAAATAAAATTTTGAGAATGACAATGGTGTAATGAAAACAGCCAAACAACATATTTAACACAAGCTAATTGAGACCTGTGATAGATGAACACAATGATAAATAGGAGGATGTTAAAAAAAGAGGGGGTGGGGGGAGGGGAAGGGAAAGAAAAAATAAGATAAAAGAAAAGAAGGGAAAAAGAAAAAGGGGGGAGATGAAAAGGAAAAAGACTAAAAAGGGATAATCTGAAACATAGAGATAACAATGGGTCTAACCCTCCACAAAGTTTATAGATTTTCTTCATTCCGTCCTAAGAAAGCATAATTAACACACCACAAAAGCTTTTGCCAGCCATGGATCTTCATGTTGAAGAAAAGAGAAAATTCCGTTGGCAGGAAACAGTCCATAAAAAATTAGTCAAAGCTTAGATAACAAGTAAAATCATTAATAATAACTGTTATCCACTTATCCCAATACAAATCCAATTATGATACCAAGATTGTCAAAAACTTAATGATGATATTGATAATACTATGGTTCCATTTCAATGAGTTTATTTACAGCTTATTTAAATTTATCTTAGAAGAATGTTTGAGAAAGTTTATGACAGTAGCTTATGATATATTTATAGGCTGTTTTCAGCTTGAAGCGCTCTAAGATAGCTATGAAAACAACTTATATAGCTTATATGAAAACAATTTAACCTTATTTCCTCTTTAATTGTAAAAAACAACTTATACATATTATGTTATATTTAAAAAATACACATATTTAATGAAAGTTATTTACCCAAACGAGCCATGCCATCCCAAAAAAACTATACTAAACCCAATGAAAGGACAATGTCAGCCTGTAATTCTAATGAACACATTCTCTACAAGCCACCAATCAGACTCATGATATAAAATCCCTGAAAGTGAAGAAGATAACAGTGACCAACAAATTAGATTTTCAATTTTTTCATGGCCCCGTGTCATCATTTTGCTTTTGCAGTGTAACAAAACATGAAAATGAAAGAACTACATAACAGTACAGCTCTCTCTGTCATTCTATCCCTATCTAAAGCTTTATCTCATTTCAAATTACAACACATAAAACCACAAAACAAAAGGAATAACCAAATCACCGAAAAAAATTAAAAGGCGCATAATTATAAAACAGTCTATATGCACTTACACTATTATCAAATTGTCAATTTGTGATATATGATAAATTTTTTAACACATGAATAGTTACCCAAAAGTTATATCTATCGTGATTTTTGATTATTAACGGTATAATTATTTTACTAATAGGACATAAAAATTAATCGCTTGTTAGTTAAATTCGCATATTCTCACATCAAATAAATTAGATTCTTTTTTTTTTTTTTGAAAAAAAATCAAATAAATTAGATTTCTGTGCAACTGAACATCACGCCTTTCTAATCAAGCATCACGAACCTGCGAAAAGCAAATAAAACTAAACCCTCACCTTTTCACGAAGAAGAGTGATGGCCCTCGCACGCGGGGCTATCGTCAAAATTCTTCGATGGATACTTCGCCGTGACCATACCGACCTCGAAGACGATATCATCGCCGGAGGAGTGGATTCCAGTGATGGACCACCACTTGAAGAACGCGCGAACCCTTATTCCTTCGAGTTCCGCAATTTTCCCCTTCACGATCTTCCCGGTGATGGTGTCGGAGTAGGTGGCGACGTAGTTGTCCGGCGGGAGCGTGATCTTGCACGCGCCTCCGAGCTTGACGGTAAAATCACCGGAGGTACGGTTCACGGCGTAGCCCAAGACGGTGGTGGCGGGGAGAAGACCGGCGGGTAAGCCGTGGTTGATGAGCTCCACGTGAGCCTGCGATGGCGTTGATTTGGGGGTTTTAGGGTTAGGGTTTTGGAACGAATTGGATACGAGATTCAGCAACAGAGCAAACACGAAGAGGATTTTGGGATTCATGGCGATTTTTCGTTTCGATTCTGAGTTTTTTATTTATTAAAAGAAATTATTTTCCTCTGGTCTCGTATGAGGAAATGAAACTGATATTTTTATTTTATAAGTCAATTTTGATATTTATCACGGATTCACGGTAATGAGATTGGACGAGAATATGCTATAACTATGTATAAAAGGAATAAGTTTTTTTATGTATATATTATCATACCTATTTAATTCTTATAATTACATTTATAGTTTATTATTATTATTTTATCTTTATAATTTTCTTCACAAACTATCCATAATTTCTATTATATTTTTTCATCTAAAAAAGCAGATCTAGCCTTTTGCCTTTATTTCCTGGTATATGTGTAAATAGGAGTAACCACCCTTAGGGTCATTTCTACGTGGACCATTGATTTAGGTGGTCGATTTTGGATCGATTTATATTGTCCGTCCGATTTAATAACATAATACGATGGTATCTAGCGTGAACCAGCAAGACAAGTGATTTATCATGAACCATTATTTAATCTAAGATGTAAATTTTATTCTACATTCAATACACCAAATTCCTTTCCCAACCTTCAACAACCTCTCTCTCCACCGTCGCCGGAGGTGATTTTCGCTTTGAAACTTGAATAGAAGAGATCGCTTGGTCTCCCACTTCCAAGAGAAGACGGTGGTGCGGAATCCTCTAGATCTGAGACTGTACGTAATACCGTGATTTTTTTTTCTTGCTGCAAACGCATCTTGCAACCTCTTGTTCTTGTGACTTTGTTTGCATCTTGCGATCTCATTGTTGCTGCTGCGATCTCTGGAAAAATCGATCTCACTTCACGATTCTGTTTGTAAATTATGATCTCTCTTCGAATCTTGTTTGGTTAGTGTGGTTTCTCTTGCAATCTTGATTCTGTGTTTCTACTGATGATCTCACTTGAGATCTGATCTAGCTTCACGATATCACCGACATTTATAAATCTGGTGCGAGAGTTGTCCGAGGCATCGTCGGAGATGCCGTCGGTTGTCCGAGGCATAGTGAGAGGATGTGGGAGAAGGAGGGACGCTATGGCTATGTTATGTTATGATGCGGGAGGATCCATGATAACATTATACACTTAATGAATCCAAAGGTTATAAAAAAATATCCATGATAGAGCATTTAACTTACTGGCCCACACTAAACACAATCATATGATACTAATAGTCATTAATTTTAGAAAATAATTTAAAATTTTAAACTTCACCATTGATAAAAATTTAAAGTCTATAATAATTATTGATTTGAATTAATATAAATTGTTCATATTGATAGTCTCTAGTATACAATTTATGCACATTTTTTCTGGATATAATAACTACATGCTAATATACCTATTTATATTATTTATTCACATATTTATTTATTTATGTATTAACACATAATATTATTATTTTGTTTTGCCTAATAATAATAATATAGTTTTGAAACCGAGAATAAATAACACCGCTAAAAATCTTTATTTTATTAAAATATTTTTTTAAGAAATTTAAACAGACTGACCCATTTTTTTTTTCAAAACTATAAGTTAAACTTTTGAATACAATAACATAAATTGTAATGTAAATTTATATCATTCAATATTTTGTAAAATTAAATTTTAATTATATATAAACATTCAAAAACAGTATATTTAAAAAGAATTATGGAACCCGTACAACCCACGGGTTTAACACTAGTTATTATTATTATATTATAGACATATTTATATTATATATTATTAAATAATTATTTGCTAGAAATCAAATATTTAATAATTATAAAAACAAATCTCCCCTTTTTAAGTCTCTAGGTTCGTCCTTAAAGAATTAAATGAAATAATGTAGTTAAAAACTTATTAGATGAACATGTGATAAGGATAATAGTCAAGTAGAAGTCCAAAACTATTTTCTTTGATATTTTTATTTTTTTATATAATATCAATAACATCTTTAACCTAAATTAATTAGAGTCGATGATAGATGAACTCAATAATAAATACAAGTAATTAAAAAAATTATTTTTCATCGGATTAACTCACCTATAAATATTATATACTGTAATTTTTATCATTTTTAATTCGTGCAAACCCAATTAAAGGTGTAAAGAGGTGAACAAATCTACGTGACAAATTTATTTTAGCCTCTACTATTTCTATTCACAGAATCATAGTTCAAAACTGAAATCTTGTAAGGAAAATTAAGTCCCTTATCGCTTGTGCTATGCATGTGACATATACTCATTTCTTTGATTTGTAAAATTAACAACTTTTCTAAACTAATTTCTAATTCTATTAACGTGCCCAAAAAGTTAGAGGAGCAAAACAGAGCTGGACCTCTCAAACTAGCATTATTCATGCCCCTTGTCCTTTTTATAACTTACACATGCCCTACATTAGCTTAGAAACAAATTTAGCCCTCTTTAAGTAAGAGATGCGTTCCCTTTCCCCCATTCTTTTGTCTCTTTTTATTTTTCATGATTCATGACAGAGAGAATTGTGATGCAAATCTGTACTTGTGCATTTTTCTCTTTGATTATTTGTGACATGGGAACTCAATAATGTGATAAAGAAGGTAAAGGATAGAAGGGCAAGTGCAAATCATACATTTATTTAATTGTAACGGCTATATTAAGCATGTAAGGAAAACCATTCTCTTTCATGCTGTATTTGTGTTTAACACATTTGCTTGTGACTCAATTAAGCTTCTTTTAGTCTGTGGCCATGATATAATTATTTTGTTTGCTAGCAGGGACACATTTTTGCTTGGTAATTCAAACTAGTAATCTAGTATAGAAGCCGTGCATAATGGATCTTCCTTTTAATCTTTCCTCCTTTCTTTTAATTATTTTGCAAGCAATAACTATTGATCTTTTGTTGCCTTTAATAATATAAAGTATAAACATCATTGGCCAGTGGTCACCCCATAAGAGTTTGAAGTCAAACTTTGACCACTGCTTGAACTATCTACCTTGTTACCATATGTCAGTCTTTCCAGTGGCCTCAAAGTTCTGGTCACTGCCACATTACTAGTAGTTTCCAACTTCCACGAGCATATTTGTTATTTGGGAACGAAATTTGAGGTAGAAGCTTCTAAACATGAGAAATTATTTTATGGTTTGAGATCACACCGTGTGTTTATAATTTCCATCAATCTTCACCTAACATGTAACCAAATTTTACTGTGTTACGTAGAAGTTGACTAACATCATAAATATGTAGAAGCATACAATAATTTCTCCCTAAAAAGCTGTCAAAAAGAACAAAAAAGAAGGTTCAAAAGAGCCGAGATATATATTGCTACATATAAACAGAAAATGCAAAGAAGTATGACATATATTTATGGCACAACTTGGTCAAACAGAAGGAAAATTTTAATCACTAATGGTAATGGCTTACATCTGGTCACCATCAAATGTGTTAAAACATATCAAATCTCACAGATAGAGACATTAATAGTAACACTTCTGTTTTTTTTCTTTCTTGCACGACAATTTCTAGAGCTTGGCAATAGGTATTAACATGGTACACTATATACAACACCAAAAAGCACATAGAAAATAAGAGCTCCTTAATTCGTTTCAACATCTATCTTTGTTGAATTTGAATCTGATGAAGATGGATGTTGTGTCCAAAACTATTCCTTACTAGCTTGAAAATTCCAAAGCTCCGCATTTTTAACCTTAGATACACTCTGCAACACTTCAGAGGGAAGAATATCACCCATAACCACTACTATTTTTGTTTCCAAATCCACCTTATATGAGCTCACTCCTGTTGAAAGAGGTAGATGGATTCAGATATAAAGCATACCACACAGTCACACACATACTTAGAATAAACAATAATAATGTTGACTTTTTGCAGATGTTGTCAAAAGGAGTGGTTAGCATATTCTCTATTCTGTGGTGGACATTTGGGCAACCCCACTGTTCATCTTAGTGTTCAACAATATTTGACAGAATTTGCTTTAGCTTCCGATGAAATTTAGGAAAAAAAGATAAAGCAAAAAGCTAAGTTACATACTTACAAAGTTACATTTATGATCATGGAAAAAAAAAATGGCAGTATGCTCACCTTCCAACTTTGAGATATGTTTCTCAACTTTTTTTGCACAGCCATGGCAATGCATGGACACCCTCAATGTCACTATCTGCATGTTTGGTTACCAGAAAGATATTAGATCAACCTTTACTAGATGTATAATATAATACCCAACATGTATTTTCTTTTTTCATTTTGGAAAGAGAGAAGAAGGACTAATGATGTTATTCTAGAAAATTCATTGTAACAACATCAACAACAAAGTCTTATTCTAGTAGGTGAGATTCACTACATGGATCACACAACCTTATTTAATTCAGTTAAAGACCAAAGTTTCATAATAAGAGATGGAACAAAAAGAAAAAAGGCCTCACCTGGGGTTTTAGTTGAAAAGCTAACGTTTGCTTTCCATCTACAACATCCTTCAATCTCAGTTTATGATCACTGTCACTTAGAATTAAGGGCTTTTTCTCAAACTCATCTTCAAACTCCATGGAGTTCATGCAGAAACAGGTGTTTGAACCAAAAGAAAGACAGAAGGTGTCCAACACCCTCCCTAGTTTCCCCATTTCAAAGTCCTGTTCTCAGGCACAGGCAAATCTGAGTTGAAAGAAAGACACACTTGTAACAACTAAGCTAACCTTCCACACAAGTCTCGAGTCTCATCTCAACCAAAGCAAGGTTGTAGGAATATCTTATATTAAGGAGGAGAGAGACTTCAAGGTAGTGGGGCAACAAATAAGCTTAAGGTCAATTTTTATTGGGGAAGCCAAAAGCAACACAGAACCCAATATATTTTACAAGGAATAACAATAGAAATTAGTTTCAGTGTGGTTAGATATTGTCATGTGATGAACCTCCAAAAGCACTTGACCAAACTAAAAAAATCAAGGATTCTACTAGGATGACATTAATTGTCACTATATACTACTACTAATCTTATCAATCACAACTCACAAATTTTAATTATGTTGAATCGGATAATGGGTATAAATGTATAATTGCTTTAGAAAACGTGATTTCCTAGTGCAAACCCACTAAAAACAAAAACATTAAAAAGTGTCATAAAAGGAGAAGCACGGTTTAAGAGTAGTCTCTCTATGACTATTCTGGCTATGGAAGAAACAAGTGTGTATTAAAAGAGGAGAAATTTGGGTCACATGATCAAGGAAAAGATAAGTAAAGGAATACAGGGATCGCAGGATTGGAAATAGAAATGACAAACTTTATTAGTGAATGTGATGAGACTTAGCCCAAGTAGGAGGAAAGGAATATTTATGTAGATCCATGTGATGTGTCCAAGTTGATGAACTATAAGCATTGAAAAAGGGTCAAATATATAAGAACAAGTGTGCCAAATATTTTTAATTTAGAAGGTGAGACTTATTGTATTAGTTCACTGATGTTGATACAAAGTAAACTACCGGCATATGACATTAGTGTATAATGCTTAATTGAGAACACAAATGAATTAAATTATCTATAAAAAATTTAAAAATAAGTCACTCCTGTACTTGGACCTAAATCATTAGAAAATATACTTGATTGAAAGGTTTGGCATGCTTGACATTCTAGATTATGCCACTAAATTTTTTTAAAGGGCTTTTTTTAATGGTTTATGATGTAATTTCTTTATACCATTCTCTAATCATATATACTAAATTTATGAGTGTATATATAGATAAATTAACATGAAATTGTTATAACTTAATCAATGATTTTAAATTCGAGGTTTAGATATAAAACTTTGTTAGTTATAATGATTTCAACCAACTCAAACAAGATTGTGTTTCTTATAAACAATACACATGCTCTCTTAAAAAAATCACGTATAGTTAAATTATTTAAAAATTAAAATTATAACAACTCTTAATTAAAAAATACATAATAATGTGTCAATATGTCATTTAGTGATGACAGTATGGAGGGAAAAAAAAAAGGTGATCGGTGCATCAATTTTAAACTGAATTTTAGGTGGATAACAAGCAAAGGGACAAATGATAGAATAAGCAAGACCTTGAATATATGATGGTGCAAGATGGGACAGGAGGTGCATGCATTATTGGACGCCATGAGATAAGAAGCGTTTAAGAATTATTGAATCATTGAATAATTGTGTTAAATAAAGGCTCTTTTATCTACAGGTTGGTCCATGTGACAGTGGAACCTTTCAATGGAAGCAGAAGGAGAATTTTGAAAAACAAATGCTAAGGGCTAACTCGTGTCAGGTATATGTTAGTCACATGAGTTTTGCTTCTGCATGGATAAAAAGTAAAGGAAGAGTTTCTTTAAGTGGTTATACATGAATGAGTCGAAGCTCAGACACACCAAACTGAAGAAAATTTCACTACACGGTCACTTCACATCAGTAACTACTGTTATAAATACATAAATTAATTGCTATAAAATTATTTTAATTAATTTAATTAAACAATCTTAAATTTTAGTTCTTATATACAAGTATATTATATATTCATGAAAAACTTTGTTATAATTTTATCTAACTCAAAAACAAATAAAATTGTTTCAAAAGAAAAATATGTTGCGTTGTAAAAGAAATAGTAGCTTTTGTAAAAAGAATAAAATAATTGTAGCTAAGAGGTAATTGCAGGGCACTTGTATTTTATCAGCGTTAGTTCAAAAAAGACCAAACCATGTTGCAATTGCAGTGTATTCTTAGCCTTTTGCATGAAACATCTTTAATTTAGAGTTATATATATATATATATATATATATATATATATATATATATATATATATATATATTTTATATATATTTTTTTAAGAATATATTTTTATTTCTCTCATTCATATTATTATATTTTTTATATCTTTTTTACAGTAAAATAATTATATAATTTTTTATTTAATTTT
Organism: Glycine latifolia; assembly: GCA_013407115.1. Classification (NCBI taxonomy): domain Eukaryota; kingdom Viridiplantae; phylum Streptophyta; class Magnoliopsida; order Fabales; family Fabaceae; genus Glycine; species Glycine latifolia. The sequence continues at coordinate 8,309,028 of CM023956.1, read as the reverse complement.
ATAATGATAAAACATAGAGGAATGCGAACTTTTTTTGAGTAAAATGAATGATTTCGTAAAGTTAATTATAATTATCAAAATGGATATTTTATAAAATTATTTATTTGTCATTCCATCTATTTAAGTTTAGTGTTAGCTAGTAACTTAAAGAGATTTTACGTTATATTAAAAAATGTCATGACATAACATATAATCATATATATTATTATGTGGATCAGACCTATTAAGCTAATTGATAAAAAATTTAGTTACCCATCTAACCTCTGTACGTGATAATCTTTTTATATTATTATAATATATTTGACCAATTGGATATTCTATTTTAATTTAATAAGTTAAAAAAAGTATTCATGTTGCGAGTCTAAATCTAATATATTGAAGCAGTAGGTTGTAGTAGTTACTAATTGAGTTTGGAATCTCGTGTGTATACTAATATAAGAGTTTCTAAGATGATTATTTATGTTCTTAAAAAAAAGATGATTTACTTATGAATTAATTAATAACTTAAAAGGTAGTTTCCAAATGCATAAATAATACTATCATTCAAGATGCGAAGAAGTTGGTGGTTGTTTACATCAATTAAAAGCATCTCCAACACAAGAATTCAATATGAGCTCTTAACTCTATTTTAGTGAATCCCTTATTGCCATATAATAAGATTTATGAATAATCATAAGCTAACCTAAGTTATAAACTTATTATTAGCGTCTTATTTTATCTTTTAATTTATTCATACAATAAGAATTTAAACTTTTTAAAAAAAAATATTTTGATAGTTAAGCAATCTTGATGATAATTACTTATGTAAGACATTTCTATAAAATTCAGTCGTTCCAATGATATTTTTAAGTTACTTAACTTTAAAAACCAATTTAAGCAACTCCATTTTTTTGTGTTCATGTAAAAATAAGATCATGAAAAAATTATTAAATATTGCCAGTAATGATACAAATAAACACAATTTTTATATGAAAACTATAGGCAGGTGTATTCTCTCTATTAAGGTCAAGATATATGTGTTTATGATTTGTAGTTCTAAACTGACTTATTCAGATATTAGACTCATTTTTAATGTTTCTCTTTGGATCTCAGCCCATGAACAAATATATGTTAGTTTTTATCACAGGATTTGGCGGTCAAGAAAAATTGGATCCGTGATCCCATCTTCCATAATTCAAATAGCTATCAACTAGTTTAAGTTAAATTTTTCTTAAATCTGAAAAATTCAAATAACTATCTTACTAGTTTAAGATTAAATCTTTCTCATGTCCAAAAAAACGAGAAAACATACTTTTAAGTAGTCTAGTAAATGGGCCATATGAAAGTTTTCAGTGATCGGACCAGCAGACAATATTATTCAAGTAATTTTTGTATATATATATATATATATTATCATAATATTAATACAAAATATCTATTAGTTTCACTAAGAGTAACTTATGTTCATGTATCTTTATTTGTAGACTTTTTCAAATATAGCATAATATTGTTCCCCCTTCAGTACGTACTCTTCTCCTTTTAACTAACTAAATGACAAATTTCAACCGTACACGAGCAGTGTGCAGCTCGAATCTCAACAATTTGTAGAATCAAAAATGAAAATCTCTAGGATTATAGTATAATATAATTTGTTCTGTTCTGCCATTTTGATTAAATAAATTTTCCTGTGTTATTGGAAGCCTTGTAGTATAACTCTGCGGATGAACAAAGGCTAAAACATCTCATGTCCAGAAACGAGGACTTATTATATAATGAAACATGGTGGTGTATAATCCCATGTGAACTTCCTTTCCAATCAGATTAAATACATCAACTAACTATACCTATCATTGTTGTGATTAGGCCAAGCTAATGTCCGGAAACTCACTCTAAACCACTGAATTGACTACACGTGGGATTATAAAATTCATCAAATATGTGTCACCATTGAATTGACTACACCATCATCCTTATATTTCATCAACATTTTTTCCTATTAAGTCATGGAACATTGAGATGAAGTTGAGGATTGGAGAATATGTGAATAAAACAAAAATGGATGAGATAAAACTTTGAGAGAATGTGTAACAAAGAGAAAGAATTTTGATGTGAGAATAAAATAGAGAAATAGAAAATATTGATTGTGTAAAAAAAATTGATAGGAAAAAAATGTTGATGAAATATAAGGATGATGGTGTAGTCAATTCAATGGTGACAAATATTTGATGAAGTTGAGGATTGGAGAATATGTGAATAAAACAAAAATGGATGAGATAAAACTTTGAGAGAATGTGTAAAAAAGAGAGAGAATTTTGATGTGAGAATAAAATAGAGAAATTGAAAATATTGATTGTGTAAAAAAAATTTGATGTTGCTCGCATTTATATACATGTTGGTATTGATATAAAAAATTTAAAAAAAATGAAAATGGCTAGTTTAATGATATAGGCACCTACAAATTAATTTTTTTTCCCAATCAATAGAAGTTAACACTAACATAAAGGATGGTCATCGTTAAAGAATAAGAATCAGTACTTATAAAAGCATCGAATGCTTGTACTCTAATGTTCATGTCTTGTTAGAAAATATTGTTTAATAAATAGATCCGGTGTTTGCACTACCGTTGCAAATGATCTTACACCGACAGATAATTCTATTGGATATAAGTACTATATTTATTAAAAATATAATATAATATGATTGATAGATAACCTATTTAATTTTAAGTATGTGATAAATAGTTCTATCCTTAAATTCGTGTGTATAAAAAATGTATTTACTATACCTGTTAAATAAAATAGTTCTCTCACTAGACATCCTTACCTTAAAAAAAATGTTATCTTCATTGTCATTTATAACACAACAGTTTATTGAGTAATCAAATGCTTAGACATTGACACAAAAAAATGCTTAGACCTTAATCATATATAAGAATATAATATAATATAATATCACTTCTTGTATTAATACCCTCTTTTGTGTTTTTTTCTTTCTTTCAAATTAAATTTGTAATATGGGCTGGTTTTATTTTGCATCCAGAAAAAGAAAAATGACCACACCCAATCATATATGGCTTCTACAATGCCTTAATGGATGGTGCTATGCCTGTCTTCTTCAACGATGCCCTATTGGCTATGGATACTCATTAAATTTGCGTTTAATTACCATTCATATTCTATTTTTTTAAAGACCATTCATATTCTATTGATATCAATTTTATCCTTCTTATGTCTACATTTAGACTGTAACTGCCACTTGTCAGTGGTGACCCTTTTTTTTTTTTTTACAATTATGATTAATGCGTGATTACTTTTAATAATAGAGCACTTTTTTTTTTTTTTACCGTGGATCAAGTGGGCACTGCCTCTAATTTGATTGAAAAAAAGACAATTGAGTTGAATAAGATGAACTAAGAGGTCAAGTCACTAGTTTTTCAAGCCAAACAATTACACCAGTCTGGCATTTTTCGAATTTGCGTAGAGAAGAAGACCTTGACGAAGAATGGACGTGACATGAGATGTTTATTGTCTACATAGCATGTTTAGTTTGGATTTGGAGAAATTCAAAATCATGATTTGGAGTTTGGACAAAATTCATGTATTCATTTCAAACTATGATCTTGAGCTTTCAAAAGTTAAATCAAACATATTAATAGTCGCTGTGTATGACCAAACATGACGGTGTGAACACCGTTCTTTCAATTTCCACTAAATAGTTATAGACCCATTCACATTCCGTTTACGCCTAATTTAAACCATGCCACCCCCATTCTCTCTCTCCTTAGGACACACCTCGTGCTCCATAAACTAATATATGCTCAGGGGTATCCACTTTGTTTGAGAGGCATCAAGTCATGGTCATATTCAGCCTTTTGAGTGTTAATTTGTTAATACTTAATACAACCTAATTTAAACTGTTGGACTATTACCACAATTTTTTTTAAATTATAACTACTAGTGGAAAAAAAAACACTCTATTTGAATTTAAAAGTTATCTATCTATATAATATATATATATAGTTAAGTGTAACTTATTTTAAAAAGTATAACTATTACTAAAAATTAAATAAAATGTTATAGTGATTATAATGGTTTAGGATAAAAATGTTTGAAAAAAATGATACCAAATAAGATTCTTTTTAGAGGAATATGATTCTTTCTTTTATAATAGGTATGAATAGATTATTATATCATTATTTATTAATAGTTTTACACTAATTGCTGTAACATTCAATAACTTTCAATTTCAATTTAATAATTTAATCTTAAAATTCATGATTAGATTGAAAGTTCCTTTCAAATTATGTCTATTAAATTTTATATTAATTAAAAATTATTTGATATCTTATTGATATAGATCAAAATTAAGTAATATATATATTTTAAAAATATATTAAATATGAATTATTTGTTGGCCTTTTAAATTATTTAAAATAGTAAAATACTTATACTAAAATTTGAGACCAATCAATGTCTTTTGATTTCTCCCCAATTTAAATGATTTAATGAAATTATCACGAAGTTTTCCCGACTAAATATAAAAAGTAAAAAATATATAGAGAAGAAGGCGTAACTGTTTACCGGTTAAAGACAGAATTTTGGTGCTAAAACCTCTCTTAGCTGTACAAAACCGTCATTACATTACGAACTTGGAAGATCTGCGACTCTTTCTCTCTCTTCGTTTCGGTGGCGCGTGACTGCTTCATCCCTCTTTCTTCTCTTCTCTTCTCTTCTCTTCTCTTCAATCGAAGTCTCAAACTGTTTCCTCTGGTCAGTTCCCCAACTCCTTAGGGTTTAATTAACTTCAAACATCACTTTCTTCAACCTCTCAAAAGCTCAATACTCTTATCCTCAGATCTGTTGTTTTCCGTTTCCGCGGAAAATTGTTGCCTAAGAAATCCCCGATTTGTTCCCTTTCTCTTCTTCGGATTTTTCGAACTTGTTCCCATGAGTTCCTTTTTCTGCCTTTGAATTATTAGTTTATTGATTGTTGTGACGTTTTTTGAAGTGCAGAATTGAAGCAGCGGAGGAGATGGCGAGTCGCTTGAAGGAAGATGAGAAGAACGAGCGCGTGATTCGAGGTCTTCTCAAGCTTCAACATAATCGCAGATGCATTAACTGCAACAGTCTGGTAAGATGTTAACCGAGTGAATTTGATGCATTGTCATGTTTCGATTGTTTTGAGCGTGTTAATGTAAGTTGCTACTAACTCGGTGGTAGAGTAGAAATACAGAGTAGAAGCTTAACGGTGTGAGAATAAATCGAAGAATAGAAATGAAGTAAGCAGTGGAAATGTAGTACTGCCATGGATTATTGTTATTTATTTATGTTTGAATTGAAGGTTACTGGACTGTGGTTTTGCCTGTTAATGGCATGCCAATGCGAACCACCGAGTCTTTCATCTTAATTGGAGTTTGGGATTAGATGTGTAGTATTTTTGTAAGTGGGGCTTTACTTGATTAAAAATGTAAGCTGTGCATAGGGACATCAACGTAGATTTTGTAAGCTCCACGCTGCAATCCTGCCAATCCTAAGAGGTGAACCTGAAGTAGTAAGGGTAGGTGCTCAGGTGCTGGTGCTATGACCTTTTTTCCACCTTTTTTGAATATAATGATTCAGTGCTCTCAGAAAGTGGATCAAAGCCTTCCTATGCTACAGATTCGGTTATTCTCCTTTAGATGCTTCTGATGCTTCCCTGGCTGTGCATTAAGTACTTGTGTATGGAGAGTCTGTTCCTTATTTAGCTAGGACTTTGAGTCTCTAGAGTAGCCCCTCTGTATTGGAAGGTGCATTTTTGTTTATGCACCTGAAAAGGCTGAAATGGCTTCCAATTTGACTTGCTTATAGTAAAGTAAAGTGGATCAACCTCGTTCAGTAGAATTCTGAAGAAAGAAGGCTAGGCTTCTTGAACCAGAGCTAATTCAATCTTTCCCTTTCTACAATGTGTTTGAATAGCAAGCAAAAGTACCACGACCGAACAATCCAATTGGTTAACAAACTACTTCTAGAATGAACTACATCATGTGGACTTCAGTGATGCGGACCCAAAACTTCCCCAGAAGCGCGATCACAGCTGCTTCACCCGCTATTCAAAAATGCGACACATTAGATGTTTTGGTGCACCTCACTGCCATGATGCCACAGTCTGCCGCGATAGCAATCACTATTCATACGTAGTATGCATCCTGTTCTATTATGAATCCAACCAGTTGTAAGCATTACAGTGACTGTCATTTGGCAAAACGACAGGCTACATATCACCCTCAAATCCCATGTATCTGACTATCTGTATTGAGCACTGAGCCACTTGGGCTTACTGGTTTTGTAATTGGAAACCAAATAATGAACGCTTCACTTTGTGGTTATTAAAGCACTGTCATGAAAAGATTAATGACAGACACTGACATGTTATTGCCTTTCCCTATTTTACATCACTCTATGAGAAAGGTTCCTGTTGATGATACTATTAATGATATTGATTTCATTTTAGGAAGTTTCATGAAAAAAGAGTGCTAAAAATCATTTTTGGCCTCTTCGCATAAGTTGTGTAAATGGGTTTTTAGCTATAAGTGCTTATTTGGCATCACAAATTCTGAATGAGGATTTATTTTGTGTTTGGATGATATTTTACTAAAAATTGCTTGATGATTTTATTCTTGCTTACATTGACCTGTGTTCAGATGATATTATTGAAAATAACTTGTAGGCCCAAATTGGCCATCTTTGGATAAACACAATGGAAAATTGGTTGTTAGTATTGAGATGAAACAATAAGCTTTTTACATTTAGTTGTTTGAAATATTTCAGATTTGCTTATGTTATTTGAAGCCATTTCCAATATGTACAAAGTACTATTCCAAACATCCAAATGGGAGTACCCTAATTAAGCTGCATTGGGAATGAAAATATTGTTACCTGAATATTTCAGAATAAAAAATGAGTTGAAAAAATATTTTCATGTGTTGAACGGTAACTAAATAATATGGGTTTTAATGGAATGGTTTGTATTTCAAAAAAAAAAAAATCCTACTAATTTTCAAGGTCTCTGATAAAGGTTAAAATTTCTAGTGCATGTTGGGAAATGTGTGTCGATCAAATAAAGTTGAATATTAAGTTATTTAAGGATGTGTCTAAATTGTTTGATCCTTTGCTTTAGGACTGAATATGATTGAATATCAAGCATTTAATAGATTTCTAGGAAAAGGTCAATGTGGTGTTTGAGGGTATAATCTCAATCTTACAGATTTTGTATAACCCATAGCCTGTGGCAGATGGATTTTATTTCTTTGCCAGGCTGTTCATTGTTTTCATTTGTTTTTAATATCATGTTGGAGCATGTAGACTATAAAATTGCAAGGATGGTAACAGTTCCCATCACCTATCAGTCATGCCCTAGATTCCATGCGAAAACAGGATCCTTAACAAAGATATAATTTGGGTCTCTGATCAAATTCTTTTACAATCATTTTGTAGACTTTAAGTGTTGTTAATTTCTAGCAAACTTTTAGAGCATTTTGATTGCGTTCTTCAGAACCTAGAATGGAAATTATTGCATTTGATATTGTGACTGGTCTTTTATATTAATTACCTTCTTTTCTCTTTTGGAAGGGACCACAATATGTGTGCACAAACTTCTGGACGTTTGTTTGCACAAACTGCGGTGGAATACAGTAAGTCCTTACAAGATTTTTGTACACTGATTTTGAGTTGAACACACGTTTTTTATGGTTCATGATGGCTTGCTCGGCTGATCAGTACTGCTGATTTAGTGGACTGAGTGTTCCCATTTGCTTTTGTTTAAATGCTTTGCCAAATGTTTTGCTCATAAAATTCTACTCAATTATGTCGCTATACTGTTAACTGTGTACTTTGTGTATTTGTTGTACTGCTGTTTGTAATGGGTTGGATTTTATAAAATTGTATGTGCATGCTCTCACATGCCTTGTGTACATAAACTGCATTTTGTTTAAAAAATATTGTACTGGAGATTGAATAATATCATTTCTTTCTAGTGTTCACTTTTCTTTGAAAGTCAACTGCTTTTTTTGTTGATTTATAGTCGGGAATTCACTCATCGAGTAAAATCAGTTTCAATGGCTAAGTTTACTTCACAAGAAGTTAGTGCACTTCAAGAAGGAGGCAATCAGGTATAGATGCCGGTTTATGCTAAAACTCATGCTAGATATCTTTCCAGTTGGCCTGATATCATATATTTCTTAAGTTGATTTCTTCTTTTTCTAATACTTGAAGCGTGCAAAAGAAATTTATTTTAAAGAATGGGATGCCCAACGTCATTCTTTCCCTGATAGCAGGTAACTACTTGTTATATGCAATTGTAGCAGGATTCATCATTCATTTATTCTGATTAGCATGGTTGGTGCCAGTAATGTTGACAGGCTCCGAGACTTTATTAAGAATGTTTATGTGGATAGAAGATTCACCGGAGATAAGACCAATGACAAACCACCAAGAGCCAAGCCGGTAAGCTGTCTCTTGTCTCCTTTTAGATTTACCATTTTGAAGTTTATATTTCAGTTTGTTACAATTTCAATTTCAATTTTCATGCTATTGTTTTTCTTTGGAGTTGCTTGAATGTATCAGCTAAATCTAACATTCTTGTCTCTTTTCATATGTTGCATGTTTTACAGGGTGACAAGGATGATTTTTATCAAGGAGGATCTAGAAGCCCTCTCTATGAGGACACATATGAACGCCGTTATAATGACAGATCTAGTCCAGGTGGAAGAAGTCCTGGATATGATCAAGAAAGTAGGCAATATGGTGATTATAAGAAAAGTCCTGGTCGTCCTCCACTAATTAATGATTGGGGTCGTGAAGATCGCAGAACATCTGATGGAGATTATAAGTTGGAAAGCCAATCTCCTGAGCGAGCCAGAGATGTGGATTCTTCCAGCCCACCTGTGGTCCGACCTGTTAGAGATATTTTGGGAGAAAATGTGGTGCCTCTTCGGATAAGTGAACCACCCAAACCAAACAGTGGAAGACCTGCTGATAGCTCAGCACCGACACAGGTGAAATTATTATTAATGATGGTCCATATGGTTCTACCACCTAGGTTCGGAATCCTGATGCTAGATGCTAGGTGGCCTGCCTTTGCCGTGGAGTTTCTTCAGTGTTTATCTGTGATCTTTATCTTTATCATTATTTCTATGCTATAACAAAGTCACCATGTTTTGTCAATTCAGTCAAAGATATTTTTCTGTTATTTCCTTAAAGATTTTTGGTTTAACATACTGTTTTGCTGGTGAATTTATTACCACTGTATACTTCAAGATTTTCTTGAAGCATCTGATGGACAATAGGAATCTAGTCAATCTACAGTAGCATGAACACCTAATGTTCATTAACTTCATAGTTAATTTTCTGCAAGATCTGGCTCAGTGTTTACTGTTTATTTGTTTTTTGCATGAATTGTTTTGACAGCTCTTTCCCTTAACCTGCTCAGGCACTGTAGTTTAGTAGGGTAGCTGAACTTAATTTTTATGATAACTGACTGTTTATAATTTCAGAGAACTGCATCATCCAGTAGCTTGGCTTCTGGCAATGAAAACCCAGTAGATGTTAAGCTTGAGACTACTAAGAGCCTTATTGATTTTGATGCTGATCCTGAGCCTCCAGTAGCTCCATCAATTCTTCAAGCCCAACAAACTACTGTACCTCAACCTGTTCTGCAGCCAGCAAACTCCAGTATTGACAATTGGGCCTCTTTTGATGTTGCTCCTGCAACAAAAGCAACTCCAAGCTCCTCAAATTTAAATCCACTTGAATCGATGTTGTCCCAATTGTCTGTGCCAGCATCTTTACCTGCTCAAGTTTCTGGAGTCCAAGGTGACCTAATTGTCACAACAGCTATTCCTAGGGCACTGTGATATCATTAGCAAGAACTGACAACTCATCCTTTCTTTGCAGGACCTATTCCAGCATCATCTCTTACTTCTACTTCTGGAGTTGCAAGTGTTAGTGGTTTCTCAGCTTTCCCATCCAGCAATGCTTCTGTACCATCTCCTGGATTGACATCAGTGTCACCTCTTAATAATGCGGGACAGTGGGCCAATTTACAGCAGCAGCAACAACCATTGTTCCCCGCTGCTGTTGGTCAGTCTATTGCACAACAATTTACACCACCATTAGGTGGAGCAGCAAATAATCAGGTTTGGCAGTCATTTCAAATGATAGACTGTCAATTTCAGATCTAGTATTTGTTTTCACTCTTTCCTGGAAATATCTTGCAGCCATGGAATGTAACTTCTGCACCCACAGCGCAAGGGCATCCACGCACACCAATGCCACATACATACCCTCATGCCTCAAAGCTTGTCAATGAGGCTATATCCAGTGTTGTTTCACAACCTCTGGCTGCAGAAGTTAAAGCAAGTGAAAGGAAAGAACTTCCTGAGGTATTTTTTAGTCCTTCTTTTACTTCACAACCATCTATATTGTGTGCACACTTGCATGTGTTTATTTTTTGTCTTACAGTAAGTTGTGGTTAATGCAGGATCTGTTCACTGTAAAATATTCTTCCTTCCCTGCTCCAGTCGTAGGTTGGCAAATGGGTGTTCCCCATGGCATGGGTATCTCAATGCAATACAATAATGTGGTGGTACTGTTACAATCCAGAATGATTAGCTTACAAGATTATCCTGTGTGTTTGGATTAGTTCGTTTTTGTTCAAAATAGCATACAATCAAAATCTTACTCTGAAAGACCCCCCCCCCCCCCCCTTTTTTCCCTTTAAAGACTATTTTTCCCAAAAATAATCAAACCAAACACATGCTCAATCTGTGGCTAATGCGTTAGTGTGAGCATTTCTCTCATGTAAGTGTTTGCTCACTGTTGCAGCCTGTGCCAAGTATTCCACAGCCATCAAAGTCAATAAATCCGTTTGATGTCAGCAGTGAACCTACTGCAAATCAAGCCCCAACTGTATGTGATTCATTTAAAATATTTGTGTGCTATTGCCAATTATATTTCATATTTTATACTGTCATTATATTGTATATAATGCATAGATATTGTATTAAAAGTTTAAACCACATTTAATTTTGCTAATTAATGATTTTACTTTTGAATAGTGCATGTTAGTAGATAAATGATGGTTTGGATTTTGTCCATTATTGAGTCAAAGCATTTTTTTTTCATCATTGGTTACTTAACTGTATGTGTATGTTGCTGTCTGAAGTTTACATCTTGCCTTTAGCAGAACTATATATAAGAATGAAAATTGCTATCTTTGTTTTCTTTATGATCTCTTCACATTGAAAAAGACATGGAAAGGCGTTGTACTAACTTAGTAGCATATTAAATCATTAGTTATTTCAAGCTTCAGAATTCCTTTCTGTTTTTTGTTTGGGAAAATTGCAAAAAAATAAAAATAAAAAAATCCTGGTTGATGATTTTCTGGTTGGTTTTCCTTGAATACAGTTTCCTTCCATGTCATCCTTGCAAGGTGCCCTGCCTGGGGTACCACCTGCTGGTGCAGTGCACCCTTCAAGCATGGGTAATCCAACACATGGCTGGACTCCTCCTCTGTCATCATCATTTCTGCCTGCACAGACACAAATGCATGCAACTGCATTGGGACCAAGTATGTTTATCGTTTTATCATTCTTCAATCAATTGTTCTATTTCTAAGGACGGTTTGCTTTTTTATCTGTATTCTGAACCATGTGAAAATCTCAGGGCCATATATGGGGCAACAAATGCCGACTAACATGCCAATGCCAAGGTAAACTACTCTTTTAATCATGATAACATTTCTTCCAGGCTATATTACGTTTGGTTCTATACTAGCTCTTGGAAACTCATATTTTGGGTCCATTCCTTTATCTATACCAAATTATGTTGCATAGCACAAACTTAAATGATATAGTGAACCCTTTATCTATCCAAAATCATGCATCTAACACATTTTAGTATCTCATGTTTCATCAGTTTCTTATATGGGCATATGTTATCATGTTAGGTGCTATCATTGAGAACTGTGTTTTTTTTTTTTTATTTTTATTTCTCCTAGTTTTTGAAGTGAGATGTGCAAGGGGGAATTTATTGCAGTTATATGTATAACATCTGTATGACTATTTATTGTTCAGCATTACTTGAATTGCCACTCTGATTTTAACTGAATGCGTAGGCAAGAAGTTCGGAATTTTGGTAACCAAGGATCTGTTTTCGGCTTGTCAAATCCAGATCAGCAGCTGACTGGTAGGTTATCAAACACTCCCACCTCATTCCCTACAGGAGGGAATCCATTCGGATAATGTGAAGAATTGTCCACCTGGAATTGTAAAGTCACGCATCTACTTTTTGCTCCTTGTACAAATATGTGCAAGTTTTGGCTTCGGTTTCTGTTGTCAGTCAGATTGATACACTTACGCATTATGAGGGGTTTGTGGTAATCCCTGGATCGAAGTCAAATATTTGCATTTGGCCGTGTAAATTGCTATTTCTATAGGAATGGTGAAGACAAAATCTACCTTCTTGAAAGAGGCTAATTTGTTATTATGAAAGGCTAATATGCTGCCGTAGGGGCTGTTGTGCTGTAGAGAATCTAAGTCCCTTGGAAGAGGGGAAAGGAGTGAGATAAAGAACGGATGAATGAAGGGTGCAGAGAACCATTCGAAGGCATGATTTTTTTTTCTCTCTTATTTTTGGGTGCACCCGTGTGTTGTTCATTTGTAATTTGTAGTATAGATTGGTGGGTGGTGTTTGCTAGTTTGGTGCCCCCTACTTTTGTTATTTTTTTTTGGTTTTACTATATTGTATGATTTTGTAAACTCACGATTTTGGTAAGGTTTTTCTTTTTTATGGGTAGTACATGAAATGAAATCATTATATTGTTTTTTTTTCGGTAATGGGGAGGGCCCGAGGCCAAAAAAAAAAACTACACAACTACCCAGCACACGATGAGGGGTCGAACATCCCCATAGCATCATTCGATAACCGTAACGATTAACGAACAAACCCACAGGGGGAGAATCCAAGACATTCACTCCCAACGAAGCACTATGAGCAGAATATGCCAAACCAGTCAGTGATGCCGTTAGGAAGTGAGTTGTAAGAGGTGTATATTTATAATTACCCTTAAAATATAAATACAAACGTTGTGCATTGTGGACTTAATAATCTTCTAAATTTAACATGACATGACTAAAGATTTCACATTGTCTCATTTCCTCTTTCTCTCCGCACCACTCACCATTTGTTGATTCTCTGAAATTCAATCTCTCCGAATCTGTACACACTCGAGCTTTTCACGTTCTTTCTAGGTCTTGCTTTTTTAGGGTGTCACTCTTGGACTATCACTATTACTGCCTATCTTCTTTAACCCACCTCAACTGCAAAAGCTATCTCAATTTCCACCAACCATGGTCCTTTACCTACAGAATCACGTTTATAATCAGGTCGAGAAGGTGGATGTCGATGGGTTTGACATCTTGTTCAAGTTGCTAGTGTTTGGACCAAAAAAACGTGGCCAGTGTTGGATCTAGCCATAAAGTTGCAAGGACTACCACAAGGGCAAGTGATGATATCAACTCCTTATAACAAAAACTGCAAGTGAATCGGGTCCACGTTATTTTTCACATGACATTGTAAGGTTTACGTCATAAGTACACCATGGACCGAAACAAATACAGCACGTGGAATTCATAATCTCCACATAACAAATCACGTACACTTAAAAATGATATCCAATAGAGGACTTGGAGATAAACTGTGTGAAAGAAAATTTTATAGAGACTATTTTTATAAGAAAACAGTGAAGGTAAAATCATTTGATTTTTATTTTTATAAATTGAGACTTTTCGAAACTGAAGTTGCCTATAAAGTGGACGAACAAAAGTTTATTAATATTCATTAAACATATTATGATTTTAACTGACTAAAAATTAAAAAAGTGGTTGTACCCTTGTTTACTTTAGAGACAATCGCGTTATTTCTGTTAAAGATGTTATTGAAATAGGTTCAAGAAATTGCAACAAGGAATTAAGTCGCTTTTTGAAAATCTAGGCACCATTTTAATCCAAAAGATACTTTAAAATAGTAGTACTTCGTAAATGATTACTTTAACAATAAAAAAATATATTAGAAAAACAATGAACTCAGACACAGTGTTTCATTGATTGTGACTTCGATATTAGTTGTCACTGACAAATGGTAATCCACTGCTTACCTTATGTTGAACATATGATGATTCACTCACAATAAAATTACTCTAAGCATTTAAACCGATAAATTGGCAAATCATGAATGAACTTTCTGATGAGCATCCTAAATGGTTTTTCAGTCACTTTATACTCCCTCAGTGATAAATGAACAGGTATTGTGTAGCTTCAAATAACAAATCCAACAGCTTATGCATTTTTGCCAGAACCATTGCTTCTGACTTCGAATTTCCCGGGTGTTGCAGTTGCAAACTTGCAATTCCTTTTCCTAAGAGCAGTAGCTGGAGGAGTCCACTACATGTGTAGCAAGTATATGTGGCAATTTAAGATCTTAATCCTCACAATTTCAAACCAGAATGGAGATAAGAAGGAAGTTCTCATGTAGAATCAGCATGTCTACTCTTCCATATGATTGGAGCTACCAGCATCCATACTGTAAAAACAAAATTTTCGTTTGTTCAAGAAATTGCACATAAAGTGTTGTATTAAGAGTCACTCCTCAGTTTAAAATTTTCCAAACTAACACCACATTTTTCTACAGATTCTTTGTTATTGTGTGATATTTATGTGCATCTCAATAAATAATGTGAGTCCCACTTCAATTTGATAGGTCTTATTCCCTATTCAATGGTTCCCAACTTCCCATATGTATTTCACCCAATAACGAAGAATGTTTTCAAAAGTGACTTGTGAAATTTCCTCTTTCATGCTAAGCCTAGTTTAGGGGTAGGAAAATACAGTAATTAACTTACAGTAGACACAAACTGCCAACCATTCATTTACTATTCTGACCCAAGCACTGGTCCAGCCCACATCAATTGTCCATCTGCAGTAGAAAATAGATATTATACATTATTTTCACAAACTTTATGAATTCTATTAAAGTCTTTAAGACAGAATCAACCTCAAATAAACATGCTACTAGCATATATAAGTGAGCAACTAGGAAATTTTTTTGGGCAGGAAATAGTTGACAAATACATCAGCATAATCTGAGATCGAGAATGATATTATGTCACACAAAGAATAACTTCTCAAACTTCATGTTATACCATATTTATGGAGTTAGGTGGCATCTAGATTTATATATGATATTGTGGCTCTTAATAACTAGAAATGAAATGTGTTCCCTTTATTGTGGGTGACAAAGCAAAACAAGAAATCTAAATAAGATGCACATAACATGTTATGAGCCAATTGCAAGATGGGATCATACTTTCTCATAGAATGATGACTATTCCATCCGATCAATAGCATTGCAAAGTACATAGCTCCTGTGGCAAAAACGAAATGGAAGAAGCCATAACCATATGGAACATCATCTTCTGCTGGCGGATCACTCTTCCTGAACTGTAAGGATTTGTTAGATATGCATTGGAGAACCTGATATTAAAATTCAATTAAGTTCAATTTAGATCTTTTAACTAACCTGAAAGCATTCGGAATCTATGCCGGTAGAAAATGTTGCAACAACAAGTGCTAGTATTGCAACAACAAAGCTCTGCCAATAGTCATTGTCGAATGTCAGACAATAATAAAGAAAGCAAAGTGATATCATGTATTCCAAAGCTTTAGAAAATAAAATTACCAAGCCTTCAAAAAGAATGTGTGATGACAACAAAAGCCAAAAGAAAATGATTTGGATCCTCTCACTAATTTCCTTATTGCAACTTTTTGTTTTAAATAACAATGTTTTTATGTTACCCTTTAACATGAGAAGATCCAAATCGAAAAAAAAAAAAATCAAATCTTAAAGATTTTTCATGATAAACATGAAATAATTATGTTTTCTGGGAATAGAATCCTTTTCTCTTTTGCATATTATACAAAACTAGCAGGGGAAAATATTATCAAGTGACGAGATGCGAAAATACAGGATCAGCATAAATATTTGTAGATTCACAATTATCATGTTTAAGAACAATTCAAACATTAAGTCCAAATTTCATTTGAACATGAAATAGTAAATATTACAATGATGCTTTGCCAGTCTGTTTTGTTTGCAGATTCTGACTTCCTGATGCATTCAGCTCCCGCAGGTTCACTGGATACACAAATAAGTTCTAAAGCTCAAATTCAATGCAATGAAGACAATAAAAGTTAGAAGGATAACAAAAGCAATAAATGGACAATTTTTTTTATAAAAAAATGGTTTGATTTTACATCCAAATTTCCTTCTGTTGAAAAGAAAAATCTCTAAATATTAGACAGCTATATCAAATAAGTTATCAATATAAGTCCAAAAGTAAAGACAAGTGGCCCTACCTTCTAATTGCACACCAGCAAAGGAAGACAACATAGAGCCCCATCAACCCTGGACTTAAAATGCCAGCATTCACCTATGAAGAGACATTAATTCCACATAAAGTTATGATGGAAGATAAAGTAAGGTGAACATGCAAAAGTCAACAAATTAACAGTACTTACTTTTGGGTGAAGAGATACACTTGTCATGAGTTGGAGAAGCACTAGGGTCCAAGTAATGAAGAAAATGTTGAGCAGGCAAGATGGTTGTGGCGCATACCAAATGTACATCAAAATGATCCCCACCAAGCAGATAAAATATGAAATAGTTGCAAATAACATCACCTGGATTTGGCTGCACACAAATTGAACATTAATAATGTAAACATTAAGGAAGTACTATCTTTGTTTAATATATATACAAGTGTTTTGAAAATTGAATTAAAAAAATGAACTAAAAATATGTATAATTAATTTAATTAAAAAATTCATACCATTTTTCTGCATATTTTTCAGAGCCAAAACAATCAGTCAGCCAGTTAATGAAGCTGATTATGCTTATTAGTTGAATTAGGAGGAAAACCCTGAAAAAGAGACAGAAAATTAAAACAATCCACATATCAGTTTAAAACAAAGATATGCTGAAATCATTTAGTGAAGGTACAAAAACACATACCCAGCACCAAAATGTGCAACCTGTCCTTTAACAAATAAATAAATAATTGTGTTAGAGGAATAACAAGGTGATAAATATAAGCAACATTTTTTATACTATCAAAGAGGAAACACTAATTCTTGGAGGATTTTTCAGAGACACAATTTACCCACCATAGAGATCAATCAACTCAGAAGGGAGTAAAAATGGGAATATTGTCACAAGGACCAAGACAACAATCTTCACTAACCACCATCCAGAGTGCCATTCATCTCTGCCTTCCTTCAATTTAGAAGTGCCAGCAGTCGACCAAAACATTATCATATAAAATAACTGATCAAGAATTAAGGTTGAAAACTGAATATAAATATTGATTAATGATTCATATAATGCTTAGTTTTTCCTTTTCTTTTTAATAAACCTTATTGTACAGAGCCTTCAACAACCAGATTTCATGCATATAATAAATATTGGAATTTTGACAAAGGATACAAAGCAACCCATGCTCACACGCAGAACACCATCTGCACCCAAACAGTCTTTTCCAACCTTGCATCCCTTTAACCCTGTGGATTCAGTTATGTTAGAATTCAAGCAATTGGCATCATAAGAATATATTATGCTAGAAATTTTAATAAATAAACTTTCTGTGCGATTCTTTTTAAGGCACAATGAAATTTATTGAAACTCTGACTAAAAACTAATTTAATAGTCCTCAAATAAATTCCAACCCAATAATAGAATAAAGACGGAGGATTCACGTAATTTTCATGGGGTCTTAAATTCAAACTTCAATACTTTCATTGTAAAAAAAATTATTTATTGCATGAAAATGCAACACCCTATATGTAAAAAAAAAAGGTTTTTAAAACCAAGGTCTTAAAAAAAAGGTCAATGATCACGATTTCAATCACAAAGTAAAAGTTTTTAGAATCATCGCAACAACAACTGTGTAATTATCTGTAATTTCCCATAATATTAAGGATTGTAATAAAACTGCAACCGCAACTACAATTTAAAACCTTACATGTGTTAGAAAGAAAAATCTTGATATCATTCTTGTGGCATTGACAGGGTCAATATTTGAAAGTAGCATAAGAAAACTAAATGGTATGGTGATGGGATGTGAAAGTACATCAAGGATTCAAAAGCTATCTTACCCTTCATTTCTGTTAAAGCACTAAGACTAGAAAGTTCATCACGGGCAGCCCATGCCAACAGATTGGCCACTAGGAAAATCAAGCCATAGACATATCTTGCCATCCAAGGATTGGATACATTTCTGAATTGAGTGTACCATTTAGAATCCTTCATCACTGCACAACTTTGGTTACTACTAGTACTGTTGCTTTCACCAGTCTCCATCTACTCTTCAAAAAATCAATGTTCCACAGTGCATGAATAGACACAATAAATGGGCTACACCACCCTAATCAAGATCTTCTTCTATTCTTGTCCCCTGCACTGTAATGCATCAAAAGACTCGCCATTAGCATGGAAAATTCGTCACATTCATCTAGGCCTCGAATGAAACAAAACATTTAAATAAGAGCCAACGATTAGCCTTCTTGGGATCACTTTATCTTTACGTAACCATGAGAATAATAAGTTAGTTTAGTTGGTCCTAGTAGTCGTAGATTCTTATTTAGTCATGCATTATCTTACCTATCATCCTAGACTAAAATGCTAAAACCCAAATTTTTTGGTATGCCTAACATACTATTAACATTTAAAATTCCCTTTTGTATCTGGTTCTCTCTCGTCCCTCTAATAACTTATAATCAACCAAAAATTTAAATCAATTTGTAAGAAATAAGATATTCATTAGAACATTCTTTGGTACATTGAATTCAAAACCTCCAACCTTTTTCTTCTAGTGGAAAACGGTATGTTACACGAAAGCATTGTTATTTTAAAGTTCGAAAAGAAAAGAAAAATATCTTTAGATTGTTATTTTAACCTCCACCTTCTTCACTTCCTACAGTCTAACATGATTTTTTTTCTCTCTTTTTTATTTTTTATTTTTGTTGGAAGAAAGTGAAATAACTTTTCGCGCCGTTTGCTGTTAACTATCGTAATATTGGATTTCCCTTCGCAGTGCTAAAGAGATGCTTTTGGGGAGAGAGAGAAAAAAAAAAAAGAGAAAAGTGTAAAATTACTTTTTCGTATAAAAAAAGAGTTTAACAACTGCTTACCATATTATTTATAAGTTGAAAATTTAATAACTCATTTCACTGACATATTTAAACTATAAATAATTCAATTAATTACACTTGTAAATTTTACAATAATATAAAAACACAAGTGAGATGAGTAAAGAAATTAAAATTTGAATAAAATAAAATATAGAAAATACTTATATATATATATATATATATATAATTTGCTATGAGAGATTTTCAAAATTAATCTATAACAATAGATAAAGGAAGGATATATCACTTTTGGTAATTATTTTTTCTCTCTATTTTTCTAGGTATTTTATCCTTGAAAAACACACTCAACAACCTTCTCATTATTAAATCAAAATAAAACAAGCAATGTACAGATGAGGAATACAAAATTTTGAACAAATTTTGGTTTACATGTTTATTTTATTATTTTACTCCTCAACTAAAACTAGAACCACTTCATGTTGCAACCACCCGTTAACCATTCTCCACTCTCCACTTATTATTATTTTTGACTCTTATATTTGTATGTATTAACTACTAATTATAACACATAATTTGATACTTGTCAATTTATTTTTTTCTTTTCATATCTCTCAAAATTTCTCTTTTATTCCTTCAAACAACTGTTATGAGATTCATATTTATTAACGAATAAACTAACTATTATTATTATTAAAAAAACAATATCTTTTTAAATTTAAGATTTCACACTATCTCACTATTTTCTTAAATAAATCACTACTTCCTTTTATTTTATTTTTATTCCAAAAACTTGAAATGTGTTTTTAAAAAAATATATATAAGAATTAATTTTTCAATAATAAAATAAATATACAATAATATCTATATTTTTTCTTTTTAATTTATATATAATATAATACAATAAAAATATAAACACACAATTAAAGGAAGGCCTGTGTTTTCGCTAATAACAATAAGAACAGAACAGTTGGAGTGATATTAATTCATTACTCTTTACCTCGAAGTAGGCGTCCAATTTTTCGTTTATTTCCCTTTGTGATTTTCTCGGCAAACAAGAAATCGATCACACTTATGCATTCATCAGTTCCGTAATCCATACATATATGTGTGTGTGCATATATTATAACTATAATCTATAATCTATAGTATTTATAATAAAGTAACAATATTCATCAAATGATAAAGATTCATTGAACACAACTGCAGGAAATACTGATCAAAGAATATTAATTAAAGAGAAAACAAAAGCAAATTATATGCCTATCAAAACATGATCATGTAGTAGAATATATGCTAAGAATGAAACTACGTAGCAATTCATATTTTAAAGGCAAAAAACTGCAAAAATTAATGGAATCGTTAATTAATTTGGAAGCATCAAATGGGGTTGATCGATACATAAGAATCAATAAGTTGAAAAATGAAACAAATGTGACGAGCAATATATATATGTACCTGAAGATCAAAATCATTGAAGAGAATTGAAGAAGAAGAAGGAGATAGATGATGAATAAGTACTATAAGCCAACAAAATTCTGAAGAATCACTATGTTCCTTGGACAGCATCTGATTATCCTTTTCCATTGCAATCTCTCACTCTCTCTCATTGATTAAGAGACAACAAAAACAAGAAAACACAGAGAGACTGGGTGGTGGTGCAACATGTGTTAGTTTGTTTGTGTTGAAAAATGATGATAAAGATGTCTCAGACACTTAGACTTGTTGTGAGACAGCAACATATAGGTGACGAGGTTGCTCTTCGGTGGTTTAACTTAGCTTTTTGCTTCCTTTCTTTTCTCCCGCCGTAAGCTCAAGTTAAGCTTCAATTCACTTTCTTTCCTTTCCCCTCCCAATTGCTCTGCCTTTCACGGTAAGCTATTCTCCCCCACACAACTCTTTTACATTCACTCCTTTTATTCCCCCACTTTAACTCATTTTTGTCTCACATATACGTATTTTTTCAAGAATCTAATTTCCATGTACGGTTAGTATATAAATTAAAGGGATTGGATCCACTAGATCGTTGGAATTTTGGGTAATTTACACGAGATCTTTAATTCGAATCTTATGGTCATCATTATATATCTGTAAAACATACAAAAAATTTACATTATTTGACAATATAAAAGATCTTTAAATCATCAATGTATTTTAATTAAATTTGTTTTTATTATTATTTGTAAACAGTGAACTGTGTATCCTATTTTATAGGTATGTATTAGTATTTTTTTTTAATAGAGAACACATATATTTTACATGAAAGTAAATTTGTTTGAGTTTGATAAGATCATTGTAAATAATAGGTTAAATTATAATTTTAATTTCTCTAGTTTGATGAATTTGTCATTTTGGTCTTCCTAAATTTTAATTGAGATATTTGGTCTCTTTAATTTTAAAAATTGACTATTTTGATTCATCAATCAAATTTATTGTGTTGAGTATTATTTTATAAACATTGACCAACTTATCACTACATGGTATGTTTTGTTGTTAACAATTAATTGTAATTAATAAAATTATTAAGTTAATTTTAATTGTTCTCTACATCATTCTATGACCTCTAACAGTAACCTCAGACTAGCACCTCCTCATCCTATTCCTCACCCAAACCACACAAAAATTCAAAACAAAAAAAAAAAAGTTCCATACATTATTGATGTGCATTAGTTGAAGGATGATTAAGTGATTAAGAAGTCGGGTTGCGAAAAATTTACAAATTCAAATTTTAGTTGAAGAGGGACGCAATTTGTGAAAGAAAGTAAGAAAGATGAATGAAAGGTTTGATTCCAATTCCACCGACGACTGCCCGACGGAAACAACAATGATTGCCCGCATGAACCCTCTCGTCCCAAATCTATGTGAACCCCAACCCAGATTTGTTTGAACCCTTTTGCCTCAGAGTGAAGAATCTGCATCAACACCCATCCATGATCCGTGCAAACCCCCCTCATCACAAATCCACGTGAAACATCCAAGAACGTCAAGGTTTGTTGATTTCTAGAATCAAATTCGCTAAAGGAGTGTTGAAGGTTTGATTTTATCAAACTTAATAATTTTATTAATTACAGTTAATTATTAATTAAAAAACATAAGCGTGCCAAAAGTCTCCATTAAATTTCAAGAGGACCTAAATTATAATTTAGGCTAAATAATAAAGGTCTACTTTCTAATACCTTTGAATATTCAAGTTCAAATTCAATATGTAACCCCAAATGTGAGATATATTAATATTTTGTGGAATGTTTTTTAATCAGACCAAACCCATTAGGTATGGTCTCATTATTGGACAATTACCATACGGACTTGGGATGCCAATAAATATAAGATATTAATATGTTTCTTACAAACGTGTAAAAAGCATTTTAGATTTTTCTATTATATATAATTCCTCTAAACTCATGCAAAAAAAAAAAAATGTTCATGTATGTAACATCTTTCGTTACAATAATAACTCTTACTAAAAATATAATTTAAAACATTCATAAAAAGAATTTAGAAATTTTAATGATTTGAAATTCTTCAAATATTATACATAACAAAGTTACTACATAAATAAACAATTTTATTTTCAAATATTTGAAATATTTGGAACCATTGAAATTTTTTAATTCTTATTTTATGGATGTTTTAAAGTATATTTTTACTACTGGTATTAGAGCATATCTCTCTTATGGTGTGGTTAGAGGGCGAATCAGACAAAAGTATGTGGACATATAACACCTTGAATTAACCACATTGAAAGAGATTATATAAGTATGAGATTGTTAAGTTAAGAATAACTTAAAGGAATTAATTAACATTACATATATCAACAAGATACATCTATTTTTCAGTAGTCCATCACATAGAGTTAGAGAGATTAACTTAAAGTAATTATGGAATGAGTGATTTTCGTGAAATTTTTTCATAAAGCATGTGGGTAAAGATAAAATACATCGAAAAGTCTTGTGTTGATTTACAGGGACAGTTTATGATCCTAAAAGAATTTGGGTAAAATGTTGTAATACGTGAATTGCCTGAAAATCGATAATAATGAATGTTAGATTATATAATGAATTTAAATATAAACAAATATAACTAATACTATTTTTTATTTGATATAAAAAAAATTAGAGCTAATAATTACCCACACTTATAGAGTTTTATTATTATTATTATTATTATTATTATTATTATTATTATTATTATTATTATTATTATTATTATTATTAAACACACTTATAGAGCTTTAATTCATTGGATAGCTTTTTAAAAAAAAATTCATTGCATAGCTATGTACCAAAAACAATTCTGTGGATAGATAGTGTCATAAATAATAACATTTTTTCCCAATAATTTTGAAAGGAATAATTTGTTTAAATGTAAATTAAGTTACTAGCTGTTTTAAGTTTTTACAAGAGCAAGGAACGGCAAGTTCGCACGCTGCAATGAGGGTTGGTGATAGCAGGATAGTAATCATGCATGTCCCATCCAGGCGTTGATCGAGTGTAAAGATAGATTTTAGTGTCTGCTTCACGCCGAACTTAATGATTGGTTTCATGCTAGATATTATTATGTTTTTTGTAACAATAACAATAATAATGGACTGATATGATTATTCTTTTTTTTTGTTGTTGCGTACATGTAGCCACAACATTACAGTATGACTTTTGACGTTTGCAAAAGATTGTGAATTTTATTCTTCCAAAACTTTGACTTCTCAATCTTATGAACAATAATATTCCATATTCTTGTGTAAAAAATTATAACCCGTAATGAAAGTTAAATATTTTGGCCGCCTTATCTGAAGACAAATCACATTTACTCTGTTCTTCTTTTATTTTCAAGGGTGGAAAGAATATATTGTATGGAAGTAATAATATTTAATTTGTGGGGAATTATATCAGACATCAATTCTTTTTAACCAACTGCACTCCCACTTAATAGTTAATTGTAAGCTCTAGCTTTTTCTCGTAGAGATCACATTGTGGGAAAATTGATTTGGACTGATATCTTTATTTGACAGTTATTAACTTTTTTTAAATTAAAAAATAAAAATTACAGGGAAGTTGATCAAGATCGTGTGCACTCAAATCTGATAGAATACTGTGATAATATGTTTCATTATTTAAACTAAAATAATCTTATACAAGGTAAATTAGGCAGCATCTAATGTTCCTTAGAAAAGGTTCCTTTTTTACTAGTGGATTTCTGCACTGAAAGCACATTGTACATCCATTATGGTTTGATGTTCTTAAAGGAAAAATAAAGGGTGGTCCATTTATGGTTGCAATTCTGCAAGTGATCACCGTCTTGTGGTTCCATACGCACACATAAACATCAAGAATGGCAAAAAGGAACGTTTGCTTCTTCTCAACGCTTGGATTTCTGACCATAGAAAAATTAGAAAATTCAATCATAGATAAGGGTTTTATAAGAAAGGAACATGCACTACAAGAAAAAAGACTTATAGTTACAAATACTTTTGTCTATACACATATTTTATGGTAGATAAAACTAAAAAAAAATTATCTATAAATATTTAGTGTAAATAAAATTTTGTATTAATATAATAAAATATATAAAATTAAAAAAATATTTCTATTTATAAACATTTAGTGTAGGTAAAACTCTAAAAATTATTTCCTACAATTATTCAGTGTAGATAAAATTCTAAAATTTTAAAAGATTTTTACCAATAAACATTTAGTATAAGTAAAATCATGTGACATACATGCATTTATGAAAAAAGGGCCTAATCTCAATGCTCATAGCATACCCGTGTCATGTAATAATTTCAACTGAATAATTAAAATCGAATTTGATTATATTGGTCCATCACACACTGTTTTTCTAATCACCCAAACATGACTTAAAGGAATTTATCTTTTAGAAGGGGTGAAGCTGACGACAATAACGTGTACATGTATAACTCACACATAAAGACCACTACTACGGAATTGAGGACGGCAAATACATATATAAAGTAACGATACATGAAACTTGAAAGAAAGATTTGTGGTAGAGTAATACACTACGCAACAAAGTTCTTTTTTGGAGCTTCTTGCTGCTTACCATTGAAACTAACATATATTTGATGTCCTTTTTAATCCTTAGACGCCAAAACGTTGAGTCCTATGCGATGAATAATGCTAAAAAATACCGCAAGTAGAAGATATATATCTATCTCCCAGCACTAAAAAAAATAACTATTATTTTATCAATGAACAAAAAATGTCAAGTATTATCTTAGTTTTAAGAAAAAATCAGAACGACATTATGATCTTTATATTAACAATATTGAGATATCTTCGATAAGACATTTTAGTTAGATTTTAACTTTTTAATTAATTAAAAATTTTGTTTAATTATTTAGTAAATACTTTTTTTTTATAATTTCTAACATTTTTGAAAGTAAATATAAGCTAATTTCTAATTTCTAAATTTTTTATATTTTATTTTATTATTATCTTCAATATATTTATCCAATTTCCTAGTTATCCTTTTTAAATAAATCATGATTTTATTTTTTTGATATTATTTTATACTTTTAAACTATTTTAACATCTATTTTTATCAAACACTTATAATTTAATAAGTTAATCTTTCATCTTCCTACTATCAACTAGCTTTCCAGTTTTTAATTCATTTTCAGCTAATTTTATATATTAAATATAATCATAATCTATTGATGTTTTGAAATAACCATTACATGGATTTTTTTTCCTAAAGCTTCTCTCTAATTTGTGTCAATTAGTGGTCTTTTACACACATAAAAAATGACGTCCTTGCATTGCTGAGAACGCTCAAGTTAGTGTTTAGAAGAGTTGTTCTGTTCGTAAGAAACAGAGGTCCAACAATGGAGTTGGATGGTTACTGTTTGATCTGAACTCTTTCTCTCTGGAAATATTTATGAAGAAATATTCCTGAGAAAATGATCACAATGCACCCGAAGAACCGAATCTGACGTGGGGTGTGTGCATTGTGTCTAAGGAAAAGTGAGAGTTCAGAAGAGCGTACCTTCCCTTTGGAATTCCTTACCTATAAATGCTGACCTGGGTGGATATAGACCAGATTCCTCCATATCCGCGTCGACATAACACCCATTTACTGTACAATCATTGTCCTTGATTGCTCTTGATTCCGTTGTTAGATGATTGGTTGCTTCTAGAATGTTTCTGCAGACACAAATACGTTCAACCTTTAATGGGCCTTTTGGGGCTTAGCCCATATCGGATGACCGTAACAAGAGTAATGATACTGTATTTGTATAAGAATTATATGCATACTTGTTGAAGGTTACAATGAGGAATCAAATAACGTGTTAGGTAATCTTTTCTCATCACGTTGTTAAGTTTGAGAGATAATTATTAGCAATTAGCGACCTTCTCAAGCACTTATGTCTTATTGAGAATTCATTCTCAACTTTCTCACAGTACGATTGTATACGAATCATTTACCCTCAATTTATCCTCTTACAGTATAAATCAAAATAAATTTTTATATGTAGCTTTATTTTATACCTTTAAGACAAAATTTATGACAAGTTTGAAAAGTTCACGTAGCATTAATTACCTAAGAAACATATATCTTTTCACTTTGTTTAGATGTCATCGCCCTTAGACACATGATGACGAGTGAAGGATGACCCACATGTGTGGGATAAATCATAAAACTTTGGATAAAAACAAAAAGAAAGTAGTAAGACATTTTTAGCCAAAAGAAGAAAAGGGAAAGAGAGAATGACAACGCGTGACTAAATTCACCATGACTTATTCAAGTTTCCAAATTTCAGTAAGTTAAAAGACTCTCTTTTTTAAATAAAATAAAGATGTTAAACAACATAAATAAATAAAGACTATGTTCGGTGCAATTTGTTTTTTTCAATTCAGATTGCTGAATAACCTACAAAAATTACTACTATTTTGAGAGTTTTGATGGGAGAGTGTTATAGAAAAGTGACATTCACATGAACGACATTTTAGTTTGGATATTGCATGCGCTCAGACATGTATGCAACTCGACAACATATTTCCCATTTTAAAGGATTTTAATAATTAATTCTTAAACGAACTTGAAATAATGAAGTTTGAAAGTGTTTTTTTTAATATATTTGTTATTATTATCTAGTTCTTATAGGATTTGAAACAATAATTAAAATAAGAAATAATTATAATTCAACAGTAGAATTAATAATAAAAAAATACATGTTATATAAATTTATTAAATGATTTAAACAATGTGAAATATTCATTTACAAATTGAATCTAACTTCTAAGTATAAAGTATTGTTCAACTCTTAAAAGTTTTTTTACATGTTTCTAAGTATTTACATGCCTAAGTTTGGACATTTAGAGAATGTAGTTTACAGAATTTATCCAACATATATAAAATTATACAGACTTTGATAAGCATAGAAAAATAATATATATTTTGATACCATGTTAAAAATGAATCTCATCTAACTTAGTCTTAAAATAATAGCTTAAATGGAGACTGCTAGTAAGTTACATCTTTAGGAATGTTTTAACAAATTCCAAGTCGTAACTTATAATATAATTCGTAAAAGGAAGTAAGATATTGATATTTACTTGTTTTTTTAGGAAGAAATAAAAACAAGTTGCACCTTTAAGTTTATTTTAACAAATGTAAATTTATAACTTTATTACTTACTCTACTGCTAAAAACAATTCATAGTTTACTAGAAAACCCATACATACATACACACAACACATCAATATGTTTGGGAAAAAAGATAATTCACTTGTATATTATAAATTTTGGACTCTTATTCTTAAAAACCGGAATAACCTTTACATCTTCTTTCTATTTTTATGTAATTAATATTTTCTTCAATACCCAAATTAATATTTTTATTAATTAATTATCTAATAAAAATAAATTTATTCAATTAATATTAAATATATAGAGATATTTATACATTTTAGTCAATACCCAAATTTCTTCAATCAACATTAAGTCTAAAATGAGATATTTATAAACCATCATTAAAATAGTATTGTATTATTAAATGATTTTTAAATTAAATATTTTAAATACCTGATTTTTATTTAAAATAATTTTTAAAATTAATTCTCCCTTTTTTCGTTAAATGTATTTACATAAATGTCGTAATTTTTTAGTTAGTTCATCTAAAAAAGGTTTCCTATTTGTTCAACCTAAATATTAACCTAATAAGGCTTTGAACTTTGAAGTCTTTCTTTTTACAGAATTATTTTGGTGATCTGTTTTATCAGCATGGTAAGCTGAGAAGCATTTAAAAAAAAAAAAAAACCTGAAAAGCAGAAACATAAACGGAGCTTTTACTTCCTGCATTTCCTTTTTTGCTTCCTGCACCTCAAAAGACCTGAACAAGAACAAATAGTTATGCCTCTCCCATGTAAGCCCTGCCTCAAAGCAATACCACCGTCAATCCAAACACCACTGTCTCAACCACCTAACACCACCGTTGAACCACCCAACACCACATAAACACCACCACTGCACACCACGCAAACATGACCAGATTCGTAAACATGTAAAACTTGACCCTATTATGAAAAGGTATTTCCAGAAGACATTATTTTTTTTTATAGTACCGAAATTATGTTTTTATGCTTGAGGAAAGGCCTTTATGGGAGACATTAATTTTGAGATAAAGTTGGTTCATCCTCTAAAGTCTAATCCAAAGACATGCATAGTTTGAGTATTTTTCAAAATTAAATTAATTTACTTCAAACTTAATTTTAACTAAAATATTTTTAATAAAAGTTATTTAAATTAAGTCAGTAAACACTAACTTAAACACACACTAAAATCTTTACAAGTTACTTTTGAATAATAGGACTTCCAATGCTAATAAACAACTAATTTTGTTCAATATTTTGCGATGATCTTTTAATCCTTTTATCACTGCAACTCCATTTGTTCATGCTTGAACGTTTGGTATCCCTCAAAATTGAGAATAAAAATATGAATCGAATAAAATTTTCAGTCACTGTATCAAAGATAAGTGAATAATTGTAAGTCATATTATACTTTGATTCTCAATGCATGTAAACAACTAGTCCTTTGATAAGAATCAAACTATAAGTTTTTTTTTTTTTTTTCGCATATCCTTAGTCCCCTACTTAAAGAATAATAGTTCATCATTCTCCACTAAAAAGTAAGAAAGATTTAAAATAATAATAATAATAACGCGTTATGAACAAGTTATTTCAACCCTTTTGAGAATTGAGACTTTGACTCTTTGCTCATCCTCCAAGCCAACTCTTGTTGTGAAGTTATATGCCTTGAATTGATTGCCTCACTGGACTGTTTATCAGGAAGATAAAATGGGTTGACTTTA
The DNA here is from genome assembly GCA_013407115.1 of Glycine latifolia. Taxonomy (NCBI): domain Eukaryota; kingdom Viridiplantae; phylum Streptophyta; class Magnoliopsida; order Fabales; family Fabaceae; genus Glycine; species Glycine latifolia. The sequence goes on along the minus strand of CM023956.1, from coordinate 8,279,485 downwards.
GTACTCTTTAGTGGCAAAAACACGAAGAGTTCCACTAACTGCTTACCTACTAGGTTCATCCAATGGCATGGAGAGCCTACAAATAACTACAAATGTATGATCAACCGGTGAAAAAGCCTACAACCTTTGAACGATGAAGAGATTGTTGGGCACTGATAAAAATAGAAGGGCCTTAAATTATTGGGCCTTAGTAAAAATTCTCCACTAATTATAGTCGGGTTCTACTAAATACACTATAAGCTTTTCTTATACACTATATGATATTTTCAAAATGGCAAAAATACCCTCAGCTGGTTTTTTTATGAATTTTAAATTTAATGTAAAGAAGAAATAAGTGGAAACATGGATAAATTGAATATTACACTCCGTATTACCTAATCCATATAACTCATACGGATTAGACAATCCGTATGCCAGACAAAACCCAGCTTCGAGCTTCTTACCTAGCACCCACCACCGATGGTCGCTCCGATGACTGTTACCGGTGAACGCCGCTACCACCACCCCCCAACTACCTCCCAGAGACACCTCCAATGCACAACCACAACACAAAAAGTGAGCAAGGAGCAACAGTAGCAAAGGTGGATAAATTGAATATTACACTGAGCTTGAGCTTGTTGTGGATGTATTATATTAGCAAAGGTGTATTGGGTAAAGTATTCTTGATAATTGTTCAGTTGAAAGTTCGGAAGGCATCATTACGTCACATGTGGATTTAGGAGATGCATAAAAAGTGTTTTTTTACGCACGGTACTTTTATTTGATTGTATTGCAAATTTTCATAAACTTATGGACCAAGATAAATAAATAATATCATATATGATGATGTGTTTCATGTCTTACATGTAAAAAAGTCAACATCAGAAATTCACTATGTTAACAACTAATGTGCATTAGGTACTAAAAAAAATAACAAATAAGTGTTCAGTCCCTGTCATCAACCTGTCTCCTCTGTGTCTCCGTCACCTGAGCTGATCGGACATACACATTTCTGTCTTCAGTAACACTACGTGCTAACTCCAACAGACGTTGTGTATGTTCATACGCGGGTGTGCCCGGGGTCACTATCTGCAAGTCTATCATCTCTTGCAACCCCTCTCGTAGCCTTTGGCACATACCCTGAAACAATATTTAAAAAACCACATTAATAATCAATAACTTTTGCGTAGTACATTTTTTAAACACACAAAAAGGTACCAAATAGGTTTACCATTGCATGTGAAGGCGTCTGGCTAACATCGGAAGGTTCTTCCCGTGCATGAGCCGGTGGTGATGTGTGTCCCTGCGTCACATTAGTCGGGTCCGTAACAGTGGTCGTGACTCACAAAGGATGTCGGCTTGGCTCCCCAGCCTCCGGTGGTAACATATATGGATGAGATATACGGTAATACCATTCCATATATCCAGGTGCAAACTGACTGGGATATGTTACCGCATCCCCAGTGTCAACCATGTGTTCTGAGAAATGGGTCCACATGTCATCAACCGGTTCTGTCGTCGGGTACTCAACCTGCATCAGCTCTGGTATACATTGCACAAACCCATATTGCCTCATGACTCAATGCGGTTGAACTCTAACCATGGATGGACCCCATCTAAGGAACCCAGAAAATAGTGAAATCGGCTCGAACTCCTTATGTGGACGATGATCCCTGTAAGGCATCCAACACACATCATCCAGGGTCAATCTGTCAAGCCGTCTCCGATACGTAGAAACAGGTAAAGGCTTTGAAGATTTCCACCGGCATGCACGGGGGGACCTGTCATCGTACTGTGGATCTGGTATGACATTACCAACTGTGGGGAAATGTTCATAGATCCAGCACTGCAATATTAAACAACATTTTAAGTAATAGCAAATCGCACGCTTTCAACAATATCTAACAGTTCCTTAAACCACATAGTTCAAATTAAGACTTACACATTACCTGTAACAAAGAAATATAGCTAACAAGGTGCTTCCCGTGGTGCTGGCAGGCATAATTCAAATTTTCATACATGTGGACCAGAGCGGCTGCACCCCATGCGTACCCGGCTGCCTGGGACATGTCTCGGAATGCGTCTAAGAATGCCACACTAATATGTGTGACACTCTTGCTCGCAAACAATGTACAGTCGACTAGGTGCAGCAAATACGCTCTACCTGCTTCTGCCCAATGCCTTGCCGCACACTTTGTAGCATATAAGTCTCAGAGCCATGACAGACGGACGTATGCACCGTGACATTGCTCCATCTCTGCTTCTGCATCCTCAACTGTGACCGCCAGCAGCTCCACTAGTAATGTTAATGCCTCCCCCCGTGTCAATCGGATAATATGTCTGGAAAGCTCCGGCAATTGGGAGATGCAGCAGTGATGCAACATCATCCAACGTGATACTGAGTTCTCCAACGGGCAAGTGGAAGCTGCTTGTCTCTGGGTGCCATCTCTCTATGAACGCAGAAAGCAACCCTCGGTCCCCAGTCTCCACAGAAGTCTGAACTAAAGGGCTTAACCCGGTCGAAGCAACTAATCCTTCAATCTGAGCTGCCGGCTTGCCAAATTTTGTCACTTTACGTCCATGAGAAGCCAATTTTAACTCAGGACGCTCCTAAAAAAAATCAATGTTGTTAACAAACATTACAAGACTTGTTGGATCAAAGTCGATACGTAGTTAAACATCGTACCTCTCCAGACCAGACTCTGAGCGCTACATGGTCAGCATAATCTGTTAGAACTGAAGGATCTTCAGGCCCACCAGGGAACGACACTGACTCGGTGACGACATCCTGTGTTAGTGGAATGTCATGCTCCATATCGTCTTCTGCAACAACGGGTTGCTCAGAAACAGCCTCAGCTGCCCGTTGTCTCCTAACCGATGCAGTTGGCCTACGTCATCCATCCACCTGTTCTTCATCATCGGTGGTTATGCGTGTTCCTGACACTCGGCTTGCAGATGTCCCTAGAGGCCGATGCACTCCTCCTCTAGTTTTTGCCATAATCTGTATAAGTCATATGGTTAATCAAGTTACTCATAAACTGAAAACAAACAAATAACAAACATATATATATATATCTTTGGCACACAAGTCACCAATGTCAATAACAAGTGTCTACTCAATGCATATAAGTGACCAATGTGAATAACATGTGTGTACTCAATCAACACAAGTCAACAATGTCAATAATAACCAAATGTCTACTAAATGCACACAAGTCACCAATGTAAATAACATGTGTGTACAAAATAAACACAACTCAACAATGTCAATAACATGTGTTTGCTAATTGAAACAAGTAACCAATGTCAATAACATGTGTACTCAATAAACACAACTCAACAATGCAAATGCACACAAGTCACCAAAGTGAGCAATGTGAATAACATATGTGTACTCAATGCACACAACTCACCAATGTGAACAACATGTGGCTAATCAATGCACACAACCCATCAATATATAACTACATGTAATATCCGCAATCATATACATAGATCACAAGCAAGTATATACCACATACAATGCTGCCTTAATTCCCACAATATACAAATCCAAATACAGTCATTCAAATTTCAACATCCTAACAAACATAAATTATATAAATTTCAATACATTAAAAACAACTTAAAGGGTTTAAACAACATACAGATTAGCTGATCCGTAAGGTTCATACGGATCATATAATCTGTATGAACCTTACGGATCAGCTAATCCGTATGAACCTTACGGATCAGATAATCCGTATGGTTCATACGGATTAGCTGATTCGTAAGGTTCATACGGATTAGCTAATCCGTGCCTTACATCAAAGCTTCTGAACTTACCTTCGTCGACGGACCGCAAACAACCAACTCCACCACCAAATCGACCACCGACGTCGACAACCGCCGCTGCTAACAATGCCTACCAATCGGAGACCGAACGGAGAAGAATGCTAGCAATGCGGAGAGAATGAATGCGCGAGGGAGAAGAATGGAGTGCGCCTTTCCAGTTTCAATTTTTTTTAATTTTATCAAAATAACCAAAAGGTTATTATTGAAATTGCACTGTTATTATATAGTATATTAGAAAACCTTATAATGTATTTAGTTCTACCCATAGTCGGGTTCTACTAAATACACTATAGTCGTGATACAAGAATACAAATGAATGAAGTGATAAAGACTACGACTAGTACTAGCCATGGATAACTCGTAAGCAATGATATTAGGAATTGACTTCAATGACATGATAAACAACATTTTATCTTTTTAATTTAAATCAACTTAGCACAAATTTACATATACTTTGAGATTGAATATCGGACACAATTTTTTCATCGAACATTTAGTAACACTCTAATTGGCATATTCTGGCTGTTAGTTTTTTTTATAGGCATATTCTAGTTGTTCATAGATAAATTTACCAGCATGCATTAATATAAGAGGCTTTTGAATTGGGTAAAATATTATTCCTTCTGTTAATTATAATATTTTTTCAACTAATTTATATTTCTCAAAAAAGTAATTAATTTAGTTAATCACATTAAATTTATTAATTATTTATATTATCATCTCAAAATTATTATTTTCTTATCTCTTAATACACTTAATTATTTTTTATTAATGTTGGAGAGAGAATAATTAACTAAGAATATGTAGAAATAATAATAATTAATGCGTCTAGAAATTTTGAAAAAAATATAAAAATTGATAAATAAATTTCTAAAAAATATTTTATAATTAGGAAGCAAATTCAAAAATATCTAATAATTAGAAAAGTAGAAAATATTTCATACTAAAGGATAGTAAGTAATATGCGGCAACGTTGCAAATAAAAGAAGAAGAAAACAAGAGGCGCCACAACACGTGTGTAAACAAAAGAAAACAAAACATTAGGAAATCACGCGAATATCGTCGGTGACTTGTTACGCCGAACATTATCACGAGTGCTCACCTCTTTATTTGTTTTAAGTAAATTATTAGTAGTTCTACTCTGTAGTGCTATTGCTATTATGAGAGAAACGATTGTATATATTTTTAAAACATAAAAGTGCATAAATGCAGGGCTTCAAAGTTTAAAAATTGTATCGAATTTTTTTTTAAAGAAAAATATAACGATTGTATAAGTTTTTTGAAAAAGTATAAAAAATAGTAATATTCGTTAAGATTAAACAAAAAGAGCCTTTAAATGTAATTTATTGTTGTAAAAATAACATGCTAGAAGCGTGCTTTACGTATCTCGGTCCTAGTGAATTTATTACAAAATTAATTTTCTATATTTTTTCTAGATTCGAATTAGAGATAACAATTAAAAAAAAAAACACCATGGTGAGAACTACCGTCTGTTATCACTAATGTGCATTTCAGTATCACTCAAGAATTTGTCTTATTTGAGTTGGATAATTCATACTTGAATTAAAGGAAGACATAGATGGAACTATTCAAATTCAAATACCGTATTTATGTTCTTGTTAAACACAAATTACGTAAATAGAATTGCATAATAAATGACATGAGCATGTCAACGTATTGGAAAATAACTACAAATCAAATACGCAAATCACGAGAAAACATTTTCATGATAGAAAACTCCTACTAATTGAATAAGCTGTGGATGCAAATTTCAATGGGTCTTATTCTTGTGTTTGCTACATCAAAATCCTCACAAAAGTGGGAGCTAACATCGTTTTCTTTCAAGGTTTTTATTTTCCTCTAACATCCCTTTCATTTTTATTAATTTTTTTCTTTTCCCTGGGGGCTAATAAAAGAGTAGCAATTGGGGTTATACTCACTTGTGACTTTTTCATTGACCCATCAATTGCGGCAAAACTTTCTACTCTCCCTAGGGTAATTTAATTTAAATTGTCATTTTCTATTTCCTCTTCTACTTCGTCTAAATTGCTGCTACACTACACTACGCTACATCGTTTACAGTGACAGTTATTCATTTTTCATTTATGCGTGTGCACTGCTCAATTGAATTATTGGATTAGCAGAGAATGGAAGCTGAAAAAAAATGGGTACGTTGCACAAAAAAGCCATAGCTACTTACTCATTTCAACCATTATTACAGTACAAAAACCCCTACCTGTCAGCATTGCCTTTACATTTTGTGCGCCCGTGAATAATGCCTATGATTAGGTGTATGCATATATGAATTAATTGGCACTGCCCACCCTCTTGCCCTTCATCAATTAATGAATTACCTATAAGTTTAAAGGAGTTAAATCCCTCCTTGCGTTCCATTCATTTTGCTTTCACGGTGTTCCTTTTATGGCACCACCGACATTAATATTAACCTAAGCTCGATTGCATTGTATCATATCTAGAGTTTAGGGAGAAAAGAGGAATTTAAATCTCATCACTAACAAAAATTAATAAAGTAATAGCTAATATTTACTGATAAAAAAAATTGGTGTCCAGGGTTTTTTTTTATATAAAAAAAGTAAGAATATATTTTGTCAAAAATTAAGAATTAATTTCTCAAAATATAAAAATTTATTTAAGAAATTAACCTAAATGTACCTTCGTATGTATAAACTTAAATATTAAATTTTTATTCACATACTTAAAAGACCTAAGTGTTTATCAACAATACTATAAGATGTTAATGTCTTTTCTAACTAACCAAATGGCAATAACTAGCATAATCTAATACTAGAAGGTTTCTTGCTATGTGAAATGAAGGTATGAAAGATGATGCAACTATATCCTTATATATGTATATTATTTCTTATAATTTGAAAACGTTGTTTCCTATAATCAGATGACAACAAGGGGGGGGACTGAATATTATTTGTTATGGGAGATTCGAAATAGTGGTAAATCTCAGTTGGTTTGAAAAATGAAATTTCCTATAAATTTGTAAATTCATGTGTTTTCTTTTATCTTGCTTGAAACAGATACTTGTCTCTTCTTTTTAATGTGACAATGGGGTCAATATCACGAGTCTCTTTATGAAATGCCCTTAAATATGCTTGACCTAATCACAGGCTGTCCTTGAACCCTAATTAAATGAATACTTATGTCCCGGTTGAGGCATAACCAACTCCTAACATTAATATTTTTCATTGCATGTTGGATGTGAAAAGCCTTTACAGGCCATATGAATTTATATATGGAGGGGCCCTTCAATTTACGTCACTATCCATTCGGTGGTGGGATATGCCCTGCTTGTGTTGCAATTTTTTCTCATTTTCCCTTTCATCCAAGGGCAAGTGGAAGTTGTATGCTTTTACTTTCCACTTTTTCCCTTCCCCTAACAACAAGGGTATAGCAAATTAATTGAATGCTAAACCCACCGAGGTATATAGAACATTCATCTAACTTGCCATGGTTTCCATAGTGGAGAAAGTGACCCAAGGACCAAAGTTGCTCTCTACATCTAGAAATTTGGAAAAGGGAAAATTCTTTTCATGTATATATTTAAATGGTCCATAAGAAATTGATTCATATATAAAAGATCAAGTTTGTTTTATGATTCCAGCTAATTTTTTTACTGGTCCAATATGAGGGTACTAATGTGTAAGAAAAAGGTTAAAAAAGAAATTATTAAGAAATTAATAATAAAGTTTTATAATAAAAAAATCACATTGAAAATAAAATAAAAATCATGATAGGGTGCATTAATAATATTTTTGATAAAAAAAAAATTATACTCTTGATTCCCGGCCCTTCAAATATCCCCACTCAGTTGAGACACCTATCAGCAAACACGTTAAAGCAAATACATTTAAAGCGCTACTAGCTACCGCTGGTGCATTTTTCTCACAAGTGCAAACAAGTTTATTAGATGCCACCTCTCTTTTTCCCTAATATGATGGAAAAGTTGCTATCTATCTTTCTATTCAACTCCGTGTCTCTCTTCAAGAACAAACAAATAACAAGAGGAAAATAATGGACGGAATGCACCATGGAATTATAAAGAAGTTGCCATGAAAGCTGCGAGCTCTTTGATGAGAAGCAAATATATTGAACCCAGTCCAAGTGTCCCTTGTAATTGCAGTTCATTATTTCAACATAAAAAATTGGCATTGTACGTGACATTATACACAATTATTTTTTTCTTTTTTACAAGTGTAAAAAATATATCCTATAAGTTGTCCCAATTTTAATTGTTTGGAAAAAATTCCTTGTAACTATAAGGTCTCTTGTAAGAATGAATACCCCAAAATTACTTGGGCTAGAGATGTTATCCGAATTTATGAACAAATCACATCAATGGGCTTCAAAGTGATAAGCCAGAAACAGTAGAGCTTCATTTGAGTTGGCTCTTGGTCGTTCGAAACAAAAGTTTCACTTTCATGTTGCATTTACATTTATGTGAGACCAAGTTTCAGTGGACCACACCCGAGGAAGGCAGGTGATGAAAGGGTAACACAGAAGAGGCGCAACCAACAAAAAGCAAAGGACAAAAGCATTTTTTTTCCACAAAAGTCAAAAGCCATTTGAATAAAAAAAGCATGTTTCAATTGGCAAACTTTAATATACGATTTTGATTTTGTAAATTAATCTGGTTTAAAAATAAATTTAAAGTGAAGTAACTTATATGTAAATACATTTTTCATCTAAAAAAGTAGTTTTAGAATAATAAAAAAGCAACTCGTGTTTTTTAAGGCCGAAAGTAAGTTTTGGTTGAGCCAATATGCCAACAAGAAACTAAAGAAGTGTGTGTTCAAACACGAGGGAAAAGCAACTTTGAAAGTTTGCTTGACGAGGCACAATGCGAAGGAAACTTCTAACTGAACGGGCTTTCTTTTCCACAAGCTTAACAGTGTTTATGTCCACAATTCCAAATGTGGGATAGTGTGCATTAATTAAACAGATATGAATTCAAATCTGAGTTATTATGACGAAGGGTGCACATGGGGGTCAATCTTAAACATACTGCTAATCAAGTGAAAAAGAAGTCTTCACAAAATTAAATAAATGAAATCTTTAATGATTCTTGGGATGGCTATTCGGGTCCCACCACCATGACCTGAATTGAGTCCTCTAAACTATAGACAATGGTGGCGACCTCGATCGAAGATTGAGGATCATTTCAAACAGCAAGTATTATCTTTGATAACAACAACCATAATTAGATGCTTAACTCCAGCTAAAATAATTAAGTTCTTAAAATAAAATATTCAAAGCAACATCTTACTAATTCCGTAACCCCTCCTCCACGTAGTATGTTGTAAAGGAATTATCATTGAAAATATTGTTTTGCTAAGCCAGTGGTTATGGCCAAAACCATATTTAAAATCCAAAAAAAGATGGGGGTTTGGAGGTCTCTATCGAAGTTGAAACTAACATATAATTGATCATATGAGAAAGGAAGTTTATGTCATTAGCATGGAGTCACATCACTTAAATGCAGAGAGATTCGGTAAGTCAAGCAAAAGCACACACAACATTCTCATAGCAGAGGAACATATTTTTGAGACGCTGATATGAGAAAGGAATTACCTCAATTCAGAAAATCAATACATGTAAAATGTTCATAAATTATACTATAAAGAAACAAAATCAAAGCAACAAAAAAAAACGTATGATATAAGAGACACAATAACAATAAACTCCACAAACATGCAGCAGCAGCAGCAACAGAAAGTGTCACTACTGTCTATGCAACCCTGAATTATGGTCTCCAAATTCATCCCTATACATACACATTTCTCTGCAACCTACTCTTTCTCGGCCATTTTTATTTCACAACTCTGAATATCCATAACAATTCAAATCAATATGGAGAGACTTTCTCCTCTTACCTCAATCCACTGTAACAACCTCTTCTTCTCTGTTTTCCCATATTACAACAAACATGTATGCCGCCTTACACAAACCCTTCTCGATTTCTCAGGTTTTATTTTTTGCGACGAGAGTCGCGTACTTGACCTGGCTGGCACAGGAAGAAGAGTGCACAGAAGAAATGGCCACCAATAATAATAAAAGTATGAACTGAACTTGAATGGGTGTTTTTGTTTTTTCGTCTTTGCTAGGGTAGAGGGGAAGGGTTAGAGGAGAAAAGTTCTCAAAAGAATCAATAAAAGGGTGGTGGAGGAGGAGATGCATATGAGACTCCGATGACAGGTGGCAAAGGCCCTTCATATACAGGTGCAGGTGGTGGAGATGACGGTGGCGGCGGTGAATTGTAATAATAAACAGGTGTTGGAGGTGGCGGTGATGGTGGTGGTGGTGA